>JARHVA010002807.1:0-50000 GCA_037957365.1 Torreya grandis | reverse complement strand
TATTTACATTATTTAAATACTAAAATTGGTTTAATAAACACCCAATATTCTATGGGTCTGAAATGCATAGAATAGGTCTACTGCAATTATAACCTAGCAAACCATGTTTAGTTTGTAATAAGGTTTTATTATGGTTCATACAAATAATGCACACTAACAAAATTAGGGAATTATACTAACTAAAACATCCATTACAAACAAATTATGTCACATCAAGTTAAACAATCAGTAAAAATTCAATGTAAGCATGTTAATTAAAAAAACACTCAACACATTCTTAGAATGCCATCAACATTTAATTCACTTAAGTTATCAAGAGTGTAAGTGGGTGTGTGCAGGTTTGGTTTCACTCTTTCTATCTCCAATCTTGATATTTGCATCCTCCCCTACTATGATACTCTTCTTCTATTCCACTCTATCAGGATGGGACAATACATAAAACACCTCAATCAAAAAAAAGATAGTTATTTTGAGTTTGTAATAGAATAATAAAATAATCACAATGTATGTACATCTGTGAATTACAAAGCAAATATGTAAATGAAATCACATCCATATAAGATTTAAATAAACTATAATATAATATATCCAAATTCACATAGGATTATCTTCTAATCATAACTAATCTTGAAAGAAAGCAATACAGCTGTGAACTGTACAACATTAATGTCTAGATATATCATAAAAATTAAAAAATACCAATCATTAGTTTCACTTATCTAACAAATACTAATGCAGTCTTTAGAGAGTGAAATGGGATGTGACATCCTTCCCCGCTAAAATAGGTCATCATGCTAATGAATTTTATTTCAAACAATAATTTTAAAAATAAATAATATTATTCAATAGAAAATTATTCAAATAGATGAGAAAACAACATATAGAATTCCTCAGAATCCTTCTATTTAGTACTATCTTCAGAATATTGGTCCCACTAGACCTTTCATTATGATACTTACCTATTACAAAAACTAAACTCATGAGAATCAATTATTTTGGTTGGTTCTACTATGACCACCCCTGGATTTATAACCTATAATACATTCCAGTCTAAAACATGTGAATAATCAACTACATATTTTTAAAGATAAAATACATGAAAAACATTATGCATCTGTGTTAAAGTTGGTGGAAAAAAAGTATATAGGATGCAATATTTATCACTTATAGAACCTCAAAAGGTCCCACATATCTTTGTGAAAATTTTGTTTATTTCTCAAACTTAATGGCACTGTTTTAGGGTTTGACCCAAAAAAAAACTTTATCTCCAACTAAGAATTATTTTTGTATCCTTTTCAGATTAGCATAATTTTTTTTGTTTGTCATTATCTTCAACAAATATATTACATATTAGCTTCACTTTATCTTCTATTTAAATAAGTATTTCATATCCAAAGACCACTCTATCCTCTAGTTTATACTAGTTGTTTGATTTTCTACACCTTCTACCATATAATGCATCAAAAGGAACCATCTTCAAAGCTAATGAGAATGAGTTTTTATAAGCAAACTCAATGAAAAATAAGTATTATTCCCATTTGTATATTTGGTCCATGTAATACATCCTCAAAATATCCTCCAAGATTTGATTTACTCTTTCTATTTGTCCATATGTTTTTAAATGGTAAGTTATACTAAATTTTAATTATGTACCAAAGGTTGCATTGAGAATTTGACAAAACCTTGAGGTCATCCTAGGGTCCTTATATGAAATGATATTTTATAGAAACCCATGAAATAAATACAACTCACTTATAAACCTTTTGGTAAGCATTGGTGTATCATCTATTAGATTACCTACAATGAAGTGTGCTACTTTGGTGAGTTTATCTACAACCACCAATATCATGTCATGGTGATTACTTCACATAAGAAATACTTGCACAAGGTTCATATTTATGAAGTTATACTTATATTATGGTTTGGAATGTGGGTACATCAACCCAATAGGATGCACATGTTCAACCTTAACTCACTGACATTCCAAGCATCTAGACACAAAATATGCCACATATTTCTTGATTCATTTCCAAAAATATAATTTTTTTTAACTATGTTAAGATATTAGTTACACCAAGATGTAATGAATATGGATCATTTTTCAACTCTCTCAGGAGAGTACCCCTCAAAATTTCCCTATAAAAAACATATATTCTTCCATTGTATCTTAAAATCCTTTAACTTTCACTTTTGAATCCTTTGTATCTAAGATCCTATGGCTTTTTACTTAATCTTTCTTTACCTGATCATAGAATTCATCTCTTGGTAATTACTTTACTACTTGATATTAGAAGGTATTACTTATAGTAACTAAAGTTGGAATGTACCTTCTATGACTAAGGGCATTTGTAACTCTTTGTGTTGTCGTTTATATATCTAATGTAAAAATCATAGTTTAAAAAGAATTCTAACCATCATCTTTGATGACCATTAAGGCTAGGTTGGTAAATATGCACTTGAATCTAAAATTATTAGTTTTAAGATCAAAATATTTTACCAATAAATAATGCCTCCAAACTTACAAAACATACACTATGGTAGCTAAATCTAAGTCATGTTGGACATAATTTTACTCATATGGATTCAAATTCCATGATTCATAAGATACAATGGAATCATCCTCCATAATAAATCCTCCTAAGCCATTTGTTGAAGTATCAATTATCACTACAAAATGACCATTTGGATATAGAATTCATCATACTAGTGCTGAAGTAAGCCTTATTTTTAGAATCTAAAATGATCCCTCACATGTATTAGACCAAAAAAAGTTCTACTCTTTCCACTAAAGAGAGGTGGTCAAATTTGATATATTATAAAAAAATTGGCACAAATTTATTGTAATACCCTACTAAATACATAAAGATACACACCTTATGCACATTTATGGGTGCTATCCATTCCATAATGGTTCTAATATTGTCTAGATCAACATTACTCCATTCTATATAAATAATATGTCTGAGGTATTATACCTTATTTGAAATAACACACGCATAGATAATTTACCATAGAGTTTATACTTCTAAAAACATTGTAAAACCAGATGTAAATACTTAGTATGTTCCTCTTCACTTTTTGAATAGATGAAGATATCATTGAGAAATACTCACATACACTGATCAAGGTAATCTATGAAAACACTGATCATGAGATTCATGAATGTTTTAGGTGCTTTCATTATGCCAAAAATAAGTAATATAAATTTTGATAGGAATATGAGATTATAGAAATAATTACTCACACTAACCAAGAGAATAAAATATACAAGTAATTTGATTCTTGTCACATAATTAGAAGAAACATATATAGCTATAAATAGAAGCATACCATAACAAGTGATTTACATGGGGAAATACTTTTGGTATAAAAATTCACACTCCAAATCAGCGCAATGTATTAAAAAAATCACCAAGATTAAAACACACTTGCATAACAAGCCTTCACAAGAGCACCACCATTATACTACACACAAGAGAATAATAGGTTCCACATAGATTTAGTTCCTTTACACAAATCTCAATATAAAAATATTACAAATATTAGATACTTATATACAAGCTTCACACAAGCTTCATGCTTCTTTCATTTACAAAGGAGAATGGTTCTAATTATAGAAATTACAAAGTAGATTACATGATGAAGAAACTTAAAGGTCAAGGAAATAAATTTGTCACCCTTTAGTGGCACCACTATTTATCAATAGTAACATGATTTTAGTCTTGTGCTTTGGTAAAACATGGATCCTACACTTGTGACACATCATCCTCCACTCTCACAGGCCTTCAAAACTATGCCCTAGTCTCACATGTGCCTCTAAATTGGAATAGTAACTTGTTCCCCACTATCCCATCTAACTCTACATACTTTCAAGATATTTCCCATCAAATTTTGACTTTTCCTTCACTCAAGATTATGAGGCCAACTTATATATTCTCCCTATATCAATTATTTTGTCAATTTACACCTAAAGCAAAATTGTGTGCTTCATAAAAGATAATAACTTATCTCCTTAGTGGAGTGGTATGCCCCACTTCTACTCACATGCACTTACATCATGTAGATTCCTCCACGAGCCATACCAACTCATCACAATCCACATTAATACATACATCACTACCTACATCACCTATCACACTATATACATAGTCATTTCCAACTCACCACTACCACCTCATCACATAAATAATGTCTTATGAATAGTGTTTTAACTTGTCAAGGTTGAGATACCTCATTTCCTAACAATATCCCTCTTGTAAAATACCTTTAAATACTTATATGAACTATACCAACATGAAATTAACATCTAGGGGACAAGAAGCCCCTAGAATCTGAATACCATTTAAACTTCTTTGTGTTCACGAACTTAGTTAATGAATCTGCAAAATTCATCAAAGTCTCTACCTTTATCATCTCCACCCTACCATCATTGACCATGTCTCTACCAAAATGATATTTTACATCAATGTGCTTGGTCCTAACATGAAAACTTGGGTTCTTTGCTAGGCAAATAACACTCTATCACAATAAACTATCACTACACCCTATTTCAACCCAATATCTGAATATAGGCTCTTAAGCCACATTGCTTATTTATAGGAATGATTAAATTCCATATAATCTACCTATGTAGGGGAAAAAATGACCACCACTTATCACTTACTCATCCAAATTATTGCATCACTAAACAATGTAAACACATAAGCACTGGTGGATCTTCTACTATCATCATCACCTAACCAATCTTAATCCACATAACCAAGAATGTCAAGAGGACATCTATATCCAATAATGTTAGCATAATAGCATAAGAAATAATTTGAGGTACCCTAAAAATATCTGAAGACCGTTTTAACTACATCCTAATGAACTACATCAGGTTTAGACATATAACAAGAAAGAACTCACATTGCTTGGATAATGTCTAGTTTAATGCAGACCATATCATACATCAAACATCAAAATGCACTCTGGTAAGGCTCTCTACTCATGTCTTCCATCTTTGATGGGGATGTATGACATTATACATTAGATAAATTTATTCCAATTGAATAAGTAACACACAATAATTTTCAATCCTTCATGTTAAACCTATGTAAAATTGAGTTCACATACTTACTCTAGCCAAGACATAACTTTTTGTTTTGTCTATCTCTATTAATATCGATCCCAAGAATTTGTCTCACAACACCAAGATATTTCATTTCAAATTTTTCTGAGAGATGATATTTAAGCTCTGAAATTAAAATTTTCCCATTTCCAACAAATAACATATCATCAATGTATAAGTAAATAACTAGGAAATGATCACCATCATTTTTTTATAATAAACATAATGATCAGATTTAGATTTCTCAAACCCCAAGATCAATAAATATGTATCAAATTTTTGGTACCACATCCTAGGACTCTGCTTAAGACCATACAAGGATTTATTTAACTTATAATCCAAACTTCTTTTACCTTTCACCACATAGTGCTCTAGTTGTGTCATATAAATCTCATCCTCCAAATCACCATGAAGAAAATAAATATTCACATCCATTTGCACAATATCTAAATCATAATCTACTACAATATAAATCAAGAATCTAATGGATTTCATTTTAATAACATGAGAAAATATCTCACCATAATCAATACCCTCAACTTGAGAGTATCCTTTTACAACCAACTGAGCTTTGTACTTTTTAACATTATCATTTGAACCAAACTTTTTTTAAAACACCCATTTGCATCTAATGGGTTTACATCCTTTAGGTAATGGTACAAGGTTCCATGTATTATTATTTTTCAAAGCTACTATTTTTTCTTCCATAACAAATTTTTAGGACTTTGCATCATTCATACTCAAGGCACCTTCTATAGATTTCATCTCATCAATGTTAGTAATCAAATCAAATATACATATCTAATCATTATGAGAATACATCCATGGTGGTTATCTACACCTTGTAGACCTTAAAACAATTTGAGGTGGAGGTTATTATTCATCTACCCCCTCTTCATAAGCTTCAGAGCTTGATGATTTATCCTTAACTTCTTGTCTCTCTCGTGGCCTCAACTCAACTTTCTCAGGGGTAAGAGGAATTTGAATAACATCTTTCTTTTATATTTTCTTTGGATGTAGTGTAATAGAAGAAGGCTTAATTTCAACAAAAATAACACTCTAGAATCTAATACCTTATATACTATAGGATCCTAAAGCTTGTATCCTTTCACACCATATCTATACCTAATGAAGATACATTTCATAGTGTTATTCTCCAACTTTGTTTGCTTCTTCTTTGGTACATGTGAATATGCCTCACAACCAAAAACTCTAAGATGTCTTAATGAAAGCTTAAATCTAGAACATTCTTCCATAGACATTTTATCAACAAGATTTAATGTAGAAGACCTATTGGTCAAGTAGTAAGTAGTGGACATAGATTTGCCCAAAACCTTTGTTCTAGTCCAACACCACCAATCATAATCTTATCCTTCTCCATCAATGTCTTATTCATTTTTTCTACAATTCCATTCTATTGAGGTGAATATTGAGTTGTCTTTTATCTCTGTATACTATAATATTTATAGAATCTATCAAAATCATTAGATAAAATATCACCACCATTATCATTTCTCAAACGCTTTATTTTATTTTTGTTTTACAACTCAACCAATTCTTTAAACTCTTTAAAATGATTGAAAACTTTAGATTTACTCTTAATAAAATAAACCCATGTCCTTCTATTGTAATCATCAATAAATGAAACATAATATGTGGATTTTGAAATCTAAGGAACATTAATAAGACCAAAAACATTAGAATCAATAAGATCCAATACAACACATGATTTATGAGAACTCAAGTAAAAATAAATGTGGTTTTGTTTACCATAAAGACAATGCTCATAGAAATCAAATTTAAGATTGCATTCAATCAAACCTTCAACAAGTTTTTTGTTCTTTAAAGCCCTAAGATCTTTTTTTGAAACGTGGCCAAGTCTCTGGTGCGATAACATAGTCTTCTCTTTAGGAAATTTTAACTCAATAGAATGAGCATCTTTAGTTACCCAACAACTATGACCATCTACATAAATAGTGATGATCTCTTTATCCAAAAGAGTAGTCACATATGTAGTATTTACATAAGTATTATTGCAATCAATAGTGAATAAATCAAGCTTGTACAGAGTGTCAATCCTGACACCTTTATCTATCACCATAACACCGTTAACTATCTTATAGATAGCTTTGAAAAATGTAACCAATACATCCAAATCTATTTTTTTGTCAAAAATAATAAATCTTGAGATAGCCCCAGTATATGCAACACACCATCAAAGTGTTTAATTTTTCTATCTAGAAATATGATTTTAACTCTACCACATCCAACAATGGTTAGAAAAGAATCATCACCCAAGTAAACCTTACATCCATCAAATTCCTCATACTTAAAAAACTAATTTCTATTAGAGGTCATATGGTAAGATGCACCTGAATCAATGAACCATGCATCATTACCAACATGGGTTGCCAAGGCTAAAATGAAATCATCACTAACTTCCTTCTTATATTTAGAATAAAAAACATACTTCTTATTTTCCTTCTTTCCTTCTATACAATCCACTCAGAAGTGACCAAGTTTTCCATAATTCCAACATCTCAACTTGGACTCTCTAGGAGATTCATATCTCCTTTGGGACTTTCTCCTTGAAAATGTTTCAACCTCTATTCTCCTTGATATGTTTTCCATTTTAAAATTCTTGCAACAAAGAAATTCAAATATCTCTTACACAAGCTCCCACTCAAACTTGATTAGTTCAAAAAATCCAACAAACCCATAAATAGAATCAATACTGGCCAAGTTTTAATACCACTTAAAAGGAATACAAGATCATAGAAACAATTAATTACACTAAAAAAGAGAGGATAATATGAAAATAATTTGATTCTTATTACATAATTAAAAGAAACACATATAACTAAAAATAGTAACATACCATATCAAGTTATTTATATGGGAAAAACCCTTTTAGAAAAAAAAAACCTAGAATCCAAAGTATATCAATGTATTAAACAAATCACCAAGATTACAAAACACTTGTAGAGCAAGCCTTCATAGGAGCACCACTAGTATACTACACATAAGAGAATAACTAGTTCCATAGAGCTTTAATGCCTTTGCATAGCTCTCTAAATTAAGAGCTTATGAAGAATAGATACTTGCATACAAGATTCACACAAGCTTCATACTTCTTTCATTTAAAAAAGAGAATGGTTCTACTTACAGAAATCATAAAGTAGATTACATGATAAAGAAACTTATGGTCACGGCAATAAATTTGCCACCCTTGAGTGGCACCACTATTTATCAATGTAAATGTGCTTGTAGTCTTATGCTTTGATTAAAAAAAATGGATCCTCCATTTGTGACACATTATCCTCCACTCTCACAAGCCTAAAAAAATGTGCCTCAGTCTCACATGTGCCTCTAAACTAGAATAGCAACTTGTTCCCCACTATCTCATGTGACTCCACATGCTTCCAAGAGATTCTCCGTCAGATTTTGACTTCTCGTTAACTCAAGATCATAAGGTCAACTAAGAAATTATCCCTATATCCATTATTTTGTCATTTTTCACCTAAATCAAAATCATGTGCATCACAAAATATAAAAACTTGTCTTTTTAGTGGATTGGTATGCCTCACTTCCACTAACATACACTTACATCATGTAGATTCCTCCATGGGCCATGATAACTCATTATAATCCATGTCAATACCTACATCACCATCTACATCACCTAACACATTACCTACACAGTCATTTCCAACTCACCATTGTCACTTCATCACATGAATAATGACTATGAATAGTAGAGATCATGAATAGTGTTTTGTGAATAGTGTCTTGTGAATACTATTCTGACTTGTCAAGGTTGAGACACCTCATTTTCCAATAAATTTTTATTGCCCATACCTACCCCTGAAGGTTATTTTTATAATGTCTTCCTCCTTTATCCTCAACTAATGATACCCAACTTAGAAATCAATCTTATAAAATACTATTGTATCACACATTTGATCAAAAAGATCATCAATCCAGGGTAAGGGATATATATTTTTAGTAGTTTATTTGTTAAACATTATATATTATATACATATTTTAAGGATTACATCCTTCTTCTTAGCAAATACTACAAGTGCACCCCATGATGAAGCACATGGCTGAATCAAATCTTTAGCCAATATCTCCTAAATTTGGGATTTCAGCTCAACCTGTTTAGTTGGGTCATTCTGTAGGGATGCTTAAATTAAGGTTTTGATCCTAGAATGATATCAATTATGAAGTTGGTTTCCATTTTTGGAGGTAAAGATAAAAATTCCTCTAGAAAAACATCCTAAAATTCTTGTAGAAAGATGTAATCTTCCATAGAGGGTTCCTTGATTCCTTCAATTTCATTGAAGTTGACCAACAATACTTGGCATCCATTTTATTGAGCCCTTTTAAATTGAATGGATGAAATATATCTTATATTAAACTCTCTCGTTTCCCCTTGAATTTGGACTTGATTTCCTAAATTATATAAACATCCAACTTCTTTAAGAAAATAATCATCCTTGGCTTTGTGCTTAGATATCTAATTCACTCCTAGGGTCACATCATATGACCCTAGTGGTTCTACATAAAGATCAACTACCATATCAAATTTTGAAAATTTTACCTTAGCATTAACAAGACACCTACCAAGCTTATCCTTGGATTCATTCCCATATTGAACTAATCAAGAATTTTCTAAAATAACTAGATTTTATAGATATTTTACTTAACATTATAGGACAGTTAAAACATTTAATGGCTCTTATATCTATTAAAATATAATTAAAATGTATAAACAAGTTACCTAATACTTTAATGGGAGAAACTTGAAATCTAACTTGATAATTACAAACTATTATGTGAATTAATTGCTTGAAGGTCCCCTGTTATGATCTAAAGATGGATGAATTCTTATTTCTACCATCTATCTTCCATCAAGGATAATCATTAACATAATGGTCTCCTCCACATGTAAAGAATCCACCAAGTTATACCTTCTTCTTAGATTTATCACCTCTTTTGAATCTTTCTTTGAAACGATTTCCAGATTTCTTATTTTTTGAAGTATTATTGAACCTTGCATTCTGACTATTGAATTTGTTCTTGTAATTCCTATCCTATTTCCAATTATTTTTGTTAAATGTTTTCTTTGATCTTACAAACCTATTTTTTAATTTTCCCTAACATCAGGAAGCGATTTCCATTTTTGTTCTTGCTTAATTTATTTCTCAAAGACCCGGTCTATGGTAGATGGCTCATAGACATCCATTTCACATCCAATTTAGGGTTTTAAATGCATGATGAAATTCTTGATCTGAAAAATGTTTATCCCTTTGATACTATGAAACATAATTTAAGAGCTTTGTGAATTGTTCCTAGCACTCATTTATTAATATATCCCCTTGTTTTAGATTTTAATAATCTATTAATTTCTAATAAAAGTAAAAATACGGTATCCACCGAGCTCTAAATAAGGTTATAAAATACTTGTAAGTAGTTGTAGTGGATCAAGACCTATCTATAACATTTTACTGCCCCACTAAAATACTACCTCACCAGCTAGTTAGTAGGCTCCCCAAATGGCCTCGGTGACCTTAGAATAATTTCAAATTTAAAAATATTTTTCAATCTATGTAAGCTAGGCTTCAGATCCATCACCTAACACTATACCATCAAATATGAGTGGATTTAATTTTTCATATTTCATATAATTTTTGTATCTACTTAATCTCTTTCTAATTGCTATCCCTCAACATGTTCCTGATCTTGAGGATCTTTTTGATCAGCAGGTTATTCATCTAGAATTTATTGTTCACTTTCCTAGACCATGAACTTCTTACTCTAGGAATTTTAATATGTATATGGTTTCATTCATGAAAATATGTATTTTATCAATTTTTATAGTTTTTTCAGATTCTAGATCATTAGCATTAGATTGAGGGTTCTCATTATAGGTCCCCTCAACATTTTATCTCCCTCATGCCATTCTCCTTGCATAAAATAAGAGAAATAACTTAATTTTAGTGGATCGATTAGGTCTGAGTGTTTAAACCTTTACTCTAACACCACACTAGATTACACTATATGTTATGTAATTTACATAAAAAAACATAATTAACTCATATTTATTTTTAATAATTATCATTGTGTTTCACTATTTGATATTTAAATACATCTAAAATTGTACATGTAAAAAATATATTTGATCCATTGGTTAAAATTTGATCTATTTATATTTTAAACAATATAGAGAAATACATGTGATAAGTTTCCTTTATAACAAATAACAAAGTGAAGGGTACTTCAATACACTGAAATAATCCATATTTATAGTTATACATAAATATATATCCTCTGTTTCTTATAACTGTTAGAGAATTTAATGACTAAGTGATGATTATTTAACCCTTAGTCTATATTAAGTATTTTATTAAATAATAAATAATATATTATTTATTAACATGAGGTGGAAACCTTGTGAAAATAAATAATATTATTATAATTATTTAATAGTTACCAATAGTTTTTTAAAATGACTCTACAGAATGGTTGGACCCATTATTCACAATGGTTATCTTTCTTCAAAAATCATTATAAATAGGGTTTACACCTATTGGTTTTTCATTTGAATTCATGGGAATTTACTCAAGAGTTATGTGAAGGTTATTTTGGAGAGAAGTGAGAAGAGAAGTTGTATTGAGGTAAAATTGTTCTCAATGTATGAAAATCACTTTTGAGGGGTTTGTTTTACCTCGTATAGGTTTCTCATGATAAATTTTATCTTTGAGTAAATTTGATTTATGTGCAATTATTTGCTTATCAAGTTTTTTCTAGATCCATGTATGCTTCTTTGTTTATTTCATGCTATGAGAGCTAGTGAAGGAGATTTGATTCGCATACAATTATTTATTGGATTGAATAATCAAATTTCAACTTTGTTTTAACTTGGAATGTCATATTTGGCCTAGGCACATAGAAAAGTTATAAATTTTGATTCTTGGCATGAAACTACTCCCATAAAGTTTTAATGGCTTAGTTTTGCATTATCAAGACCTTGTACAAAATTTTAAGGCCCGAGGAGCTCTAGATCTCTACTTTTTTTTTCTCTCTCTTCCATTGGTACCCCCGTACAACTTGGGTAAATGAAAAAATTGTTTTCTACATCAAAAACTAAATTATTAAGATCAATTCTACCTTGGATCAAGATTTTAGGAGCATTGGCAAATTTTCATAGTATGAGGTGGCTTATCTAGGTTGTAGCAACTCTCCAAAATTCTGCTTCTACATTATTCTTCTCGTTGTGCATGCTAGAGGCAAGTATATTTTTTCATGTAATTTGTGAAATTATTTAAAAAATAATTTATTTTTAAAAAACTATTTTTCCATTCAAATATCTAGTAGACCCCACCTTTTAAAATCTTTAAAAAAATTTAAAAAAAAAAATCAAAAAGTAACTTTTATTTAAATTTTTTTACATGCATATATATATATATATATAAATCTAAATAAATTATTACATTTTAAAACTTAGTTAAACTACTAGTTGAGTTGGCAGTTAACTTTTTTTTGCAAACATAAAAAAAGGGAAGGTCTTGTGTTCAAATCTCTCCAATTAGTATTATATTATTTTTCCCAATTTAATTATTTTTTAATTATGTTTATTGGGTTGCATTCCAATTTTATTATCTGTAAACCCCTCTCTAGTGTCAAACTTGTTTTGGCTTTTGATCTAGTGAATATTTTGACAAACATAGTCATGTAGCCAGTCGATCCTTAAGTTTTGGCACCTTATAGAGATACATACATGGTCTAATTTATATTTTTAAACCTCTTAATATTAATCTTATATATTTTTTAATAATAATATTTAAGTGGTCATTTTTGAGTACGACTCTTTTGACACTTAGATTAGTGCAACTTTAATTCATTTTTTAACATTATTTGGCATTTAAATTATGTAATTAATTATAGTTGCATATGAAATTAATTTTATTTTTCAAATATTTCAAAAATTTATTTAAAAAATAATAATTTATTAAATTAAATTTTTAGTGTATTTTTGTGACGCTTGTGACATTCTATTTTGTCACAATATTTCACAAATTTATTACTTTATCTAGCATTAAATTGAATAATCATTGTGTGTTTATAATTTCAAATTTGTTTTACTATTAAATTAGATTAAAATTCACACTGAAAAGTTCATTTTTAAGTATTTGTTTACTGTCTTGTTTAAAGGGAAGCCATGGCTTTGCCTCATTTTTCATTAGATAAATCTCAAATGCTTAATGGAAATAACTATAATATATAGAAAATTCATGTTAAATATAAATTTATGGCCTAAAAGTTATGAAATATTGTCATTGGGACTGAAAAATTCCCTTTTAGATGGCATGTAACCCCTGAGCTTATCAATGCATATCAATAGAAATCATATAAAATTATATCCATTATCTTATGGAGTGTTAAGGATGAATTCTTTCTCCACATTGATAATCTGGAACTTCCTAGAAATGCTTGGAAACTATTTAAATCTATGCATGAGGACACTTATCTCTTGAATATTATTAAGTTAATCTTTGACTCGCTAACTATACTTATAAAAGGTGATGAGAAAGTTGTGAATTTTCTTGCTAAAATTAAAAACATTAAAGCTAAGTTAGATGGACGCAATTGTAATTTAATTTAGAATCAATTAATTTATTTTATCATTCAATTTAATATTTATGAAAAGCTTAGAAATTTTATTTCAATTTTGAATTCTATGTATGAAACTTATCTTGATACCCCTAACCTTTCCACCTTGTCTACTCTCCTAATTCAATAAGAACAAGATATGACCAATTTTAATGCTAAAGAGAATGCCTCTTAGGTAATTATCATTTTAAATAATGTTTCTGATTACATTAAAAATAAAAAATCTAACTATTAAAGACAAATATTATAATAATAAATATGGAAATACAAATCTTACACTTAAGTTTAATGGAAATTGTAATCTGTGTTATAAATTTGGTCATAAAAAGAAGCTTATTATAAAAATAAGGATAAAAATCACAATCAAACTTATAAAAACAATAAAGGAAAGATATCTACTCAAAATAAGGAGAAGAATCAAAATGCTAATTAGGGTAGCAATCAAGATTCAAATGTTATTGCTTTGTATGCTTCTTTATTTGCTTCAAATAAAAATGAGTGGATATTAGATAGCAGTGCATTGCACCATATTACATGCTTATCTGATATTTTTTATGAATCTAGAGATATCTATGAAATATTTTACTTAGGAGATAATTCTTTTTTAGAAGCAACTAAACAAGAAAACACGCCGTTTTTAAATGTTACCATAAATGATATTTTCTATGCACGTAAGCTTAAAAAGAATTTACTATCTTATTCTCAACTTACAAATGATAATTTTATTATAACTTTTCTTAAATATAATTGATCCATTAGAGATCAATCTAGGTCTGTGATTGTTGAAGGTGTTGAAAAGAATGGTTTATATATTTTTTCTCCTTCTTTTACATGTTTACTTTCATCGCATAATAAGAATGAATCAAGTTATAATATGAAAGATTAGGATATATTAATTTTAGAAGTTTGCATGAAATGTCGATTAACAATGTTATTGTTTGACTTCCTTCTATACCTTATCATCATGAAAATTGTGAGGGGTGCTTATATGGTAAACAACATACTAATCCCTTTTACAAGAATCATGATGCAAATTTCTCACATCTTTTAGAATTAATTCATAGTGATGTTTTAGGACATCTTGAAGTTGTATATATTAATGTTTATTTATATACTATTACTTTTATTAATGATTATACTAGAATGATTTGGTCTTATTTCATTAAAGATAAGTTTGATATTTTTTATAAGTTTACAGATTTAAATCTTATGTTAAAAATGCATATAATTTTTTTATTAAGATATCAAAAACTAATAATAGTGGTGAATACATTAGTAAAGAGTTTTAGTTTTTTGCATTAGTTATGGGATTCAAATGGAATTAACATCTCGATAGTCCCATCAACAAAATGGTATTACTGAAAGAAAATACTACACCATCATAGAAATGACTAGAATAATGTTATAATTTACAAATGTTCCTAAGTTTTTATGGGTCGAATCCATGAACTCTGCTATTCATATTCTGATTAAAGGCCCTAAAAATCTATGTATCTTTCTACCCCTTTAAAAATGTGGACTAAAAATAGTCTGGCTCATCTTAAGATTTTTGGCAGTCCTACTTCTATCTTTGTCCCAAAAGTTAAAAAGAAGAAACATGGCCCCACTTCCCATTCTTGAATTTTTTTAGGATATGGAGGTAAGAAAAATTTTTAAGAGTGTATGATCCCTCTAAACATTAGATTATTGAGAATAATAATATTTTTATTCTTAAAAAAAAATTGTGAGCCCTCTATGGAACCTCCTCAATGTTCTTCTATTAATGAACTTGACTCTCATGTTTCTCCTTGTGATGAAATGTATGCCCTTGAGGAAGTTAATTAAACATTGGATAGCTTAGAGTCTAAACAACCATTTGCATTTCATGTTCAATGTAAAAGACCTAAACGGGTAGAATCCTTAATGCAATATTATAATGTTGATAACATTAATAAATTAGCTATAAGTTAACATTATCATCATGCATTAATGAATATGTTTAAATGTGAACCTCAATCATTTCAGAAGGCCACTCAAGATGATAGATGGAATATTTATATGCAAGCTAAATATAATGCCTTAATTAAAAATTAGACCTGGGATTTGGTCGCTCCTCTATCTAAAAGACACATTGTCAGTTGTAGGTGGCCTCATAAGATCAAATATAATTCAATTGGTAAAATTGACAAATTTAAAGCTAGATTAGTTTCTCAAGGGATTAGTCAAAAACCTAGGATTGACTATGTTAAAACTGTTGTCCCCCAAAAATATCACTCATTTTTGGGACAACATTTGAACTATTTTGGTCCTACAAACCAAAATTGTCTCTTCCCTTTCCAAAATTTGTCTTGGGCATTCAAATTCCTCATTTTTCAAGCTTCTCAAAAATCTACAGACTATGTAGGCTTAAATCTATAGACTCTGCATACTTAAATCTACGGACTCTACAGGCTTAAATCTATGGACTCAGCAGGAAGAGAAAATCTATAGACTTTGCAGGCCAAGTTCAATGAGATTTACATGTTGAAATCTATGGAATCTTTCAAAATTAGAGAAAACTATGGACTTGGTTTCTACGGACTCTACATGCATGTTTATTTCTACAAGTTCAAAGGCTTCTGTAGGCGGGTTCAACCAAAAGAATCAGTTTCTAACACTTGGTCATTTTCAGGATTGGTTCATCCTTTGGTTCAATCAAATGGTTTGTCAGTCGGTTCAAGGCTTTGTTTGAACCGTTGAACCAAAACTTGGTTCAACAGTTGGTTCAACATCTTTTGGTTCAATGGTTAGTTCATCACTTTAGTTCAATCAAATGAACCATTGGCTTGAACCATTTTCGTTCAAAGCCTTGGTTCAATGAAGAGGTTCAAAGCCTTGGTTCAACGAAGAGGTTCAAAGCCTTGGTTCAATGAATAGGTTCAACGGTTGGTTCAAATAAAGGGTTCATCTGCTTGAACAATTTTGGTTCAACCAAGTGGTTCAATGTTTGGTTCAACCAAGTGGTTCAATCAAATGGTTCAATAGTTGGTTCATCACCTTGGTTTAACAAAGTGGTTCAATAGCTTGGTTCAAAGGAGCTATCCAATGTAAAAGTTCAAAGAGACTCTCGAAGGACAAGTGTCCTTGTAGAGGGCACTTGGTGAATGAAATTACCCTTCGGAAGGGTCATTTTAAAGAAAAGGCTGCAAAGGTAATTCTTTCAAAATTCAAAAAAGACTAAGGTAGATAAAGGCATAAATTCCTTCAAAAGTTTTGTCCAAAGGAATTCCTTCAGACAAAAAGTTTGAAAGAATTCAAGAACTGGCTGCGGGTGCAGAAAAACCTGAAGGATTTGACAAAGGCAAAGAAATTTACATGAACTTTTTGTCCACGAAAATTTGCTCACGGAGAAAGCCTGGGGAAAATACCTGTAGGAATTGTCCGCAGGAAAGCTCAATGAATAGTCCACTAAAGAAAAAGTTGTGAGAGACTCTAAAGAAGCCTAAAGGCCATCTGAAGACTGCCTAAAGGGTAGATACCTTTGTGGGGGGCTCTTCCTGACCCAAAGCAGGTCATTTATTAAGGTCCAAAAGGGCAGTTTTTTTCTAGAAAAGTGCCAAACAGAAAAGCTGAATAAGGACCAAGGGGTGACGTGCCTGAATATGTCAAATTCAACACAATGAACTAGCCATTGAAAACATAGTGACAAGCACACGAACATCAATTTTTATAGCCCATAAAATAGTTGTTGATCCTTTGTATCTACAAACCTGAATGCATTCATAGACTTCAAGGCCAAGACTAGTAAAAATTGAGGAAGGAATAGAATAGCAAATTGAATCCAGGATCTGATTCAATTAACCAGAAAAGGAGGAATGATGAAGGTAGGATCAGATCGCTAGGTGGACATTGAAAGTTGAAAATTTTCAATAGCGTAACTTGTTTCTCTGCATTGATAAAATCAAATGGGTAAATGCCCCTAAGTTCCAACCTGTCTTCTTAACAGTTTCCAATGCAACATGATGTGTTACTATTATTGAGTCCTTCTTGAAGAGGCTATATAAGGGACTCTCTTCTATTGTAAATAGATCTCTTTTTTGACAATCAGAACAAAACTTTACCCAAATTGAAAGACACTTCTGAGACTTTGAGCTCAGTTTGTTTATCATATTTTGTTACTGGAATAAGAAAGCAAGTGATTTTTCAGACTTTGTGCTGTAATATCTTTGTTTTTAAGGAAACTACTCTTATGTCTTTTTCCTTAATATATCTTATGTTCCTTTAATTCAACAAGCAGAATTAGTGATAACAGTCAAGAAGGTGTCCTAAAGAGTCAACTTTGGAGAGACTTTGTGCCCCCATAATTGCCTTTAGTGTGTTTTATTTTCATTTCTGTGTAAAGGACCTTGGGGTGACTTTGTGCCCTCATTGTCCTTCATATCTTGCTCTTGAGAAATTCAAGTGTAGACTTTGTGCTGCATCTCGATTTGCTAGTTATTACATCCTTTGTTACATTTTGCTGTTACTACTTGGAGTATTCTTGTGGCTTGTTGAATAGTAATTTTGAAAGAAGAGTGCTTTCTGTCATTTTCCTTGAGTTTCTCCTTTGATCTGCACACATCATCTTTGAAGAAAGAGAGATGGATGGTTTGTCCTACCCTTGAGTATTATTTTCTATATATATATATATATATATATATATAGGGAACCTCCCCTTGATGAGAGAAGAGATCAGTCCCCTTCTGATGTGGTAAACCTACACATTTGGATGACTAATCTTCCTATTTTGGCTAATCAGACCTATTTTGTTTATCAGTACGCTAATTGACAAAATATTCAACCAACAGTTTTTGGTGACTCCCCTGGGGATATACACAATTATGTGCAATTTGGAACTTCAAGTTTCAGATTGAAACATCACCTGTGTCTTACTCATTATCATTATAACCCTTATCCATTATAGATTTTAGTGACTCCATTACTTGTCTTATCCATTACCCATTTATAGCCCTACCATCTTCCTCCACCTCCATTATTTTATCTAGTTTGTAAAAACTAGAGCTACTGGGAAAGAATGCACAGTTTAAGCCTCATGCTTTTACTGAAGCAAGGTCAATTCTTTTCCATTTTTGTTTCACAATCTAGTAGATTCAAGGTATACACGAAGCCAAAGAGCTAAAGGTATCATTGACCCTGTATTCGAGTTGGTATATTAAAGTGATTTTAATCTGTTTCCTTCACCATCTCATCTCCAACAAACCAAGAGTTTTCCTCCTACTAAAGTCAGATCTCCATTGCCAAATGAAGTATCTACTTCTACTATTGATAAAGCTTTACCAATAATTACCCCTATGAGATTCGTTATCCCTCCTTTTCATAATCCTACAATGGTAGTTCAAGGCCCCTAGGGTAATGCTTTTGGTCCTCTCAATCTTACTCCACCTTTACATGAGCTTCCACACAGCTCAAAGAAGAATTTCCCTAAATTCCATGGTGATGGGAAAGTTCATCCTGATGAACACATTGAAGCCTTCAGCATAGCTTGTAGAGTAGTTAGAGTAGAATTTGAAGATGTAGTAGTCAATATTTTTGTGGAGACACTACAAGGTGCTATTGCAGATTGGTTTTAACATTTACAGGCTTAGTTAGTAACTGATTAGAATACCCTTAGAGCTAAGTTTGAAGCCAGATTCAAACTTGCAAAAGATGCACATGCACTTCTGGCTCAACTTATACAGATGAAGAAAGAGCCTCATGAACCAATGAGAGACTTCATAGATAAATTTAACAAATTAAGGAATAGAATCCCTGTAATAGCTCAACCTACAGCTGGGAATCTCAAATGCTTTTTCATTAATTATCAGTTACCTGAAGTAAGTTTTCTTTTGAGACGTGCTGGTCAAATAGATCTTGTTGTAGCTCAACTTTTGGCCACTGAGGTAGAAGATGATCTCATCTTAGTAGGGAAGATAAAAAGAGATCCAAATAGAAATAGACCTTCATCATCCTCTGAATATGCATCTATAGGCACCACTAATCCAATGGTGTAAAAGTTGGCAAATGAAGTGCTAGCCTTGAAAAAACAAATGGCATAAGGAATGTCTTTTGCTCCTTCATACAGAGATATGCCAAGAAGGACATTCCCAAATTAGTCATATCAAGGCAATGCTTCTAGGAATCAAGGGCAATAGAATCACCTTCCTCTCTTACAAGGGAAACTTGCCCTTGAAGCTCCTCTAACCAACTCAACAGTTGGATATTTAGAAATAGAACATGCTTTCTCTTTCCAACCTGAGTTTGAGCAAGAAAATAATGTTGATATCTTCATAGAGGATCAAGAAGAATTAGCTGGTGACTCCCACATTGGTTTCCTAAATTACCAGGATGAACTTGAAAGCAAAGGAGAAGCTTTTGATTAATCATATGCAGTGTTTACCAGGTCCAAGAACTAATCAATCCAGCAAGCTGATAAAGGGAAGACATAGGAGCAACCTTAACCAACAATTACAATTGTTAAGAGTGGAACCACTCTGCCTTTCTAGCCAAAGGATCTGGTGATCACCCAATATGTAAGTACATCAATTTCACCTTCACCTTCTTCTTCAATCTCACAAACCAGCCCTCCTCTCATCCCTCCTAAAACTTAGAAAGTTGAATTACCTTTCTCTATACCTATCTCAATTCATCCATTTGACATAATCGATCATGTCAAAAAGACAAAAATACAAATGTCTGAATTTGAATACTTGCAGTCTAATCTTGATCAATTAGATAGGTTGGTCTAATGTGTCAAGAACTAGACTATCCCTGTAAGACAAGAGGTTAAGAAAATAATTCCTGATTCCCCAAAAGACATGTGCATTCCAAATAAGCTTGTCATTACTCCTCCAGCTACCCCTAGGAAAATAGAACCTTTCTATGTTTCCCTGTTGATAAATAGTTATCAGCTCATTAATTGCATCATTGATTCTGGGGCATCTGACAATGTCATGCCTGCCAAAGTAGCTAAGTCTTTGGGTCTCACATTGACCAAAGCCCTTAGGAGATGTTTCTCCATGGAGAACAAGCAAGTACCATTGTTGGGGAAAATCAAAGATGCCCAATTTGCATTGGCTACCTTTCCAAACAAGAGAATCAAGATGACTGTTTTGGTGGTTGACGTCCCTACATCCTATGGCATTTTACTTGGATGAAATTTTTGCAAGGACATGGGAGGAGAACTAAGCATGGACCTATCTGAGGCAAGGATCCCTGTCCAAGGTGTAATGAAGAGATTGCTCCTTGAAAAGGAAGCAAAATACGTGGTCACCCAAACATCAGCCCCTGCAGCACAAATTCTATTTGAGTCTTTAGGCAGGGGTAATTATTTCTTTACCACAGAGGATGTTCATGTTTCTACAGATGAAATTCCTATATCTGACAATCTAGGAATTGATCCAAACAAGACTTTAAGAGAACTAGTAGGCTGCAGTACAAGTAAGGAAGGATCTTCTATCTCTAATGAAGATAAATCTGATAGGAGATCAGATTCTGATGATGACAACAATTCTTCCACCAATGATGAAGTTGGGACGATGTTGATATCTCCTCAAGGAGATATTCTTCCTTCATGCAAATTTCAAGTTAACAACACCAACAACATAGCTGGATGTGAATCTCTGTTGCTTGGATTGAAGATTGCTCAAGATGAAGAAATCAAACTCCTTCACATCAAAGGAGATGCTAAGCTGATAGTTTGTCAGGAGTTTGATGTGGACAATCCAATCATATGCTAGACTAAACTAGAATAACAACTAATTATGGTAATTGACCATGCTATTGTAAATCAAAATCAGGCAAAGGAACCCTTCACCAAGAGAGTAAGGAGTTATGGTTTCCAATTTGAAGACCACATCCTACCTTGGAACAAGAAGAACTAAAGGCCAAGAGGAAGACACAAAAAATTGGTTTCCTAGTGGAGAGCTCCATTCACCCGTCACCATTTCTGGGGGCAAAATGTCTTCTTGTTGGTTTATCAGAATAGAGCACTATTTTCACCGTCTCCTAAGAAGTAGCCTCTGAAATACTTCAATTCTTGAAGTATCAGATCATTGCATCTATATATATGCATATTTGTACAATTTTTAATTCTATTTTGTTTTATTTGTTTCCTTTTTTTTGAGGCCTTTCATTTTTGGGTAGCATGACTCCATAACCCAATGGTACACATGAAAACACCAGAGATTCTGGATTCTACTCCTTTCAATTCTTTTTGCAATTGACAGAAGTTCCCCAAATGGAGCCAGCTATTGTCCCCCAAAAATATCACTCATTTTTAGGACAACATTTGAACTATTTCAGTCCTACAAACCAAAATTGTCTCTTCCCTTTCCAAAATTTGTCTTGGGCATTCAAATTCCTCATTTTTCAAGCTTCTTAGAAATCTACGAACCCTGTAGGCTTAAATCTATGCACTCTGCATGCTTAAATCTATGGACTCTATAGGCTTAAATCTATGGACTCAATAGGAAGAGAAAATCTATGGACTTTGCAGGCCAAGTTTAATGAGCTTTATAGGTTGAAATCTACGGACTCTTTCAAAGTTAGAGAAAACTACGGACTTGGTTTCTATGGACTCTGTAGGGAGGTTCATTTCTATAGGTTCAAAGGCTTCTACAGGTGGGTTCAACGAAAAGAATCAGTTTCTAACACTTGGTCATTTTTAGGATTAGTTCATCCTTTGGTTCAATCAAATGGTTCATCAGTTGGTTCAAGGCTTTTTTTGAACTGTTGAACCAAAACTTGGTTCAATGGTTGGTTCAACGTCTTTTGGTTCAATGGTTAGTTCATCACTTTAGTTCAATCAAATGAACCATCAACTTGAACCATTTTGGTTCAACACCTTGGTTCAATGAAGAGGTTCAAATCCTTGGTTTAACAAAGAGGTTCAAAGACTTGGTTCAATGAAGAGGTTCAATGGTTGGTTCAAACAAAGGGTTCATTGGCTTGAACCATTTTGGTTCAACCAAGCGGTTCAATCAAATGGTTCAACAGTTGGTTCATCACCTTGGTTCAACAGAGTGGTTCAATAGCTTGGTTCAAAGGAGCGATCCAATGTAAAAGTTTAAAGAGCCTCCCGAAGGACAAGTGTCCTTGTGGAGGTCACTTGGTCAATGAAAGTACCCTTTGGAATGGTCATTTTAAAGAAAAGGCCACAAAGGTAATTCTTTCAAAATTCAAAAAAGAATAAGGAAGATAAAGGCATAAATTACTTTGGACTTTTTGTCTGAAGGAATTCCTTCAGACAAAAAGTCCAAAAGAATTCAAGAACTGATCGCGAGTGTAGAAAAACTTGAAGGATTTGACAAAGGCAAAGAAATTTTTGCAGAATTTTTGTCTGTGGGATATTTTCGCAGACTTTTTGTCTACAAGAATTTGTCCCCAAACTTTTTGTCTGTGGGAATTTGCCCACAAAGAAATCTCGAGGAAAATACACATGGGAATTGTCTACAGGAAAGCTCGATGAATAGTTCACTAAAGAAAAAGCTATGAGAGACTCCAAAGAAGCCCGAAGGCCATCCAAAGACCACCTGAAGGGTAGATACCCTTGTGGGGGGATCTTCTCGACCCAAAGTAGGTCATTTATTAAGGTCCAAAAGGATAGTTTCTTTCCAAAAAAGTGCCAAATAAAAAAGTTGAAGAAGGGCTAAGGGGTGACGTGCCCAAAGATGTCAAATTCAACATAGCAAACTAGCCATTAAAAACATAGTGACAGGTGCGCGAACGTCAATTTTTAAAGCCCATAAAATAGTCATTGATCTTTTGTATCTACATACCTAAATGCATTCATAGACTTTAAGACCAAGACTAGCAGAAAGTGAGGAAGAAACATAATAGCAAATTGAATCCAGGACCTGATTTAATTAACCAAAAAAGGAGGAATGATGAAGGTAGGATCAAATCGCCAGGTGGACATTGAAAGTTGCAAACTTTCAATAGTGTGACTTGTTTCTCTACATTGATAAAATCAAATGGGTAAATGCCCCTAAGTTCCAACCTGTCTTCTTAATAGTTTCCAATACAATATGATGTGTTACTATTCTTGAGTCCTTCTTGAAGAGGCTATATAAGGGACTCTCTTCTATTGTAAATGGATCTCTTTTATGACAATTAGAATGAAACTCTGCTCAAATTGAAAGACACTTCTGAGACTTTGAGCTTAGTTTGTTTATCATATTTTGTTACTGAAATAAGAAAGCAAGTGGTTTTTCAGACTTTGTGTTGTAATATCTTTGTTGTTAAGGAAATTGTTCTTATGTCTTTTTCCTTAATATATCTTCTATTCCTTTAATTCAACAAGTAGAATTAGTGAAAGCAGTCAAGAAGGTGTCCTAAACAGTCAACTGTGGAGAGACTTTGTGCCCCCATAATTGCCTTTAGTGTGTTTTCTTTTCAATTCTATGTAAAGGACCTTGGGGTGACTTTGTGCCCTCATTGTCCTTTGTATATTACTCTTGAGAAATTTAGGCATAGACTTTGTGCTACATCTCGATTTGCTGATTATTACATCCTTTGTTACATTTTTTTGTTACTACCTGGAGTAATCTTGTGGCTTGCTGAATAGTACTTCTGAAAGAAGAGGAGTGCTTTCTGTCATTTTCCTTGAGTTTCTCCTTTGATCTGCACACATCATCTCTGAAGAAAGAGAGATGGATGGTTTGTCCTACCCTTGAGTATTATTTTCTATATATATATATATATATATATATATATATATATATATATATATATATATATATATATATATATATATATATATATATATATATATATATATAGCATACCTATAAGGAACCTCCCCTTGATGAGAGGAGAGATCAGTCCCCTTCTGATGTGGTAAACCTACACATTTGGATGACTAATCTTCCTACTTTGGCTGATCGGACCTATTTGGTTTATCAGTATGCTGATCGACAAAATATTCAACCAACAAAAACCTTTGCTCTTATATAAAAAATAAGTATTGTTAAACTTCTTATTGCTCTTGCAGCCCAAAAGGGTTAGGTTATCCACTAAATGGATGTCAAGAATGCATTTCTAAATCGTTATTTAGAAGAAAAAATTTACACCACTCAACCTAAAGGTTTCACTAACCCTAAAAAAGAAAATTATGTATGCAAGTTAAATAAATCTTTGTATGGTCTAAAGATCCTCAAGCTTGGTATTCTAAGATTACTTATTTTTTTAAATAATTAAGTTTTTCTAATTGCTATTTAGATAATGATATTTTTTTTAAAGTTTAAAATGGGCATTTGATTTTAATTTTATTTAATTTTGATGATTTTTTGATTAGTGGCATTCTAACTATTTTAATTCATAAATATAAGTATAAACTAAGTAAAATGTTTGAAATGATTAATTTAGGCATTATACATCATTTTTTAGGTATTTAAGGTTAAAAATTTAATTATTGTATCACAATATTAGTATTCACATAACCTTCTTATTAATTTTAACATTATTGATTATAAATATACCATTACTCTTATTGAAGTTTGTATTAAACTTGATCCAAAACTTGCATGTAAAAAAACTAACCCTACTTTGTATAGACAGCTTATTGGAAGCTTGATTTACCTAACTGTTACTAGGCCAGATATTTCATATGATGTTAGTGTTGCTTCTAAATTTATAAAATATTCTTATTTGGATCATTAGAAATTAACTACATGTATTCTTCCAAGGAAAAATTAATTTTGGTTTATTTTATTCTTCCATTGATAATGCTAAATTATATGGTTATTGTGATGCTGACCATGTTGGTGATACTTTAGATCACAAATATACTTTTGGATATGTGTTTAAGTTTGGTGTGGGTGTTATCACTTAGATCAACAAGAAGTAACCTACTATCTTTCTCTTCTACAAAAGTAGAGTATAAAAGTATTATAAAAGCTATTAAAGAACCAATGTGGCTACAAAGGCTATTGAGAGAAATTCATTTGGATATTTCTCAAAGTACCATAATTCATTGTGATAACCAAATTTGTATAGATATAATGAAAAATATAATGCAACACCAAATAATTAAACATATTTAATTTCATATGCATTTCATTTGAGAGAAAGTCCTCAATGGTGATATTAATCTATAGTTTTATTCTACAGATAAATAAATGGTAGATATCTTCACAAAACCACTTGGTGCTACCAGGTTTTGTTAGTTTCATGCAATGATAAGCCTCTCAAAGTTTCTATTAAGGAGGAGTGTGCATGACAATGCCACTTCTTAAAGGCCATATGTTAGTTTTTATTATATACACTTCTTTTCATAATAAATCATTCTAAAAACTTAGTATATAAGCTACATGATTTAAGTACACTTCCTATGAAATTTTAATTTTTTTACTCCAATAAATTAAAAATCATAATTTGTAATGGAGGTCCCTATGTTATAAAAGGCTCCAAATATGCTTAGTGATTTTTCATGATAAACAGTAAGATGTAATATCACAATCATGCTAGCCTAGACTTACTTTTGATTAGTTTATGGATTATAATTTATTTTTTTTCAAAATGTGACTTTTGACATGATGAAGGTTTTAAAATCCTTCAATTTTGCTCATAGTATAATTCATTTATGGTGACTATGGATTTTATCCCCACTTAACATTAAGGAGGAGTGTTAGAGTATTTAATGACTAAGTGGTGATTATTTAACCCTTAGTATATATTAGGTGATTTATTAAATAATAAATAATATATTATTTATTAATATGAGGTGGAAACAATATGAGGTGGAAACCTCATGAAAATAAATAACATTATTATAATTATTTAATATTTATTGATAGTTTATTAAAATAACTCTTTATTATGGTTGGACTCATTATTCACAATGGTCACCTCTCTTAAAAATTTATTATAAATAGGGTTTACCCTATTGGTTACTCCTTCAAATTCATGGGACTTATTCATGATAATTTACTCAAAATTTTTGTGAAGATTATTTTGGAGAGAAGTGAGAAGAGGAGTTGTATTGGTACAAAATTGTCTCTTGATATATAAAAATCACTTTTGGTGAGTTTTTTTACCTCGTATAGATTTTCCATGATAAATATTATCTTTATATAAATTTGATCTATGTGTATTTCTTTGCCTATCAATCTTGTTCTATATCCATGTATGCTTCTTTATTTATTTCAATAACATGTAAAATTATGTAAAAGTTATATAACCACTACTATATTAAATAGTCATAAATCAGAATGTACAAATTATTACATTTCATCACTAAATATCATAATACACATGATATGATTTAAAAAAATGCATCTAATCCCCATAGGATAAATCCACAATCAATACAATAGTCATAAATATGATTTTAAGATGGTTGATCAACTAGATAGAGGGAGAGCATTACTAGAATGATTTTTCTCCAACCATAGGTTGTTGGTCTCTTGCACACCTCTCTACTAGGAGTGGCCCTTTCTTTCATAGAGAGGTAGCTTAAATTAGTGTGTATGTCAGGAATTCAACTAGAACCTTATGTTGCATGATCACTAATAAATTAAATAGTCACATAGAACATGGAATCCAATCCTCTATCTAATATGATATCATGCATATACATGTAAACTATAAAATACAATGAAATGATAATGTCTCACCTATAACATTACTTTGACCAAAAATTTTATTATAGAATTCAGATCTCTCATGAATCTAAGTCAATTATACACATATATACTCTTTGCTAACGAATCTAAATCTATAATATAATATCATATGATAGATAGATGCATGTCATGACAACAAATTTATATACCTATCACCTGCTATCAAATGAAGCATGCATGATAACATATCATAAACTAATTTGAAAGTATAATAACTACATATTTGCAACATACAAACACTAATTAAATCAATAAAAATATCTACTTATTCAATTCATTATAAAGTAAAAACATCCATCTAATATTAAAAAAATCACATTTTTTCCATAACACAACTATTATTGACATGTCTAAGGATTATAGTTTCTTATCAACCAATAACATTCATAATTCAAAAATACAAGCATAACCATATGCCTATATTATAAAAATCAAAGTGATAAATACATTATTTTCATCTTAAAATAATTTCAAACCTTTCATTTATTTTTTAACATTATACAACTCATATATTAGATCTCATAATACACTAAATGGCTCATTTACACATCCCCAAGGATTACTTATTAGTATGAGTCATGATACTAATCCTATTGTTTACTTTCAGACCAAATTTAACCTTTATTTCCTATTTTAACAATTCCTTAATTAGGTAAAGTTTATATTTCAACTATTATTAAGGCACAATCCACACACATGCATATTATATGCACATTCTACCATACTATTTTATGGATTTCAAGATAATTCCTTATAAATAAATATCAGCACTTGAAGTTACATTTTAGGGTGTATATTTCATTCAATACTTCTTATTACTCAAGCTCATTTAGAACTAAAGGAAAGGACAATAATCAAGATAATATTTTTAAATTATGCTAACTCAAATAATTATGTTTAGAAATTATGTTATTTCTTGCAACTAAGTATGGATTCCCTATTAAATAAGTTTCTAAGATCAACTGAGACACAAAGGTGTATTAAATATTTACACATTGTCATGTGTACACACACACATTTATACATTTATATTTGTATATATAAAAATGTATATATATATATATATATATAGTTTAATAAAATAAAAAAAACTCAAATATAGTCAGAATTATAGTTTGAATAACTTGTCATGAGAATATATAGTAAAACAAGATACAACTATAGGCTATACATATATTATTAATCTACCAAACACCCTATAAAATGTTTATCATATATTTTGTAATTCATTTATGTACATTCCTAAGTAGTTTTATATTATTTTATTACCATTATATACATCAAAACATATTTCACAAGTTTCAAAGGTCAACCACTATTAAAACATAATTATAATTCATTTTATTTAGCTTATATTTATAACACACAAGGATGTACAAACATTCCCCCAAGAAAATACGCATTTAAAGATCCTATTAAAATCATACTACTATAGTTATCAAATTAAGATGAAGTCCTTAAGTTTGTAATAGTTATTTAGGTCAAGAAAGAACATCCCAATCACTATACAGTCCAAGTTTTTAATTGATTAAAAAACTTTCCCAAGTTATCACTCATCAAAGATGAATTAAGGAAACATGGTTTCCATAATTACTATGAGAATTCCATGTTTTACAATAATACATAAGCCACATATTTCTAAGTCATGCACATGTCATTTATTTGTAGTGAATATATTTCATAAAGGTGATTCAACAGTCACTATATATTTGGTTCTTTTAAATGGCTAAAATATCATTTTTATAGGCCTATGGATGGAACCTAGTTCCATCCCCACGTCTATAAAAATGAATCCCTATTTTTTTCACAAGGATTTACCAACATATACCTTCAAATGGTTATACACTAATCGCAAGTAAGAAACCATTTAATAGTTTTATTTTAAATAGGACTTAGTCTACAATAGACATAAACAAAAACCCATATATATTATTATTTCAAAATTTAAATCTTTACATTCCTAGTTAATATAATGTATACCATTCAAATCTAGTTGTTTTTAGCCTCTCTCCTTCCTGAAAATGATATATTCCTCTTTCTCCATCCCCCCAATTATTTTATATTCATTCTTATGATTATATTTCCTCTCCTCCACATTTTATATGTCTTAAAATTTTTCTTACAACTCTACGAGTTCACCATAATGACACTTTAATTCCAATCATTGCATGATCTTCTCCTATTGTCATTAACTTTCAATCCATAACCCTATTTTGGGCATTCTCATTGCATGCAAAACCCCTCCTTTTATAAAATGGATAATTCAACCTAAAATCATAGTAAAAAACAACCTCATTCCCTTTTTAAGATTCCCATAATTACCTAATTCCTTTTGATTCAAATTGGGCATGGAAATAAATCTACTAAAACCTTATATAAAATAAAAAACCAATTTTCCCAAGTTAAAAAACTCATTTAATATGGTTGTTTGGATGTATTATGACCTATATCCCATTGGCCACCAAAAAATAGTAGTAATTAAGTCCTAAAATACTTACATGATTTAAATACAAAACTTGTTTTAATAAACACCTAATACTCTATGGGTTTGAAATGCATGAAATAAGTCTACCACAATTATAACTCAACAACCCAAGTTTAGTTCACAATAAGGTTTCACATTGGTTCATATAAGTATTACACACTAATAGAATTAGAAAATAATACTAACAAGAACATCCATTCCAAACTAATTATGTCATATAAAGTTAAATAATCAACACAAAGTTAATGCAAGCATGCAATATTAACCATAGAGATAACTAATGAAAATCAAACACTCTACACATTCTCAGACTACCATTATGATTTAATTCATATAAGTAGTCAAGAGTATAAGTTGGTGTGTGTGAGTTTGGTTTCACTCTTTCTAACCCTAATTACAATATATACATCCTCTTACCCAATGATACTCTCCCTTTGCTCCACTTTGTAATGGCGGGACAATACTAAAAACACATCAGTCAAGAAAGAGATAGTTAGTTCGAGTTTGTAACAACATAATAAATTAATAAAAATGTATTTACATATATGAATTATAAATAAAATATGTAAATTAAATCACATCCATATAATATTCAAATACACTATAATATAATATATCCAAATGCACATGGGAGTGTCTTCTAATCATAATTGATCTTGAAAGAAAATAATACAACTTTGAACTATACAACATAAATGTCTAGATATATCATAAAAATTAGAGAATATTAATCATTATTTTCACTTATCTAACTAATAATAATACATTATTTGGAGAGTGGGGTGCAATTTGATAAATGGGGAAGCAAGGTTAGAATATTATCACCTAACAAAACTATATATGGGTAGTCATATGATAGGGCTTGCAGGAAAGTGTGCAATGATTTGAAGCACACGCATTACTTGGTTTCTTCTCATGATTCAAGGATGAAACATATCAAGGAGGGATATAATTATGTGTACCTATGGATATGATATATTAATGTACATGGGTTGATGGAGATTTTGACATGTGGCACACATCTTCCTTAGCTAGTTTTATGGATCAAATATATTGATTCAAATGAGTAACTTATAGTATTAGTATATTGGGTAATGAGTAAACCTATATTAAGATTAGGTTTGTACCCACTCATTGTGTGGATCTTATCATCCTTGTAATGGAATATGAAATTAATGAATAAAAAGACCTTTGACCTTATAAAAAACAAACAGCACTTGACTTATTTGAATTTATGTAACGAAATTGATCATTCTTAATAAAATCTACAAGTTGGTATATAATGCATATTATAATAGGGTTTATATATTATAAAAAGATGGGAATTCTATAAGTGGAAATGACCTTTTCAACATAAGACTATTCTCTTAGACATTTTGATCGAACAAAAATTTCACACTACCATCCTTGAAAAATGATGTAGTCACAGGGACATGATTTTAATTGAAGGAAAGACCTAACCCAAATGCAATGATAAACCACACACAAACAAAAATGTGAAACACAAAATTCAACTTAATATTAATAGGAAGTAAGATTACATATATTTTGATCAAAGCATAAGTTATATATTATGCTTAGATCTCAAGCTATAACATGAAAACTTCTCTCTAAAAAGATGGATCCTCGAAGAGATCCAAACCAATCCACTCAAATTTTGGCCATGTACTTCCTTGTATAGGCTTCCTCAAGTGATAGGTGTCAAAAATGTTTCATGAAAACTATCTCCAATTGACATGTGACCCAAGGATCCCATTGCTTCCATTAGGATCTATCCCAAGAATTTTGGAGTCAAACTATTCTAGCTTGCAACTATTACTCTTTACATTAGTTTCCCTTGCATGTCATTTTTTCCTACACATTGAACATATGCATGAATCTAGGTTTATTGAGGGAGAAAATACCTCTATGCCTTAATGCAATATTATGATTACACCTGGATTAATTTTTGCTTGTGACCCAAACTTTTGCTAAAAATATTTTTGAAATTGTGCACATAATTCTTCATATCTAACAAAAAATTTGATTCTACTACACTTTATTGCCAACCTTGTATGACTATATTTTATTTCATTATTAATGCACTGCATTTTATGCCTTAAACATATCTAAACTTACAATTTCTAAGTCGTAAGCTTAAAAATTTGGACTTATCCATCCTTGGTGATAAATATTATTTTTCACTTAGTATGATCATGCATTAGACACCCCAAGTAACTAAAATTGTGTGATTTGTCTCAAAATTTGAAATATTCAAGTGTATGTCGATAGTACCAATCTTGATGAGATATAACCATGCTCAATCATCAAATTTTTGATTATTCCATTTTACCAAATCTTGATTATATTTCTTCCCATTCATCCTCTTCACCATATTAGAGTCCAAAATGGCCTCTATTTTTTCCTTCCTTTTCGGTATTTAGACCTTTCAATCACATAATTGTACTTGTTCTTCCTCCTCCTCATCATAATTTTTCCTTTCACGATAATCATATATATTTTATACATCAAAATTGGGTGATATGTCCATGTCTTTAGGAAACTCAATTTCATATATGTTTATTAAAATTTTTGTAGTACTTTACATGACCCTATATTATTCCTTCAATGTTTTTATGCTCCATGCAAAAATATTTCCTTACGAAAATGTACCAACACAGATCTCAAACCTTAAATTCTTTTATTGTATGATTATCATATATGTGATGTAAACTTATTTTCTCCAACCTTCTACACACCTCTTAGTTTATCTTATAATATACTTAGCGGAACCTAGTGCCTCTACACTCTTTCTATGTGCCACACTTAGCTCCATTAGATACATAATTACTCTTGGAATGCTTCCACACATAGCCTTTTTTTTTACACTTATCTTATTCATTTAATCATTGTATACAAATTTTTCTTATGCCAACATGATTTCCCATTGATTGGGCTTATCCCCAACCAAACATCATAATATGTTTTGAAGGATTCTATTCACCACCTTGGTTTATTTTTTAGTTTATGGTTGGTACATTGAACTAAAATTAAATTTTATTCCTAAATTATTCCATAATGTGTGTCAAAAATGACCTATAAACTTTTTATATTTGTCTAAAACTATGTTGTTTGGAAAATAATGCAGCCTTACCACATTTTTTAAAGAGCAAGTTTACAATGTTTATCTCATCTCTCACCTTTTTTCATGTGATAAAATGTGCCATATTTGAAATTTTTCCAACCACTATGAATCCAAAATAATTTCCTCTATGTTATTTTGGCAATCCTATTATAAATTTCATGTTAATGTCATAGCATTATTTCTCTGATATAGGTAGTGGTTGATATAACCTTGCATTTTGACATCTCCATTTTTTAGCTAGAAAACAATGCACCTATGATTATATCCACATAAATTTGGGCCCATAATTTTCCAGAAATATTTTTATGATAATTTTGAAAATGTTTTTTTACTCTCAAAGTGTTATTCTAGATCTCACTATGCTTATATTTGATCACGTTCTTTTGCATTGACCCCATCAATATGCACAATTATCTTCTTTGAACAACATCCATTCTTACACAAATTAGTCCAAACACGGTGTCCCAATTGAACTCATTAATTATTTTAATTATTTCCAAGCATCATGAAAATATTCATCTTAGTTGAATAGTTTCTTCATGGAAGCAAACCCAAGGACTAATAATTGCTTTTTTTAGTATGAGCGCTTTACTACTAAATGCATTAACAACCTTATTTGACCTTTCACTTTTGTGTTTAAATACAAATGTTTATACCTAGGAGAATTCAACCCACTTCATGTGTTTATGGTTAAATTTTCCTAAAAAAATGATAAACTATTGTGCCTAATGGTATGTTTATAGGACAAACTCCTTTGGAAACAAATAGTGCCTCTATTTCTTGAGTGATTACATAATATCATAAAAATATTGGTCATAGACTAAACATTTCTTTTTGGATCCTTCAAATTCTCACCAAATTAAGATAATGGTATACCTTATTATATCAAAACATCCAAAATCATCATGCCAATATCATCACAATCCACTTGTAATACCTTGTTTCAATTTGGCAGTGCCAAGATAGGCTAGTTAGTCACCTTCCCATTTAAATCTTAGAAATTGTGCTCATCTTCAACTATCCAAAAAATGCTTTGTCATATTATCATAACATATTTATTAACACTACACATGTTTATTACACTAAATTTAATAATATTTATTACATGAAATTTACTAATTAACTTCCTATTAAATATCACTAGACCATGAAAACTTTGGTCTTAAAATGTGCTTCTTGGTAATGGCCCTCAACTATTGTGTTCACTTTCTCTAGGTCCATATTCAAACCTTCTTTAGATACCAAAAAATACAAGTATACAAGGTTTTTCATCATAAATTTGAAATTATTCACATTTATTAACAAATTATTTTCACACAAACTCTATAACACATTCAACATATGCATTAGATGTTCCTCATTCATTATGTTGAACACCAAAATATAATCTAGGTATATAATTACATACTTATTTGAAATTAATTAAACACTTCATTCATAAGCTTTATGAATGTGCTTAGCACTTTTTTCAGCCAAAATTGTAAAAATAACCTCTCATATAGCACTTCATCTAGAATGCCATTTTCCACTCATCAAATTCTATGATTTTGATCTAGTGATAACCCTATTTAGATCTATTTTTATAAATAATTCACCCCACCTAAGAAATAAATCAAGTCATCTAGGCATGTAAATGTAAATATATAATTTATCATGATGTTGTTAATGGATATTGAGTTTGTGGAGATGCACCACTCTTCTCCTTTATTCAGATCTAATACAATAAGTAGTATGTAAGAGGTTATGATTTCTCTAATCAACCCTTGTTTAATAACTCACACACTTTTTTATACTTTTTTTCACTTTTCTTGGATGTAATCCTTTATGTAGCCTTGTTTGATAAAATTTCTATAGGGATAAGATTCATATGATAGTTGATATTTTTATATGGTGAAAACCCTTCCAGAAAATCACTTGAAGTGATATTTGAAAAATGATCCAATAACATCTTCAATATGTGGAGATGTGTTTCCTCCTTTTCCTATGTGTATGCCCAATCCTCTTGACCTAACGTGGGTATGAGTGAAAAACATGCCTTATCATTTTATGACTCCATAAGTAATTCCTTACTTTACACCAATAAAACATCCACACACATATTGTTGCACCCTTGTTCTTATTTATCCATTACTAGAGACAAAGTAAATTATTTCACATCTTTTTCTAGGAAATATATTTTTAATTTTATATCATGAAACATATTTTTATCACAATTAAAAGGTTCCATAAGAGTACATGACACAAATCCATATACATAATGTCACACCAAACTTTATCTTGATATGCACCTATCTAAAATTTCACAAAGGAAGGCTAATTCAACAAAAACTAATGCCCTTTATAAAATCACAACACTTTTCATGGTTTTAAAGTTACCACATTATTCAAACCCAATTTATCCACCATTTAACATGATACTATATAATATATGCCACCACTAAACATGATCACCTTGCAACATTTTCCCCTAGACTTACACACTATCGAGAAAAGTCTCTTTCTCTACATCAACTCATTATCCTCCTTTAGTGGGTTTAGAAACACCCTCTCATCATCAAAGTTTCTCTGGGCTCAATATATCTATAAATATCTATCAATTCATATGATAGTTTTTCTCCATACATGACATGCACACAAACTTTTGTCCTCTATCTTTTTCTATTTTACTCCTTCGAACATTCATAAACTCTTTGTAAATATTGTCTAGATTTGAAAAATGTTCCTAAAAATACTTTTAACTTCCATATAAACATTTTACATGACCTATGAATGGTTAAGATGCTCATCCTCACATTTATAGTTGTTCACATTTGTGCAATTCCCCCTATTCATATGCATGTTCTTATCTATTTGTGTGAAACATCATTATCCCCTTGTATTTGTATGTTCCTTCCACTACCTCTTCCTCTTCACGTGAATATTCCTTACCCTCATGTAATTCCATATTATTAGTGTGATAAATCCTCTTTTGATTTCAACATGAACTCATAGTCTTATTCTAATATTGGATCAAATCCATACTCAACTCCTCCAAAATTCCAAACCTAAATTCATAACCTTATCTCGAACAAATTTAATATGACTGATCTATTGGTGATTTTATATAATTATTTAAGTACTAAACACTTATCTCATTTAACCTTATATTCTATAACTCTTTGAATAGTTTCATTTATTGATCTTTATGAAATAATTCTCCCTTCATATTTTCAACCATTATGAGCCATTCAGTTATCTTATTCTTATTTCATGGTGTAATTACTTCAACCATAATATTGTGACCATTTATATTCATATGTACCACTTTCATGTGCAATAAATTGCTAATATCATCAAATACAAAATATTATTCAATTTCATTAAGCCAATAAATGACCTCTTCTAGATTAAAAGTTATTGAGAAATATGGCATCATCCAATCTATGAGATAGAATTTAAGAGTCTACCCTCACCTATGTATATTTTTTCCTTATTGTCTTCATCCTCTCTTGTGCCTTATTTTAACTATTCATTCACATTGTCTCTTAGATCATTCCTTGGGAAAACTAAACCTAATTTCTTCCTCCACAAACTGTGGTCACATCTATATTACATGCAACTCTCATATTTAATCCAATATCCCAACCATGTTGGTTGATATTATTCCTCTACCAAAAACTAGTTTGGGTGGTATATTCAATTTATTTTTCATTAATCTTACTACTATAAATATCTAATCATGATACTAAATATGTAGCCTTATCACACTTCACACTCAAAGGCTCAAAACCTTACTCTAATATTAGTTGATGTAGTCATAGGGATAAAGTTTCCAATGCAGGAAATCCCTAACTCAAAAGTAATGATAAACCACACCAAACACAAATATGAAATAAAGAGTTTGGATTTATATTAATAAAAAACAATATTACATGGATGCCAACCAAGGCATAAACTAAAAATATGATAGGACTTAAAATTATAATATATAATATTTTAGCTAAAATAATGAAGTCTCTTATACTTAATTGAAATATTCAAAATGGAATATTTACTAAAAACTCAAAAAAATAAACAAATCCAAACCTACAACACAAAGTTCTGATACCACTAAAATATCCCAGATGGGGATATTTGATAAAACACATAAACTATACCAAACCAAACTCAACACTTATGAAATTGGACTCAAAAATAGAATAAACCCACTATAACCAACTTATCACACAGGTATTAAATTACACATAATTTTATTATCACTTAACAAGAACAACATATATGATGGGGATTAAAAATTTACTCATATATTTATAATCAATGATAACGAATTAGTAAGACCCAAAATTTCACACATCTTCAATTAAAGGAATTACAATTGATATTGTTGAAGGCAATATCCATAAATATAAACTCATATAATTAAGATATAAACAACCAACTTACTAATATTTTCGAACTACAACAATATTAAATACACACTTACAATTATTCACACAACTCCATTAAAATCCTTGCACACAACAAAACTCTACACACTAAATTCTGAATCTATATACAACTGCCTAAGGTGGATCTCACACCATTGAAGACTATCAACTCTAATTGAAGCCCATGTACAATCCCTGAATGGAATCACCAACACTAGCTAGGGTGGATATCTCACCACTAAAACTAGTTACAATACTCCAAGGATTTCATCCAAAGAAGAAGAATATGAACATAAGTTGAATATTTGAAAATAGGGGGGGTTATGATTTCAAATATATTAATTACAATGGATAAACATGATTATATAAAAAATCATGATAAAGAGAGTATGGAAGGAGAATAGTGAAGAGAGAGATAAATTCACCCCACGCATAGTAACCTATGTGGAGTTTTGCCTTGGGATGAAAGTTAGTCAAAAGTAGATCACTTCATGATCTGTTGACTTGTCTTTTGGTCTCCCACTTTTACATGTGCCTCCAAAATTCATCCCACTCACACATGTGAGAAATAGTATGATGCTTGTACTCATATGCCAATGGTCAAAAGGTGGATCTCATGATAAACCCCTAAATTTTCTTTATCTTCCACCTTCCATGTGACACCAAAAAGGAAATCTTCCTCATGCATGTAAGAGCAATCAACAATAATGTAGTCCTTGTCATCTTCTCCCATATGACTCCAATGATTCCTAGACAATATATAATCACTTTTTAAGTCTTTTAAATCCCTTTCACATGCCAAAACACTATTCCCCCAAGGTGTGGTGCCTATACTATTAATTTTTGTCTTTACTTAGCATGTGAGCTTATAAAATATTAATATTCATGTTACTAAGTGGAGTACTATGCCCCACCTTTTCACATGCCTTAGTTTATCATTTGGGTTATGCCACATCACTCCACAATTCACCTCCTTACTGCATCATTAGTTTCATCACCTTCCACATCACTTGCCATGTCATCATGAATAGTGTTAATGAATAGTAATTATGAATAGTACCTTGTGAATAGTGACCCAAACTACAATTTTAATACAACACCCAACTAAGCCCATGAGAATTAACTAAGCTAGTGGTGTTCTTTAAATGTCACTTTTTGGAGAAAAAAGAACATTACAAGTCCTTCCTTCCCAAATATTTCTTATCTTCAAGCAATTGTAAACCAATATGTCCAAAATTCATAGTTCTATTTTGATGAATCCATCTGTGATGCTCATACAGTCTGGCTCCTATTTCTATCAAGTGATATAATTTGTGAAAGAGTGTACTACAAGGCATAATGTCTATGAAATTCATATCATCCTTATATAATTTATATAATTTGATCATCTCTTTGGAAACCAAATTATCCTCAAAAAAATGTGAATGACTCACAACATTGTAAAAATTTAAGAAATACACAAAGCAATGCATGATTAAACTTTTCCTACTTTTTTTATAATCAATAATAAAAACATGATTGGGATAATATTAACAAGATCCCAAACAAATATCAATATATTACCACTTGTATCTTCTACACCTCTATTATTTTCACAATAATCTTCTTTTTGAGAACCTCCCATGATAATCTCTCTTTGTATATTGTGAAGAATCTTAAATGTACCTTATGAACCATTCTAAGTTCCACTTTTAAAGTATCATAATTTATACTAAATGCAAGTGATAAATATAAAATTTCAAGTACAAGACATGAAATAATTATCTTAAAAACCTTTTTCCCAATTTTTGTCCATGCAAAAACTCTCATCACTGCTATATCAGGTAAGGGTGGTGTTACACATGAAGATCCATTAAACAATCTTCTAAAAGAACCAAATAATCTCTCCAAATGTGCTAATGTAGTAGGATGATGCCAATCCAAGGTAGCTTGGATATTTTTATGATCATTTTGTATAACTTGAGAAAGTGTTACATGACTCAAGTAACACACCTCTGTTACCTCAAACTCATATTCAAATTCTTTTTCACATAGAGACTGTTGCCCTAGAACTACATCCGATTTCTCCAAATCATATTCCCAAGTCAAAATATAGATCAAAATGTCATCCAAGAGAATTAAAAAAATTCTCACAAATTATTTCCAAATACCTAAAGTATACATGGTTGGAAAGGTAGCTAGTGTGTTGGCCAATCTGAAAGGCATGACCAAGAGCTCATTGATCCTAGGAATGGGATTTCTATATTTGATGAACTTATTAATCTCCTCTTTGTAACTTCTTTGGTGGTAGTAGGATACAAAAATGATATAATTAGGATCATATCCCCATTCTATGATATGCTTGAATCTTTAATTAAGTATTAATCTTGGGGTTAAGTCATCAAACACCACAATATGTTGGAAAAAATTATTGTGAATACATTTCTTATAGATGGATGAATTATAATGCTTCACCACCAATCTTGTTATAACCACTTGTGTACCTCTATTTCTCATTGTTTATATAATCACCACCTTATCATTAGATATGAATATGAGTCCCATAAATAATTCTAAAGAATGGATCCATTGCATACCTAAAATTACATCAAAATCTCTTAAACAAAAAATATCAAAACCATTACAAACCTTAAGGTCTCCAATGACAAAGCCAAGATTTTGAATCTTCTCTTTTCATGGTATATTATATCTATCAACTAAAATGACATGGATTACATCTTGTGTAATCGTATCCTTATTAAAAAATACTTGACCCATCCAAGGATAGAAAACCTATAAGTAGCTTTATCCTAACCACACCTTGCTAGGTATATTCATGATACAAGGAACAACAAAATGACATGTATTTTTCTTACCCATATCTAGCATCAATCTTCTTATAGGGATTACCTCCATTTGTCCATCTCTTATGAACTTGTCTTCAATTATGTTACTTTATTCCCACAAGTGTTCTATAAACCTTGAGCATTGATCCCTCACAATGTGGTTAAGAAACACAACAAACTCTAAGGACTTCCCTTTATCCCAAATGCAAATTATGAAGAACTCAATAGAAATATTAGTGTCTCTATTTTCTTTTACCCTCAAGATATTACTTGAATTCCATTTGACCCAACCATGTGGAATGTAAAAGAAACAGTCCTCATGATTTGTAATGCAAATTGTGCTCCTCACTCTATCACCCTTTGATGCATTATTTCCATGACGAATAAAAAAATTTAGTGGCATGAAAGGAAAAAATAAATCTGAAATAGGAACAATATTTTCATACTTTAGGCTACCAATACTAACCTCATTTACCTTTGGTATGGTATTAATTGTTGAGTTACATTCAACATATTTATCCTTGATTTTTAGAATATCTCCTCCAAATGCACATTCTTTTTTTATGCTATTATGATAGCCAACCATTGTCTTACCCATTGAAAGTTTGGATGTTAGTGTATGTTCCGCTATTTAGGATCCTTTGTCTCTATCAAGTAAATCTCCTTATTTAACTAAAACATTTGGTTGACACATGAAACCATTAAAATCCAACAAAACATCTTTTATTACAAATGTAGGTTTACCTTTAATCTACATACTAAATTTAAGAAAAACTCTAGGATTACACACCATTAAATATGAGACATCTTGATGTTGAGAAAAAGGATCTTCTTTCCACTTTGTACCCTTTATATTTTCAATCTTGTTATAATACTTCTCATCATGACATAAATTTCTAATGGTATAAAATGAAATAAATCCTTGATCCTACCAAATCCTTTGTTGTAATCAAAGGAACAACCAAAGTGTTTACCTCTATCAGTTGATTTGAAAGTCTCTAAAGGATTTGTAGTAGTAATAGTATCACCCGTATTATCATTCATATAATAAGTCTCAACTAGTGCATCATCCCCAAAGTCATGCTCATAAACACACCTTTGATTGAAAATAAGATGTTCATCCTCATTTGTATACAATGTGGTTAGTTTATCTTCAACCACATTTTTAGGTTCCATTCCTTCTTTATTTTTTGGCTCACTGTCATGCAAACAATCATTAGAAGATAAATATAAATATTCCTCTAATAAAATATTTTACCTTAGAAATCTTATTCTGATGTCACCATAACATCATCTTCTAAGGCATGGGGTAACCCTAGTTTCACTCTTTCTTCATTTGGAAAGAAACAATTCTCCTCTTTAACAATCTCTTAAAGCTCTGGTTCTAGATTCTCTTCCTCCACCTTTTCCAAACCATCATCTTCTGAGGCATGGAGTGCCTATAACTTTGAAATACATTATATATTATTAATAGACACATAATTTATCAAATTCATGGATTATGAGAACTCAAAAGGAAGTGATTCATATTTCCTCATGGCATAGATCCATTGCTTCTTCAAGTGTGAGTATTCTTGGAATCACTTCTTCTCTCTGAATGAACTTGGGTTTTGGGGGTCTATTAATTAACCCCACTCCTCAACTTCTAGATTACACCTTTGGGACCTTGTTTAGATTTTTTCCTCTAGAAGTGATAACTTCTCCCTTATTGTTTTCATTTTCTATCTTGTCTTCCTTTGAGTGCATCATCTGAATACACAACTTAATAACTACCCTTTGATGTTCAACATTATGTATTTGGTTTTGAGAAATCATATCAAAAAATTATCTTTAGTTTTGAGACACCTCATCTAACTTCCCTATAGGTGAATTATCTTCTCTATCTCCCATTGCTTATTTTGGCTGTAATTTATTTTGCTTTCTTTGAGAAAATATCAATTCGCTAACACTAAGAAACATAAAACAACACAAGACCTCCTATAGGCTGGCAAGATCTCCATATCTGATATCACTAAAATATCCCAAATGGAATATTTAATACAAACTCACAAAACTAAAAAAATCCAAACCTACAACACTAAGCTCTGATACCACTAAAATACCCCTAATGGGGATATTTCCTAAAACACATAAGCTATAACAAATCAAAGTCAACACTTATGTAATTAGACTCAAAACTAGAATAAACCCACTACAACCAACTTATCACACATGTACTAAATTAAACACACTTTTATTATCACTTAACAAGATACACCATATATGATAGGGATAAACAACTCACTCATATATTGATAATAAATGACAAGGAATTACCATAATAATATAAGACCTAAAATCCCACACATCTTCATATAAAGGAATTATAATTGATATTTTTTAAGGCAATATATATACATAATAAATCATATAATGAAGCTACAAATAAGAAAATTAAAAATATTATAGAACTACAAAAATATTAACTACACACTTATAATTCTTCACACAACTCCACTAAAATAATTGTACACAACACAAATCTACACACTACACTCTAAATTTGTGTACAATTGGCTAGGGTGGATCTCTCACCACTGAAGATTGACAAATTTGATTGAAGACCATGTGCAATACTTGAATGGAATCACCAACACTAGCTAAGGTGGATATCTCAACCACCAAAACTAGTTACAATACTCCAAGGAGTTCATCCAAAGGAAGAGGATATGAATACAAGTTAAATATCTAAAAATAGGGGGTTATGATTTCAAAGATATTCATTAAAATGGAGAATCATGAATATATAAAAAAATCATGAGAGAGAGAGAGAGAGAGAGAGAGAGAGAGAGAGAGAGAGAGAGAGAGAGAGAGAGAGAGAGAGAGAGAGAGAGAGAGAGAGAGAGAGAGAGAGAGAGAGAGAGAGAGAGAGAGAGAGAGAGAGAGAGAGAGAGAGAGAGAGAGAGAGATAAATTCACCCCATGCATAGTGACTCATGTGGATGGTTGCCTTAGGATGGAAGTCAGTCAGAAGTAGATCACATGATGATCCCTTAACTTTTATTTTGGTCTCCCACCTTCCCATGTGCCTCCAAAATTTATCTCGCTCAAACATTTAAGCAATAGTATGATGCTTTTCCTCATATGTCAATGGTTGAAAGGTGGATCTCATGATAAGACCCTAATTTGTCTTTGTCTCCCACCTTTCATGTGACACAAAAAAAACAAATCTTCCTCACACATGTGAGATCAATTAGGAATAGTCTAATCCTTGTCATCTTCTCCCATGTGACTCCAATGATTCCCATATAAGGTCTAATCACTTTTTAACTCTTTAAAATACCCTTCAGATTCCAAAACACTATTCCTCCAAGGTGTGGTGTATATACTATTCATTCTTGTCATTACTTAGAATGTGAGCTTATAAAATATTAATATTCATGTTACTAAGTGGAGTACTATGCACCACCTGTTCACCTGGATTAGATTTTCATGTGGATCTTTTCACATCAGTCCAAAAGTCACCTCTATGTTTCATCATTGATAGCATCACCTTCCACATCACCTAACATGTCATCATGAATAGTGACATGTAAATAGTTTTAGTGAATAGTAATTATGAATAATACCTTGTGAATAATGACCCACACTAAAATCCCCATATAGTACCCAACTAAGCCCATAAGAATTAAATATGCTAGTGGTATTATTTAAATGTCACTTTTAAGAATAAGGGGACATTACATTAATGCACTCATTCAAAGATATAGGCTTATCTTCCTCTCAAGTTTGTTTTCTTTCTCTCTATATGTAGTTTGGAAGAATATCCTCTAATATCTCCAAGATAATTTTTTCAAATGTTGGCCTTGAAATTCCTTATATAGGATTCCCCAAGTTATACATGTAAAAAATATTTCATGTAGACTATCTTTAGTTGACACGTGCCCCAAGAATTATTTTTATTCCCTTAAGATCTGTCCCAAGTAGTTTTGAGTCATTTTTTTAGACTACTTCTATTACTTTGTGTACTATTTTCCATTATGCATGCCTATTTTACCTACATGTTAAACATCTACACAAATATTGGTTGATCAATAAATAAATTTTCTCTAAGAGTTGATGGAATATTTTTCTTGTGACTAGCTTTATTTTCACTTATGCCGCAAACCTTGTACTTGAAATTATTACACTATGCAACATGTTGGTTCTTTAATGAAAAAACTAAAATTTGATTTTTTTTGATTTAATGTGAACCTTAAATTTAATAAATTATTATTCATTATCTATGAATTTAATTTTATACCCCTAGCATCTACTCCCTTCTACCTTCCAAGTTATAGCCTCTAAAAACCTAGACTTAGCTACTCGTGGTGATGCAATATTTTTTTTCCTAGGATGATTTTGTATAAAAAAACATTTCACTTGTTCCTTCCTCTATTAATTAAACATTGAAGGAAACTTTATGAATCATAATTTTCATACATTTTAGGAGCTTCAACAACACATCCTAGCAAAATACTCTAGCTTTCACCACCTAGTGCATAAACTTTGGGAGCTTGAGAAGAAAGGGTTGGTTAAATGATTTTCTAGATAACATTAATTCCTAGTTTGTGCATAATGGAAGGTAATAATCATGATTGGTCTAAGTATAAATTTGGGTGTAAGTTATTCCCCACATTAGAAACTTCCTGTCCATTTTTGATACCAAATGATGAACCAAAAAATAAATAGAACCATAAGTAGTTAAATTAAAAGTAATTGATTTAGAGTTTAATAATCATAATAATATTTATTTCAACCTATATTCAATGGTATCATATTCCTCTTATAAATATAAGAGAATAAAATTTTGTTGTGTAGATTAATAAATTAGTGCGCCACCAAAAATTTCTATGTAAATGCCAATGAATTTAAATTATAACTATATATCAAAATATGGAAAATATTTTAATTTGAAAGTACATTGATAGATCCTATCCATCACAATTAGTGTCAAGTGGATTGGGATTTATATATATTGTTTTCACTATTATTATCTATGTAGTATTTTGAGAATGATTAACTAATTAAATATTAGATGTACAATTATTTCTATTAGTATGGGTTTGTCAATAAGATTATTGAAATAATATCATATAGGACAATGTAACCTAATATGGAAAATATCTTATTTATAGGGGCACTATTAAAGTGTATGGGGATTGATATATCTCATTTGTAAATATTGTTATATATGTAAAATTTATAGAATAATGATATAATTACATACCATATTTCTATTCATATCCATCAATATGTACATGTTATCAAGGTCACTAAAATAATATAAATTATGATTATAGAACTTGACATGGAAAATCATGTACATTACAAGTACATTACTAAAATTTAGTTGGACTCATGATAAATATTTTTCATCATTATTAGTCTCTATGCATGAGTTAGAGAATAAAAATTGGATCATGTATCATTATAGATACTTAGTTTTGGTACATAATGTCATTAGTTTATTTATGCGATTTTTGATCATTGGTAAGATTAGGCTCTTATTAGTGTTTTATTGTCTTTCTTCTTCATTCCCATCCTTATGTTTATCTATTTTCCAAAAATATCCTTTGTTATTTTATTTTCTCTCTGTTGTTTTATTTTTAGCTCTTTTCTTCCTTGTCTCTACATATGTTTATCTATTTATTATGTTCTAACCAAAATCAAACCATTTGATCTTGGTTTGACCAAGATTAAGTTATTCAATTTTAGTTTATCCAAGATTGATAATTTGATCTTAGTTTTCTTAATTTTGGGGCCTTTACCCCTTATTTTATCTTTTTTATGTTTTTTTCCTCCTTTTTAAAGCTTTTATGACCATTATTTGTCACCTTTGTGTAGAAATAGGTCTTAATTTAAATAAAATAAGTTTATTAGTACATAAATATATTGATGCATTTATATACAAGAGATAAATTTATAATGGAACATCCTATGAACTATTTCACGTTGATTTTATTACTCTGCCATCTATTGAAGTGTATGCACCCCTTATACAAAAATCTTAACTTTAGTAGTGAAATAAATATGGTTATCTTAAAAGACATTTTTATAATGTAAAATCATCAAACATTATCAATAATTATAATTTTTTTTTGAGGATTCTGCACATTGAACCTATATTTCATCAGTATCAATCCAAGGCATGTGCCATCATAACCTGTACCAAAAGCAGGTTATAAAAATTAATATAGTTGAATTTGATCATCTAGGGAAAGGAGTTGAATGCATTTCCTCATTTCGGTTGTGATTCAAATAGAATCATTAGACTACATATATCCCTAATTCCAAGAATGCAATATATGTACCTACAATTCCTAAAGAGGTTATCTAGGATAACTAATTTTTACACTTTATTCCTCTTGTGACATTTTGAGTAAATATGTTAAATATAAGGATGAATCAAATCAAATAATTATGCCCATCAATTTAGAGATAAAAAATAGAATCCTAATCACCTTATATATGTGAAGTGACCCAAAAACCTAAAAAACCTAAAAAATACCATAGAACAAAATCACCCACATAGGGACATAATCAACAATATGTTAATTTTGACCTAGTCATAATCGACACTTTGTTGATTCTGAGCAGGTTATTATTAGCACTCTTATAAAACATAGTTAAATTCTCAAGAGACATTTTATATCAATTCTAGACTCCATTTGTAGTTCTATAATTTATCTTAATGGCTAAGTGTGTTAATTTTAGGCTTCTTTCCCTTTATTTCTATTATTAGATTACTTGTTTAATAATTTTATTCTATTGTTAGTAAATGTTTATGGATTAGGTAATTTTTGGACCCATCATTTTTTATATTCTGTAGATATATATTGTGGCATAATTTTACTTAGTTTCATATATTTTAAATCCTATTGTGTGCCAAATAATTAATAAAATTAAAATAATAGTGATAAAATATTCTCTTTCCCAAAGATAGATCCTGTAGTGAGATCCAAAATGTTGTAAATTAGATTAATTACACAATTGACTCCAGGAGAACCCCACACATTGTTAAACTTTGAATAAACTAATATCAAAACCAAAATAGTGGTGAAATTTCCAATTTATTATAGCTTATGGAAGATTGAAATGGAGTATTCAATAAACAATGATTAGTAAGCTAGGTTTAAATAATGGAATAAAATAATCTTATACTCTCAACTATCTAATATAGATAGTAGTGTTTAGAGGTTCAATATTATCATATAAAATCATCCAATAAAAAAAGATTATAATTAATAGTTTAGGTTGTACATGAAATTTATTACAAGACATGGTTCTCTACATGCTTTCTGGGTTATTCTAATAACTTGTTTCTCACACTAATCCATGAACACACAACTTGATTCTTATTTTTACAACTACAAAAATAAAAAAGGTGGTAAGAATCACATGTCCTTAAAAGGAACCATGAGAGGGGAATCCCTTAGAGTGGAACCTTATTCTAAAGAAGTGGTGAAGAAAACTACTACAATTTGGAACATCCTAAGGAGGGGAGGGATGGGGAGTTACTATTGTCACTTTGATATTCACCTTTTGATGAGGTGTTTCATGTATCATCACTCAATTAACACAATGAGAACTCTCTAAGGCTATGGGTGGCCTATGTAAAAAGAGAACCTCTAGAGAGGGTTGGATCCCTTGATGTTAAACGTATATTATCACTACACCTACTCAAAATGTAAGGAAAAGGGAAATAGAAAACTGAAAATAATGGAATAAATGGGTGATGAACCATATATTAGTCTCTTCTACTTTCCTATGATTATAGTATGAACTTAACTTAGACTAAAATCTGATTACACAACTCAATAATAGTTCTCCTAACATAAGTATTTCAATATGAAGGTTATGGTCAATAAACCATCCAAGGGGGATGATCAAGAGGCCTGATAGAAGAAACTAATGAAGATTTTCCACACTTACCCTTGTAAAACCATTTGATACACTACATAGGTCCTAAATAAAGCCTACCTACTTGCAAATAGGTAAGAATGAAAAGGAAAAATGAGAGGAAGTTCAAGATACTATCACTAACATTCATCACACAATCCATTAGAAAAATACTAGATGCAAGCTTGAGAAGGCATATATCAATTTTTTTCATTCCAAAGGTAATGAAAAAGTGTTGAGTTAAGAAGGGCTTCACCATATCTAGATTGGATTAGCATTTTAAAATCTATTTAAGGACAAATATATAAGAATGAATAAGAAAGGAAGGGAAAATACTAGGAATCTCATGAATACTACCACAGTCTTTTTTTTCAATTATAAAATAAAAGTATCCCGCAATAAAGCATGCAAAGAAGTGTTGTCATATTATTATCAATGTACTAATCTAAGTTTTGGTAAAGTTCTCAATGAGGGATGGAATATAAGTTCATCATGTCTAACTTGTTTCTTATTTAAATTGAGTCTCTTGTCTTGGAGTTACAATTCTACTTCTTGAAGGGTAGTTATAAGTTGATGTCTTACTCCTTGATCTCATCATGACCTCCCACATCCTTGCTATTTATCATTACTATTATCCATTACATCCAACTCATTTTGATCTTTGTGACATGTAATTAATTTTTCTGGCATCTTAAAGTACTAATGTGTAGGTATGTATTAGGTCTTTCCAAGACTCCTTAAGAACATTTCAGCTACAATAAGGTCCATATTATAGACACCTGATAAAACCAACTACTAAGACTTATCTAGTCCTATTTTCTAAAATTATAAAAGGTGAAACATATATTTAAGAAGTCATAACATCCCTCACTTCCTGTATAAACATATTATGAAGTGGAAACATCTCAATACAAGATGTAAAGAATGGATAGAGGATTGTATTTGTCTTTGAGAATTCATTTTACTTCGAAGCCAACAAGCTACCTATATGTTTATCTATTAAAATATGCATATAAAGATTGAGATGGAATTTATTGTGACTTGGAGATTAATCAAAAAATAGTATTATATGTCTACATAGATGCTTAAATATTCTTAGGCCATTAGATGACCTTAATAATGTTTGTAAACTTACTTTTATATGCAAATAAGAAGACAATCTTCATTTAGACCTAGCTTAGTGACTTGAAACCTATATAATAATAATGGATACATATTATAATCCCTTGTGTAAGGTCATTATACCTATATCTAAGCTTAATATGTCATTCTAATTGGTCAAAGAGACATCACTCATTCAAACATCTATAAATAGGCTTGAAAATGTAGTTTATAGGCCATTTTCTTATATTTCTCCTCCACACTTTCCAAGGCTATTGTTACAAAAAGTGATATAAGACTTGAAATTTATTCCAAGGTATTTAAATACATTTAAAGAGAATTGGATTCTATTATAGAGTCATTTACAATCATCAAGACCTTTCTTGGGTCTATTGGTAGTTTTTAGGGCTCAAACTTCTTAACAATTATTCATTGAGTTGATCCCCATAACGAAATAAAAAATTCTAGGAAGTTTGAGTATAAAAAACTTACCAAAATACCCTAATTTAATTTTTCCCCATGCACATTTTCTACCAAATTCTCATGTGAGAAAATTTACTTTCCTGGGCTTGCAGGCTTGTAGATGAAGGTTGACGTAGGTGTTTTGAGAAAAAATTATTTTTCTCATGATTTTTTATTATTGGAAGTGTTTATTATAGGATTGATACATTAAAAATCAGGTATTTATATTTTTTAAAATGGATTTTACCCCTTACACCTCCTATAGTTTGCATT
>JARHVA010002806.1:2192500-2352763 GCA_037957365.1 Torreya grandis | reverse complement strand
TTATGTGTAAAGTTTGATCCTGGATATTAAACAAAAACATGCAGTGTGTGCTTTGACTCCACTTGTTTGTCATGAGACTTCAAACAACATCTAGGTTCATGTCCTTTTGACCATTGCATTTGAATTTGAGCATATTTAAATATTCTCTTAGGAAAAATTACTCTTAATTTAGGGAAGGCTTGGGTATTTCTCTACTACCAGCCATGCATCTATAGCCCTGATAGAGATACCTTTAGCTCCACTCTCTCTCTCTCTCTCTATAATATATATACACATATATATACATATATATATTATATATATATCTTATTTTGACATATACCATCTCTTGAGTTGATTCTTGATTGAAACAAGTCTCTTATGTGTAAAATTTGATCCTGGATATTAAAACAAAAACATGCAATGTGTGCTTTGACTCCACTCACTGTTTGTCACGAGACTTCAAGAAACAACATCTAGGTTCATGTCCTTTTGACCATTGCATTTGAATTTGAGAATATTTAAATATTCTCTTATGAAAAATTACTCTTAATTTAGGGAAGGCATGGGTATTGCTCTACTACCAGCCATGCATCTATAACCCCAATAGGGATACCTTTGGCTCCACTCATGGCCTTGCTCCACTGCTAGCTAGGTGTCCATAGCCCTAGTGGAGACTACCTGAATCACCTCTGACTTTGTATATTTTGATTTAGCATTAATTCTTTCTTTATTTTTTAGTTTAACAAATTTTGGGTGCCATGATATCTAGGGTTAAGGATTTAGTCAAATGTCCTAGCCTTAGGATACTCTCCTTTATTTTAAACAATAATCTTAGACAAGGATGTGTTTTAAGTGTAAGCATGAATGTGAATTAACAAACTGAATTCACATTATACACATATTATTCTTCTTAAAACCAAGCTTTTGATTTAGAATAAGGTTTGAATCTTTGTGAAACATTTATCTCTTATACCTATTTGTGCCAATGCCCTTGGTTGCATCATGATGCTTTATCACCACCTCATGTTCACTTTTGTAAGATTCATACTCATACTTTTTGAGCAATTCTAAAAAAACTATAATATATGAGACTTAACTAAAACCAAAGAACACCACCAAGTAGAAAAGATGAAACACAAACAAATAAAACAACAAAAACAAACAAGCATAAGAAAATAAATATATACAAGCCCAGTAAGAAAAAAATAAGAAAGGAAACTAACTAGCCTACCTACTCTAACCTTAACAATCTTATAGATTTATTCCATGAAGTCCCCTAGTGGGGAAGAAATAAAGTAATGCTTGAGTCATTGCCCATTTGTGGGCAAAGTAAACTCTGCTCCTTGAAGATCTATTAACCTAAAAGTGTTGTTGCCTAAGATTTATATAATTTGGTATGGATCAATCCACAAGTGGGTGAACTTGACATGTTTACCTTTAGGCTCTAATGCCTTATCCTAGAGGAGGACTAGGTCTCCCTGCCTAAACACCTTCACTTTGGACCTTATCAAACTGTCTTTTCAAGATTGATTGGTGCCTACTAAAGTCTACAAATGTTTTTTCACTAGTATCTTCTATTTGAATGATGTCTAATATCCTAGAATTATCAATATCTTGGTTTTCCTCCATGTATTATTGCTTGAATGTGAACATAGGAAAATTCAAGGTGATGGGAAAGATAGGCTCCTAACCATATACTTAAAAAAATGGTGAAGCCTTGAAGGATTGTTTATTCCTAATTCTATCTACCGATAATGCAAACTTAAAGAGTTTATTCCATGTTTTGGGTCTATCTTCAGTAGACTTTTTGATGGATTTAATAAATATTTTGTTTGTGGATTCAAAAACACCATTTCTCTAAGGATATTGATTAGAGGAAAACCTGAGTGTAATGCCTTGGTCATAAGCCCATTATATCATTTTAATGGCTATGAAGGCAGATCCATTATCATAAACTAAAGAAATTAGGGTTCCAAATCTAGTGCAAATATTTTCCTCTAAGAAATTAATCACCTCTTGTATTCTACATTACTTAGTGGCTACTGCCTTAATCCATCTAGTGCAGTAGTCTATAGTAGTTAGGACATATTTGTGACCTTTAAAATAATTGGGTTTGATCACTCCTACAAAGTCTAATCCTGATTGTGCAAAAGGCTTATCCACCATCACAAGTTATAAAGGCATGGCTTCCTTTGGCTCTTTTGTGCTAAAGATCTGGCATGAATGACATTCACTCATATGTTTGTTTGAAAAGGGTGGGCCAATAATACCCATCCCTAAGAATTTTGTGGGCTGTAGTTCTCCCTAAAGGATGTCCATTGCCAAAATTTTCATGGAAATTAGACATGATTTGAGAGGCTTCTTTTTTTGACACACATCTTAAGTAGATCCCTTCTAAAAATTTTCCTAAAAAGGGCTCCATCTCTCATGAGGTAATGGGATGCTTTGAGACTTAAATCTCTCTTATGTTCTTTGGTGAGTCCTAGGGGACAATTTCCTCTAACAATAAGATGCATTAAATTGTCATACCATTCATTGGGTTGGAAGTTCTATCGATCCACTTGCATGACATGGAGCTTGGGGTCAATATTGGAAATAATTTAAACTAAGCCTTGAAATTTCACTAATTTGTAAATTTTCATCTCTATATCATACTCTTTTAGGATTCTCATCCACTTGCCTCTTCTTTCCCCAAGCTCATTCTGACTCAACATAAGCTTTATGGTTGGGTCAAGTAAAATGGCATGCACCTTGTTTTTAAAGAGGTAATGTCTGAACTTTTTTTACTACATTTACCAAGTCATAAGATTGCTTATAAATGATGGAATAGTTCACCTCTAGATTTTTTAAGTTGGTGCTCATGAAGGCTATAAGGTGGTAATTCTCATCAACCTTTTTAGTTAAGATAATAGCCATGGTATGGTCAGAAGCAAATGAATACAATAAAAAATCCTTTGAAAAGTTAGGACTTATCAAGACTAAGGATTGATTGATTGCTCTTTTAATGTTAGCAAATGCTTTCTAGGATTCCACATTCTAAGAAATTTTAGCATATTTCTTAATTATATGTTTCAAATATTTGACAATCTTAATAAAACTTGAAATAAACTTCCTCACAAAGTTAATCTTGCCAAATAATGATTTTAGTTATTTTTGGATATTGGGTAGCCCAATGTTAGAAATGGCATCCACTCTATCAGGATCTACAAAGATCCCATATTTGGTAATGACATGCCCAAACAATATTCCTTTAGTGACAAAGAATATGCTTTTCTTAGGGTTAAAAGATACACCATACTTCCTACATCTATCAAATACTTGTCTCAAATGCATGAAATGTTCTCTATTTTTAGAGAATACTATGAGATCATCCATATATATGACGATGCATTTGCCCACTAGACCTTATAATTCATGATCCATGGCCCTCTTAAAAGTTCCCCCTACATTAATTAATCCAAAAAGCATTCTCTTGTAAGCATATATTCCCCATTTAGTAGTAAAATTTGTTTTCATCCTATCTTCTAGAGCAATAAGCACCTGGTTATATCTAGAAAATCCATACAAAAAGGACATCATGGAAGATCTTGAAATAGGTTGAATAACTTGGTCTAGATAAGGCAATGGGTTATTGTCTTTTTTAGATGCTCTATTCAAATTTCTAAAAATCTATGCATAATCTTATTTCCCCATTCTTTTTTTATTGGGACCTGGTTTACAACCTAAGTCGTATGCCTAATAGGAAACACAATCCTTACATCTAGTATTTTATTTACGTCCTTAAAGATCATGGGTTCTAAAATAGGGTTAACTAGTCTTTACTTTTGTCTAAAGGGTTTACAACCCTCCTAGAGAGGTATAGTATGAGTAATAACCCTTGGGTCAAATATTTTTAGATCTTCATAGGACCAAGCAATTATAACTTTATATTTTGTAAGTAGCTCTCTATCTTTTCTATTTTTCATTTTAGTGCAATCCTTCCCTATATTCACCATTTGGGGCTGATCATGTGGGCTAAGGTTCATTATATGATATTCTTTACCGCTTACCTTGGGTTTCTTAGGTGCTTCAAAAAAACTTGTCAAGATCAAATAGTCTTTCTAATGAGATCATCCTTTTGGGTATCTTATTGTCACTTAGTTGGATGATTTTACCATTAAGTTCCATCTCAATAAAATTTTCATAAGCTTTATCAATAATGTCAGATTCAAAAGCTCTAGAATTAGTCAAGAAATTCATAATTTGTTAATAATCATTAAAAACTTGGAAGTGATTTATGTTGTCAGGGACTAAGGGACATGGTAAAAACTCAATACTAAGGTTTTGAGAGTCATGGTTAGGCATGAGGTTAGCTATAGTGGAGGCAAGCTAATCAACAACTTTGTTTTCTTCCCTAGGGATAGACAAGATATTGAAGGCATCAAAATATTCCACCAAGTCCCAAACTCTAAATTTTTACCTCTTAAGGTAAGATAGCTTACACTAGTACTTGCTCCTTACTTTATTAACTATAAGTTTAGAATCTCCATAAACAAGGAGTTTCTTTACCTTGTGCTTGATGGCAAGTTTTAATCCTAGGATGAAAGCCTCATACTCAACCAAACTATTGGAGTAGGGGAATTGTAACCTATAAGATGCATGGTATTGTTTTTCTATAGGGTCCATCAATACAATACTAGCCCCTAATCTTGATTTGCATTTGGAACCATCAATATATAACTTACACAAGCCAGGCATTAGAAGAGATCTCTTGGAACCAAGTTCCTTTGTAGTTTCTAAAGTGAAAACTCCAAGATCATATTCTAGGAAGTTTACCCTTTCATTGATAGGATTTTATTCTATTATCATGTGTTTCATTTTAGGTTCCCTTTCTACTCTTATCTAATTTATCACACCTTTCTAGGGTATCCATAAGTGTGAGAAATCAGTAGACATGTAACCATTTAAGTCCTTAGTCCATTCTCACCTCAAGACCAATCCATAAGCATTAGGAATATCTACCACTTGTATGTTAATGAATAATTAAACCCTTGGTTCATTATCCAATTATATGTGCATGTTCAATAGCTCCCCAATGACCTTGAATCTTGATTTATCCAATTGAGTAACCACCCTATCAAAATTTATTGGTGTTAACCCAAGTTGTTCACATATCCTGAAATGCATGATATTGGTTGAGGCTCTAGAATCTAAAAGCCAATTATGGAGATTATTCCCAAATATTCTAATTGTAATAGAAAAAGGTGGAGACTCTACTTTAGTTACTTTCATAGTTACATTAGCACTATCACTTTTAGGGGGCTTCCCAAGCTTCCTAGATAAGGATTCTAAGAGTAAGTCTCTTTGCTCTATGATCTGAGTTAGCTCATATAGAGTGATGTTGGCTTTAATCTTTTTCATATCTTCCATAATATTGTAACCAACTTTGCTTGAAGGATCACTATTAGGTTTGGAAGAGATTCCTTTAGGAGGTTTAGGATTATTCTTTGATACAGTGTCTAAAGGGGTCCCATAGTTGTTAACTGGAGTAGAAGTAGTTAATGGCTATTTTTTCTCCCTATTTCTCAAAAGATAGTCTTAAAAAACTATTGAAATGCTTGAATCTCTTCAGGAATGTTATCAGGCTCATTATCCTTTTTGAAAGGCAATTTAAAATTTTATACCATATGCACTTGCTTAGATGGTTTAGATTCAGAATGACCTACATCAACATCTTTGTTTGGAACCATTTCAAATGTGTCAAGTTCTTGAAAAGCTTCAAAGGATTTACAAAATTCAATACAATCAATCTCACCATGCTTGGAGGTAGCATGCATCCTACAAGAAGGCAATATCAATGAGGTTGATATCCATAGTCCTTTTTTTAAAGGAAGGCTCATTAGCTTTATTATTATAGAAACCATCATTCTAAAATCTATTTCTTGGCCTGTTAAACTTTTGGCAAGTGAAATTCCTTCCAAGGTTATCATTAGAATTACCAACTTGATTTTGTAATTGTAAAAAGTCTATGTTGAGCTTTTAAACCATTTTTAATATAGACTCATTCTCATTCTTTGGAGTCTCAGAGTTTTGACCTTAGCTATTATTAATGCCATTGATAGGAACTAAAGCTTTCTAATCATTGATATGAGATCTATTGGTGGCTTGATGGCTCAAGAAGCTTAGGTTCTGATTATGGGTATAGGGAACTAGTTTAATGCTAGAGTATTTTGGTTATTATTTAGGAAAAAAATTTAATGCATGCATTTGAGGTTTAAAATTTGGGGAAAAATTAAGCCATTTGTCCTTGGGGTTGTATTTGGTCATTAATAACCACTACTTTAGAATAAACTTGAGGCAATGTGATGATAATTGGGATAACTCTTTTAAGAAATAAAAAAGTCATGGGGTTAACAGCATCTTGGTAAACCTCCAGAGCCAAAACTTCATTAGGTTTATATGGATCCATGGTCTGACTAAACATCTCTTAGAACCTAGTATTAAATGACCTAATAGTTTCACTTGTATCTCTCTTAATAGTTGTGAATTGATGATAAACGACACAAGGGCTTATGATCTTTCCAAATTGATCAATAAAGATAGTGTCGAAGTTATTCCATGAGATAACATAATTGTCAGGAAAATTAAGGAACCATTCATATGACACATATTTGAATGTAAATGGGAATAACCTACATGATACATATTCATGAGTAATGTTTAACAATCTTAATGTACCTTTGAAATATTTAACATGTTTACACCATAGTTGCAATACCAGTTAGACTACATATTGGCAAGCATTTTTTAGGATTACATGGTAAGTCATGAACCACCCCTAGTATATTGATGGGGTAACTTCCAAGCCATGCCATATTTGGATGAATATTGAACATAGGAATCCATTTCAAGGGTGAGATGGTAGAGACTTAGAATGCCTACACCTTCCTCTATCTATCTTGGTTTTTCTATGAATTTCTAGCTTGAGTAAGGGTTCTCTAATCTTTAAATGTGATCTAGTCCTGATCTTTGGTAATTATAGCTTGAGGATTAAGGATCCTATTTGAAATATGATGAATAAAGTTAGATCCTCATAGATAATAAACAATCAACTTGTATAATAAGATTATTTTGCAAGGATTTGCTTGTAAGAGGACCAAAGACATCAATATTTGACTAAATAAGCTCAAAGATGTACTGAATTATTCAAAGATGACTATTATTTATAACTTATGACTCAAATAAACTTATTATTGACAAATAATTGTCAATTTTGACCAGAATAAGTTGTTCTAATTTCAAATACTAATGAATTTTTAGCACCAAAAGTGACATTTACTAGAATTAAACATATGTATTCAAAGAATATAAATCTTTGTCTGAGTAAACGCAAAGACTAGTATAAAACTATGAAGGTCACAAATATTTACAAAATTTATGCTAAAATAAACACAATCGTGAAAAATATAGAGTGATCTTTGATCAAATACACCAAAAATAGCAAAGATCTTTGAATATTTATGGCCCTCCTTCTAGCACCAACATACCTTCCTCATGTTGATGCTTTTAAATATACCATAGGTACTCTTTAGTTTTGATGAACACTTCTCATTTTAGGATTTGAAAAATTGAAGGCATGAGTTGTAGTTTGTGACATTTTAGTGATGTCTATGGTGGAATAGAAGTAGAATATGGGAATTGTCCACAATATTTATTTAGTTTAGTGGTTGGTAGCCACTAGGGTCTGAATCTTTATATCTTTATGAATTTGATGATTTCTAGACTAATCCAAATGAATATTAACAATTATCTTTAAACTAAATTGAGTCTTGATAAAAATAATAAAAGGGAAGGATAAGGTAGAAAAGAAACATGATTGCAAATTCTCATCTCAAATATTATGATAATTCTAATTAATTTGAGCACACATAAACCAATTTATGTTATAAAATAGCATGAACTTAGATTACATCACAAATTAGGCAAAATTCAAAAAAAATATAAAAATCATAAGTAAGAACCAAGTTTACTTTAAATGTTTTCTATTGTGGTCTGAATAGCCTATGCACATCCAAATGTAGAGTAAAATAAAATGAAGTATACTTGAGATCTTTATACTTAATCTAGAATTAACACAAATCAATAACCCTATGATAGAGAATGTGACTCAAAGTACTGAGAATCCTTCAAACTTAAGATGACAACATGTAATTGAGAGACAACATTGACATTTAACAAACTATAAAGACAATCTTTTCAAAATTCCTTAGTTATCTTAAATGCTCTTGGTATATAATTGATCAAAAGCTCTCCCTTAAAAAATGGTAATCCCTTACCTATTTGTAAGAAATATTGGAGGTTCACCAATTAAATTTCTTAATATATCCACATGTAAGATAAGGAAAATTGTCCTTAATACAAAAATTACAATGTATATGACCTACTACGTCAAAATTGACAAAATGAAACCATATATGCTAACAAAATAGCATATATTTGTTACAAAGGGATATTCTTTTACAAATTATATTTATAGTGGACCCCTAAATTAGCCCTATATGAGGAATTATTTCACCTTGGTTTATTACTCTTTGATTAGCTCAAAATCCTCTATAGGTTTCATTAAACAATCTACCTCTTGATATGCCAATGTGTCAAATTCTTTGCTAGCCTTAGCCATGAGCTCCTTGATACATTATGCTTATGTGATATACTTCCCTAAAGTAAGGATGGTGTCAAGGATATTCTGATTATCCTTGAAAGAATGGCCTTGATTATCCTTAATTCCTTGGATGTGGACACCACCTTTGCTTGAATTCTCCATCACTAATCAGGTCCATAGTAGTGGTTTGAGAAGGGTTATCCAATAGGCTCCCCAGAAGTTTATCCATTATGGTTACTATGTCCTTATCTTCCTTGATGAATTTATCAACATTGCTACACCAAGTGATCAAATCTTCTTGCTTATCCATCAAAATTACCATGAGGATATCTAAATGTCTAATCTTGATGATCTTGAAGTTCAGGACCTACTTTATCATATGCACATTGATGAGTTATGTCATCTAAGCTTGAGAATCCTACCATTGGGTGATTAAGGCTTATGCCATCTTAGCTTTATGGTTTAGATCACTTAATCTAAGATTGATGTTCCTTAATTTATTAATTGTATCCAAGAAATATTTATTCAACACTTGTAATATGCCCTTAAGAATTAAGAGTAGGATTTGAGCCTCAAAATCTTTCTTCTCCTTCTCCAAATTGAGTATCCTTTGCTTCATTCCTTTTATTTTTTCCATAGTCATTATTTATTGTGCTAACACCATACTAGCTACATCTTCCTGATGGATGGGATGCTCTCCTACTACTTGTCCTTGAATAGGATTTAATCCCAAAAAGGTTCTACCTTTTGAAAAGTGAATTCCTCAATGCCAATGGTGGCCTTATTTGCCATTATTCTCTCCAAATCTGATGTATCTATATTAAAATTCACTATTGTGTTAGACTCCTTGAATTGGGGTTACTCAAAAACTTCCACATTTGAACTCCCAGAGGCCCCTAGGGTGTCAATTCTCTAGCTTTATTTGTCATGAAGGATTTGGATCCTTCTCTCTCCATGTATATTTACAATGTCCTATATCCATGGATTGACATTATCCTGCACATGTATGCCAACTCTCATTATGGCCAATGATGGAGAGAGAGAGATGGGATTTTTTTTAATAACCCATAAATGAACTAGTCAGGAATGGCTCATCCATAAATAGGGTTCTCATCATTGAAGAGGTTAACTTCAATAGTATGATGAGTGAAGGTTAACTTAGGATTCTTTTTAGGTGTTAGTGGCACCATGGCCAATTCTAATTGTCTCTTTCCTCCATCCAGTGGGATAAATCCTTGTTTATTGCATCATAAGGATCTTGCTCCCTATCAGAACCATAGGCAGCTATAATGTCAATAAGGGCACTCTCCACTTTTTTTCCTACTTCTAGGGAAATCATGCTAATGATTTCCATTATGGAAGGAGGTCTCTATGGGGATGTGTGGGGTTGAGGACCTTCACCAGGTCTATGTTATAGCTTTAGCTCTTTAACCACAACTTTACCCTTTCCTTTTATATCCTTAGGTTGCCCAACCTAGGGTTGTTTTATCAATTCTACTCATTGAGGCTCAAAAGAATATCCTCCAATAGGTGGCTCCTGATGAATAGTCTCAAATGGTCTTTGCAATAAATTATAATGGAAGGGATGTAATTTCCATCTCTCTCTTGAGGGCTTATTGTCTCTGACCAGGATATGCTCCAACTAGATATTATAGCCTTTGATCTTGGATAGGACCTCTTCAAAGTTCTTTGCCTTTGTATAAATACCATCTCCGACACCTGGTTGATGTTTGTATTTAATCTTTGGGACCTTTTTATCTTGGATGTTGTTGGTCACTCTATTATTGGATCCCACATCTTAAGGCCATCTAGCTAGATATCAAAATAATTTTTATGGATCACTATAATTTCCATTTGCTTCCAATCCTTGATCACAATCTTGCCAATGTCTAGTGGAAAGGGGTGGACCTGAGCCTTCTTATTTTACTTGTATATCCTATCCACACCTTGGATGATTTGATAAGCAATCACTTACTCTAAAATATTACTAGGGACATGAATGGGAAATCGGTAGGGTTGAATCATGATTCCTTCTATTCTTATTATAGTTCAATATGAATAGAACCATACATTCCCCATGTCTTCTACTTGCTTTTTAATTTGAGGGTGGATTCTTGGCATAGGGACACTAGTGATTGCCTCATAGATAGCTAAGAAAACACCATCATAGATAAATTTCATGTGGTTCCTATATTTGAATATATGTAATTTAGAGTGGTGTTGAGAGATTATGGTCCTATCATTAGGGGACCAATTTTAACTTCCAAGGAAGTCTATAGAGGCCAAAAGTGATTCCAAAAGGTAAGACATCATAAATAATTTCTTGGAGGTCATTATCTTGATGGATATGATTTTTTTGGCCAAGAAAAAAGCTTATTAGGTCTCCAATGGGAGGGGTTAAATTATGTTCCAGCATGTAGTGAACATAAGATACTTAGACCTTGCTCACATAAATAGTGGAAGGGGAACCAAAAGATCTATTTAGTAATGTCATAGATATCCTAACACCCTCCGTAAATTGGAAAATAGGAATCCCACCATCAGGGGACATAAAAACATGGGAGCCTTAGATTAACCAAGGTATGAAGACTGAATCTAGGATTTGGGTGTTTGTCCACTCTCTCAAGGATGGGAGATTAATATAAGGCAAGAGAATATTGTAATAAGTTTCAAAAGACATAGGGTAAATGAGTGAAACATTCATAGTTATTCCCTCTTAAATTATCCATTCCCCATATACTCTATAATCAATAAAAATGGGAGCAAGGAGGTCGATATAATGCATTACCTCTAGTTTGGTTTCAACATAGTGGAGGCCTACCAACTAAATTGAAACTAGGTAATTATATCTCTAGTGTAGAATAACATTCCTCTTTTCCTCTTGGGAAATTGGTTAAAATTCCTCCATAGAAGAATAACTTAGACCAGTTCTTGATTCCATGCACGTTTAGGGTTGTCAGGTCTAGCTCTGTGTCTTTGAAGATCTTCCCTTCACTATTTGAAGTTAGGTAAATTTATACTTCCATCTTCATATATTGCTTGCCTACCACTATTGATGACACTGAATTATATTTACAAGGTTTCAATAGGGTACTTGCTTCAAGGTTTAGTTGCACTATTTTTATTGTTTTGTGACCAATTGAGCCAACTCAGGTCTTCTTTATAGAGGAATTAGGGATTTTGAGATTTAATGGTGGAAATATCTAGTTTCTTAATCATATACATGCCTTAGATTTGATGGGACCTTATTCTCATGCCCTCTACATTTTTGAGCTTAGGATATCTTTGATTTTTATTCTCCATGCTTATGTGGAGCCTATGTGGCATGGATCTATGCCTTTCATAATAATTTTCATAAATGTTAGTTGGAGACTAGCCACTAGATTTCCAAATATTTATTTATTTCATTTTGATAATCCAAATCCAAGTTCATGTGTTCATATTGGTCCCTTGATCTTTAAGTTCATGGCTACACCATTTAGCACTTGAGCAAATCTTATGCATGTTGCTTACTCTTGCCAGTTATTATCTTAACCATGTGTTAGCCATATGTAAAGCTCTTGAGGCCTTTGAAAAGTCTTTAGTCTCATCATACCATTAGATTAAATCCAATGGGTGAGTGATTTCCATTGATTTTTACAAGGTCTAAGTCATTTAATTGAGCATCTTTATTAAGTGGTTCTATCAAATTTTCATCCTTCAAATGGCAAGATACCATGCATCCTCCTCATGGGGATCTATGTACCTCTATTAGTTACCCTAGTCATGGGTAGGCCATGTGTCAAGTTTGTGAATACTTTGAAAAGTCTTTGGGTTCAATGTACCATTGGATCAATTTTAATGGGCGAGTGATTATCATTGGATCCTATAAGATGCACACCTTTTAATCAGTCTTATGACTATAAACTTAGACTTAAAATGATGTTCCAAAGGTCCTTTTATGTTAAGAAACACAAATTAACTTAGGTTAAGTCCTTTTATGTTAAGTCTTTTTATGTAAAAATGCTAGGAATTCCTTTGAAATGGTCTTTAGAAATTCCCCCTGTGTTTAGGCTTTGAAAAGTTGTCTAGGTTAAATTTGGTGAGCTTAATAAAGTCTACTACGTCCTCATGGATGTAAAATGATGAGAGTGAGCTTGTCAAATTTAAGACAATGGAATTACTTTGGTCCAATTATTGAGTGACACATGTTGAGCTATCAAGAATTCTTGGGGATTTAGGGTCGATAAGCACCATCAGATCAAATCCCTTGAGGTAGCGAGGACCACTGAATCATAATCTAAGTGATAGTGATTGGTATCCCTTTGGATGTTGTATTTGATTCATGCCATTGGATCAAAATATCCAATTGAATGCGAGGTGTTGGATCTACAAAAGTGTGTGAGCTTTAAGTTAAGGCCCAAAATGTATAAAGTTTTAGACTAAGGTTTCAACCTTTAAAAGTTTGTTTATGCTTCCAAACACCAAGATATTTAAACCTTAATAAAAACCTAGTTAATCCAAAAGGGATCTTCAGTTTTAAAGGGGAAAATACAAGGTCCAAGTCTTGATTTTATATTAATGTTTTGTCATGTTTGAAAACATAATCAAATCTTAATATAAAGTTAGACTTAGGGTTTCTATAATTGAAAATAAATATAATTTCCCACTAAACTTTTTCCCATGGATGTTTGAATTCAAACCCTTAGTGTTTACTACTTAGGAACCCTTGCATTCTCCATAAAAATTGAAACTACTCACCTTAATGACAATCATTAGCAACATTAGTCCATAAAAAATAATCACAACCAGATACATTAAGGCTCATGGTTTTTTAACTAAATTACCCTTAAATTCCAAGAGAGAATAACCTTTTCACATTCAATACATAACATAGATGTTTTGGAACACTCACAAGGGTCCCCTTTTATCAAAATAAAAAAATGGGGGGTATGTTGGTCTCAACACCACACTCCTTTATAGACTTTACAACTGCAAAAAATACCCAAACTACGACTTTCCTTTTTGTTTCAACATAGTATTTGCAAATTCCAATTAGGGACTGATAATCCTGATAAAGATATGACATCATACACTTTAGCAAAGATTTTGTAACACTTTTACACTATAATAAACCATATAACCTTCGTTAATGACTTTAAAAGTGACCCTATATGACATAAAATGACTTAAGACTAAAATTGACCATGGCCAATGCTAATATCACATTAAATGGCATCAAAAGTACCATGACACACCCTATTACATCCTAATAGACCCCTATACATGTTTTGAACTATAGGGGGTTGACCTATTTTGACTTGTGATCAAAATAGTCAATAATGACATTTATTGGCTTGAAAATATTTGTAAATCTAGAGATTAATTTCTCACAGAGTTTATTTTAGAAAATAAAGACTTTAGTTATTTATTTTTGTTAAGAGTTTTTGTCTTAAAAATGTATAGGATTCATTCTGATAAATGGAAAATCCCATATTTGGTAATGATATGACCCAAAAACTTTCCTCAAGTAACTCCAAAGATGTTATTCCTTAGATTTAGTGATACTCCATATCTTTTGCATATGTCAAACACCTTTTATAGATGATCTAGATGAATAAATATTTTCTTGGAAAATTCTCTAAGATCATCCATGTAGATAATGATGCACTTGCCAATAATTCCCTAAAAATATAAGTCCATAGGAATGTTGTTCCTTTATTAATTAGACCAAAATGCATCATTTTATATGCAAAAGTGTCACACTTGGTGGTAAAATTGGTCTCCATTCAATCTTTTGCTTCCCCTAGTACTTGATTATAGCCTAAAACTCCATCCAAGAAGGACATCATCTCAGACCCACTAACAATATGGATTAATTCATTTAAGGATGGCAAAGTATAGTTATCCTTTTTATTCTAGTTTTTAAAATCAACACATTCAAATTTTTCCATTCTTCTTTATAAAAGACACTAAATTAGTGATTGAGATGGAATTCTTAATTAAGAATATAATCATAATGTCCAATAGCTTAAGATCTTCTATCTGAATGAGGGGATCTATAATTAGATTCACTAAATTTTGGCATTGCCTGAAGGGATTTATCCTTTGATTTAGAGGGATAAAATGAATGATTACCCTTGATTAAAATATTTTTAGGTCTTCTTAGGTTCAAGAAATTACACATTTATACTATCTTAATAGATATTTCAATATTTGTTTCTTAGGTTCAAAGTATCTCAAGACAATATTACATATACTAAGGATGTTTGGTAGCACGTAGGTTATATTTAATGAAATCATATTGACTTGTCTCTAGATATTTCCACTTTTTATATTGTTGATGCAGATGAAACATGATGGACTGAACAAATCCTAACAAACCCTATCTTCTTTGATTAAGAACCACTCCTAGGTAGCTAGGATTAAGATCCTTCACTATGCTAAAACATGCTATTTTACAAAGTAGATGAGATTATACCATCCTGATTCCTTCAAGGGATGTCTTCTATCATATCAAATTTGTTTCTATTTTTTTCATTCATCTCTTGATCTTTTTTCACCTCTTTATACCTCGTTCTGTTCAATGAGCATGCACATCTTAGTAGCCTTATTTTTATGGAAATTCCCTTATCTAGGAGAGTATATGAGCATTCATTATAAAATCAATAGATTTTTTAGGACCCATTAAGGTCATTAACTTTTAATTATCTCTCTTACCACAACTCCCAATACATAACACACTTTATTCTTTAAGCCACCTTTCAATTAGCCCTCTAATCTAACAAAGCTCCTAGGTTTGGGTAATATACAGATAACCAATTCAAAATAATGATATTTTTAGATACCCTTTTGGCTCATTTAGCTTATACAACCCTCTTTAAACCTCACTCTCAAATCACACCACTTCTCTTTCTTTAGCCTATCACCAATTAGGTCTTATAAGCCCTTAAGAATAACACAGTCCTTGAAAATCCATACTATAGATACTAAGAAAACTTGAAACATATTCAATCAATTAGATCACATGTATTTATAAAATATTACAAATTTTTTGCAATATTGGATGGTTAAAACTCCTTGTATTAGTAAAACCCTAGTTTTAAGGTTTCATGTGTGCACACATGCCTAAGAGCCTACAAAATTATATAACTTGAGTTGTAGACTATTTAAAATGATCAAATTTCCTCCAAGAGTTTTTTTTACCTTATTAAACTTATTCTATGGGTGAAACACCTTATTTTATTTTTTCTCTCCAAACCATCAAAACATGTGTTCTTTTTGTTCCCTTCAAGACTATAACAGTAGGGTTTGTGTTCCTAAGAGTTTCAAAGACTATTATAGAAAATGTTTTTAAAACCAAAAAATTTATTACACCTATTACCAACCAAAAAAACCATTCTAATCAACAATATACCCACTTTATATAATAAATGTATTTCCTTCCTATGGTGACTATGCATATCATGGAATTATATAGGTATGTACCAACAACATGGTGTATTTGATAAATTTCAAGACTCTTCATATCTTAAGAGTTTAAAGATATCCTTTATTTTTGTAACCACTTTAAGAAACCATATGTTTAATTATTCATTAGACAATAACAAAGAAACAAGTCTCTAATTCCCCTTGCAAGTGATTATTACCCTATAATAGGGTATAGGCAGGACTTAAAACAGTTGAGATCCCAAATAGGTTTTGAATCATTTTACTTACATTTTTTTCATATAAAAGACCCTAAAAAGACAATTAACATATTCACACATCATTAAAGACTTTATAATTCTTTTTATCAATTATAAACCTTATTTGAAAATTCTACAACTCAATTATATAGTGCACAAGTTCCTCAAGGGATGAATTATTTTCCAATGGTTTCCCATTTCAAGATACCACCAAGGAATATTTCAAGGGTTATATGAGTAAATTATATACTCATAATTAATAATAAAAATATACCCTTGTAACAACAATCTCCAATATTAGCAAACTCCCTTCATAAAATACTATCAACCTTCGTTCAAGCCTCTATCCTAAAACATCTATAAAGACATCTATATTTGTAGTCGTAAAGATGATTAAAACCATATAAAAATAGGAATAAAACAATACCTAAAGGATAATGAATCCTAAACACTAAAAACTATTCTTTTATTCATCTTTATCAATCTTGATTATCAAATATAGTCCATAAGAGGACTTGGCCATCTTCTTTGAGAGGTGGATCAAAAAATTTCATATGGCTCCCTATTTCAACTTATTATATCTCTTACCAACCTATCTCCCATCCTCTCCTTCAAACTCATGTACCAAATCCCATATTTCCTAACCTCATGTTGGTTTTTTGAGTGGTTACATCAACTTCTTTTCTATAACTACCTCAACATGAAGTTTTGGATCTCATGACTAAAGTTATCTCCTCACCTTATGAACATGGACATATATATCACTTATAACACCTATTACAAGGCTTTATGATCCTTAACACCAATATTCACTCTTGAGCACATTTTTATCATGCTTTGATCACACTAGACTCAATAATAATATTTGACTTTTCAAATTACTAGTTTTAGAGGGAAAACTCCAAACGCCCTTAAACTTACTCCTGTGACTCCTAGGGATTAAAAATGACCTCAAATACATGAAATGGGAATTTAAAGATCTCTTGAAACACATTACATCCAAAATTGACCAAATTTTGACCACTAATGACCAAAACACAAAATTGACTTCTTTTAGCTTGATGCTCCTACATCATACTTCCAAAGAGGGAGAAAAATTGAGCCTTTATATTTATTTCTTTCATTCCAATTTGTTATTTGATGGTCTTTCATGTTCACATGTTTTTTATTCTTCCATCCTTACTCCTTATCTGCCAAACTCTTGCATTTCTTTCTTTTAGCTTTGTCTAGCTACCTTGTGATTGCATCTTATATCTCCATGAAGCATTAAAACTACTAAATACATAATCCACCTATTATAAGTCACCTTGAACCTTCTTATACTCAGCTACAACCAAGTGGTGTTCATTCTTATTTTTCATGCTTGTTTGATAACTTGTTTCCTTATTTTTTAAACTTGTGGCTTAATTGTTTAGGGAATTTTGATCCTTATTAATACTAAAAACTTCTTACTAAATCTATAATCACCTATTTTTCATGTCAACATGTGTCCTTTGATAATATATACTTTATTTTTCTTCCTCTTCTTTAAACTTCTTCACATTTTGATGACTTTTCCTATTATCTTGCCTACTATGCAAGAACAAATTCATGTTCCCTTCATCCTTATAATAGTAAAACATGATTTGACCAATATTTTGATTTCAATGTCCATGCTTACAAAATTTGAACTCATATTTAGCTTGACCCATTAAATAAATCGCCTTGTTTTGTTCTTCATACTCCATTTTCTTGCTTGCTTGTGGCCCTGTTTGCACAACTCTTCATGCTTATTTTTTTTCTCCTCTTTTGGGTTTTCTTAGAGTTATTACTTGATTTTTACATGATATACCTAACCTTATTTTATCCCCCTAGATTGACTGAATATACATTACAATATATCCAAATCCTCTTGCAACTCTAGTGCATTCATCTCTTCACAATCCTCATCAAACCTTAATTTACTTTGCTCTTCACTTGCTTGGTAAACTTGTTATTTGTCTTCTCCTTATAATCCCTCATTTGTGAGAATTATATAAAATTCCTCATACTACATACCATGCTTATCAAGAAAACACTCATTCATCAAGGCAATGGTTTTCATAAACAATACATCTTCGCTATTGGAGTCAACTTCAAATGAATCATCAAAAACAATATTTGAAAATAAATCTTTATAGTAATTATCTTCCTTGCACTCATATGGTTGTACCTCCACTTGTTTGGTTGGGTTTTCTTGAACTATTTTTTTTTCTTTGTAAGCTCACTAACCTATTCAGTAGTCATGCTTACTTGGAGTACACTTATAATAGGATACTCTTGTGATCCTTTCATGATTTTTGATACCCATTTTCTACCTTTTACCTTATTAAGATGCCACTTGTTTCTCTTTTCATCTCCTTCATGCTTCATGCCTTAGATATCTACCATGCCAACTTGATGTATTTTTCCATTTTTTATTTATTTCCATGTTTGTTCATGTTTTCCACCTATGCCTTTGCCTTGTTTGACCTCTTATTTATGGTTCTCCTCTTCCTTCTCTTTGCGTACTTGTTCAAGCCACCTAGGCCATACATATCCATGCCATTTTTCTCTTTTTGAGGGATTCAATTTGTCATTATTTCTCCCAATATACACATTATCTTTTCCTTCTTCATACATGCAATCAAAATCAAAGTTCAAACATGCATTTAACTCTAAGGGCAACTAATACAAGCTCATCTCTTTATTAATGTCTTCATGGATGACCTTCATGTCTTCTTGGTACACCATTTATTTTATTTCAACTTATATACATGTAAATACATCATACTATTCCTTATTATCTTCAATTTCATCATGTGGAATGTCTTCAATTTCTTTCGCTTTGTCTTCTTCAAGAGACTCTCTTTCTTTGTCATACTCTTGCCACTTGATGGCTGATGTTCTTACCCCATAATTCACCAACTTTGAGGCCTCATGATTATCCTTCTCAAATTTCTTCTTCATACCTACATATACAAACTTGAAATAAATGTTAGCAGATAAAATTAGAGACCACATAGTCTCTTTGAATGTCTTTGGCATAGACAATTTTCATCTTCTCTCCTTGTATTCACCCTCATGTACTCTTCTTGGAAATTTTAAATTATTATTATTCTCTTTAATGATAAATATCTTCCCTATATTTCTATCTTTTTTCTCACTTGGCAAGATTTCACTTGTCATGCCTCTTTAGACTATCCTCTCATTATTCTTCTCATCTCTCAAGACACTGTTATTATGCCTTCTTCTCATAAGTGACTCTAGTGGCCACTTTACCTTTCTTCTCACATTCCAGTTAGTCCATTGGATTTCTTTTTCTCTTATAAGATTCATCATGATCTCTATCCTCTCTATACCTTGCCCCAATTATCTTATTATGTCTTCCACTTCTCTCTCTATATCCATATTTTCTTTTCTTCTTTGTTTTCTAGGCCTATTTAGACATTCTTCTCAACAAGTGTATCAACCTTGCCTCTTAGACCTATATTGTCTTCTTTTGTCCTCTATCTAGGACCTCTCCTTATCCTCCTTGACTCTCTTTTGGAGTCTTTACTTTTTCTCTTCTCTCTTAGAGTTCTAATGCTCTCTTTCTCTCTACCTTTTCTAGTCTTCTCTTGAATATATTTTAGTCATTTATCATATGATTTTGGGGATTTATCTCTTCTCTTATCATTATTATACTCCTCTATGTTGATCTCAACAAATCAGCTCTACAACCTTCTTCTCCCTTAATACCCTAGAAGGTTACTTCACACACATTCTTCATAACACATTATCTTCATCTCAAATTAACAAGCTTGAATAATTCATAATAAATGAAAACAAAACACACATTGATCTAATACCAAATGATGTAGAGGAAACTTGATGGAATGAACAAACATTGATAAAACCTATCTTCTTTGATTAAGAAATGTTCCCAAGTGGCTAGGATTAAGATCCTTCACTATGCTCAAATAGGTTATTTTGAAAAGTAGATGAGATTATACAATCTTGATGCCTTCAAGGGTTTCTTCCATCATATAAAAATTTTTTCTATTATTTTAACTCATCTCTTTATCTTCAATTACCTCTTTATAGCTCTTTCTATTCTATAAGCATGCACATCCTAGTAGCCCTATTTTTATGGAAATTCCCTTGTTTAAGATAGTATATGAGCATTAATTATAAAATAAATATCTTTTTGATGACCCATTAAGGTTATAAAAATTTTAATTGTATCTATTGGCACAACTCCAATGATACAACACACTTTCTTCTTTAAACCAACCTTTAATCATCCCTCTAACTTGACAAAGCTCCTAGGTTTCAAAAATATATGGATAACCAATTTAAAATAATGATATTTTTGGATACCATTTTGGATCATTCATCTTATCCATCCCTATTTCAACCTAACTCTCAAATCACACAACTTTTCATTCTTTAGCCTATCACTAATTGGGTCTTATAATCCCTTAAGCGCAATACAATCCTTGAAAATCCATACTATATATATTATACAAACTTGAAACCTATTCAATCAGTTAGAGCACATGGATCTATACAAGATTACAAAATTTTGAAATATTGGATGGTTAAAACTCCTTGTATTAATAAAACCCTAGTTCTAAGGTTTCCTACATGCACATAGGCTTGAGAGCCTAAAAAATTATATAGCTTGAGTCATAGACTATTTCAAATGATCAAATTTCCTTAAAGAGTTTTTTTTTTACCTTATTTAACTTATTTTATGTGTGAGACACCATATTTAATTTTGTTTTCTCTCTAAACCATCAAAACATAGGTTCTTTTTGTGCCCTTCAAGACTATAACAATAGAGTTTGTGTGCCTAAGAGATTCAAGGACTATTATAAAATGTGTTATCAACTCCCAAAACTTTATTACACCTGTTATCAACCACACAAACCATTATAATAGAAAAATTACCCACTTTATATAATAAAGGTCTTTCCTTCCTATGTTTACTGTGCATTTCCTGAAATCCTATAAGTTTGTACCAACAAAATGGTATATTTGAACAATTTCAAGACTCCTATTCCCCTAAGAGTTTAAATATCTCCTTTATTGTTTGGATCACTTTCCAAAACCATATGTTCAATGATTCATGAGATAAAAACAAAGGAACAAGTCTCTAACTCCCCTTATAAGTGACTGTTACCCTAAAATAGGGTATAAGCAAGGCATATAATAGTTGAGATCCCAAATTAGTTTCAAATCCTTTTACTTCCATTTTTTTCATATAAAATACATTCCTAAGACAATTAAAATATTCACACATCATTCAAGACTTTTTAATTCTTGTTATCAATTACAATCCTTATTTGACAACTCTGTAACTCAACTATGCAATGCATAAGTTCCTCAAGGGATGAATTATTTTCCAATGGTTTCCCATTTCAATATACCACCAAGGAAAATTTCAAGGGTTATATGATTCATGTACAAACTCAATACTAATAATCAAACCATACCCTTGTAACAATAATCTCTAGTACAAGAAAACTCCCTTCATAAAAGACTATCAATCTCTATTAAAGCTTCTATTCTATAACATATATAAGGAAATCTATATTTGTAGTCATAAATATCATTAAAACCATATAAAAATAGGAATAAAAAAATACCTCAAGGATAATGAATCCAAAAAACTAACAACTATTCTTTTATTCATCTTTGTGAATCTTGATTATAACATACAGTCCATAAGAGGACCTATCCATCTTCTTTGAGAGGTGGATCAACGTTTTTCTCATGGATCCATATTTCAACTTATTAGATATATTAACAAAATATCTCCCATCCTATCCTTAAAATTCATGTACCAAATCCCATTTTTCCTAACTTCATGTTGGTTTTTTGAGTGGTTACATAAACTTTTTTTCCATAACTACCTCAATGTGAGGTTTCAGATCTCATGACTAAAGTTAACTCCTCACCTTATGACCATGGAAATATATATCACTTATAAAACCTATTAAAATTATTTATGACCCTTAACACCAATATTCACTCTTGACCACCTTTTTATCATGCTTTGATCACTCTAAACTTAATAATAATATCTAAATTTTCAAATTATTAATTTTGGAGGGAAAAATCCAAACACCATCAAAATTACTCCTATGACTCCGATGGACTCCAAATGACCTCAAATACATGAAATGGACCTTGAAATGTCTCTTGACACACATTACATCCAAACTTGACCAAATTTTGACCACTAATGACCAAAACACAAAATGGACTTCTTTTAGCATGTTGTTCAGGCATCACTTGTGGATCCATGCCAAAAACTCTTTATAATGATACCATTCCCATAGGTAAAATATTTTATATTAGATTTAATATTCCATATTTTCCTATGTATTTGACATTCATAGGTTAAAAATCATTTTCATATATTATCTGAGATTCAAATGCTCTAGAATTGTTCATAAAACTATATGATATGTTGATCATCACTAAATACCTAGAATTTCTCCACATTATTTGGGAAATAGGGAAAGTAAGTATATCCATAGAAAAATTAAGAACTTTGGATTCTTTTAGTTGTGATAAGTTGGTGGTCAAATATACTAATCAATTTGTTGTCTTATTATCTCTTGGAATATATCTGATGTTGAATTATTCAAAAGATTCATTCAAATACTATGAACTATGTTTATACTTATTAAAGTAAGTTTAAAATAATATTTATTTTTAATCTAGTTTAAAACTATCTCTGAATTTATAAATATCCATATTTGTTTGACATCATGCTTTAGTGTGAACTATAAGCCTAGAATCAAAATTTCATACTCATCTTGATTATTGTTGTAAGAGAATTTAAGTATATATGATGCTAGATATTGAATCATATCTAGCTTGGTCAAAGTTATGCCAGAACCTAAACCTTATATCTTACACCATCAAAATATAGTGTCTATAGCTATGAAGTAACTTCAAATTTTTGTTCATGAGGTTCATGCTTTGTGGTGAACATGTAAACACCTAAATGTGAGGATGTAAAGTCAACCTTATCATTATTTTCATTATATTATGTAATTAGGTACTTAAACTTTGATTCTATATCCAACTATATCTGATTATATGCTCCTTTACAAGGTATCCATATGCATGAAAATTTTGTCTCCATATATCCATTCAATTTCTTCAACCAATCATAGCTCAATAGCAAGCCATAAGCTTCAAGAGTGTCAATGTCTAGGATGTTTATGTATTATTTTACACATGGCTCAAAGACAAGATAAATGTGTCTATTTTTTAGCTCCCTAATGATTGACACATATGACTTATCGAGTTGTAGGACTACTCTTATGGATTTATCCAGGGTTAAACCTAGTTTTTTACATATAATTATGGGAATAATATTGGATAAGGAACCTAATTTACCAAAACATTATGCACATTCTTATCAAACATTCTAATTATTAACATAATATTTGGTACCTTATTTTATCATTGTGGAAAACCATATTGGTGTGAGTAGACTTTGATTTATTGCTAGATGGTATCCTAGTCAAGGCCATAAGCAAGAATTATCTTTACTAAATAATCTGAGAAAGCTCATGAAGATAGATTTTTTTATTGGTGTTATTCATCTCTTTGATTTTATTATATCTAATTTTGTTTTGTGACTCTACACTTCATTTTTAATCATTTCCTTTTGGAGGAAGTCAATTATTGTTTGCATTCAATCTAGGGAAGTAGTAGTTCTATTTTTGGAGGTGTTGAAGTGGTATCAATATATTTATTCCTAAAGTTATAATTATTCATATGAAATTGAATAAATTCATGGATTTCATTATATTACCTTTAGATTCATTATCATCTTCCTCTAGAAGTGGAAAGTCATATATTTGAAAGACCATAATAATGCTAGAAGGAAATAGAGAAATGGAAGGATATGACTCTATATGATATTTAAAGTTTTTTATTAATCCATTTATTTTTGAAATATCTAAAATGTAGTCTAAAACTCTATGTAATCTAACTCAACATGTTGTGTTGTATTATAGACTTGAAACCAATTAGGTAGTATTACTCCCAAGATGTTTATTTTGGGCATCTTATTAGGTGGATGTTTTTCTGTGTTGTTCCCATATATATTAAAAGTTTTTTTGTATATTTGATATGAAATTTTTTGACTGGGACTCTTTACCATAGTGATTATCATTTACTTATACATTCTTAATAATTAATTTCTTAGGTTATTTAGCATTCAGATGATAACATCCAATTATACATTTGTAAAATTAAAAGCAATACCTTGTATTGTGGTAGTCTTAATTTGTATAAAATATTAGTGGTTCTAGTTTTTGTGATTAGGTGTATAGATAGGATTATTTATAAATTCAAGGTTCTATTTAGGTGGTCCAGATAAAATTATGTTTACACTTGGTTCTAATTTTGAGACACTGTATTATGATTAATATTTAGAATAAGATTGAGGGATGGAAAATTAAAACTAATATTGGGTAGAGACAATGCTTATAACTAAGGATTCAATTTCATGTTAATTTTAATAGCTTTGAATAGGCCAAGGGTAAAATGGTATTATTAGGTGCTCTATGGAGAAAAAAAAATCATAGAATCCAAAGCATCTTTGTACATTTCAAGGGTTAATGCATCATTAGGTTTATGTCATTATCAACCTAGCTATACATCTTTTGGAATATTGTGTTAAAGTCCTTAACTGGCTCATTAGGCTCGTTTATGATTAAAAAGTGTTTGTAAATAATAATTGGTATAGTGACCTATATATATTATGTTAGAAAGGTTTCTTATCATTAGTTCTAAGAGGTAATTTAACCTTATAGGATATTAAGGAATCAGTCATAAGAATCATCTTAAAAAATAAAATGGAAGAGTTTACATGCCACATATTTATGGGTTGCATTCAATATCTATAAATTAGAATTGAAATAATTCATATGATATTTAGTAGTCCTACCTCCTAAGGGAGAAAAGGTAGAGAGATATCAATTCAAGTTTCTTGGTAAATCATACACATCTCCAGGGATAGTAATAGTAGAACTAGATAATAAATATAAGGCCATTGTATGTTGAGGATGATGTGATATTATGATTGGAAAAAAGTATTGGGCTTGGTATCCCTTTAAGACACCTTGATTTGACCTAAATATTCTATGGATATTAAAGGGTGGGAATAACATTCTAGTATCGAAGGTCAGCCTTGTTAATCTTTTAGTATATCTAACATAATTAAAGTGATCTTTTAAATAAAAAGGGACCCTACTTATAAAACTAATTTAATTATTGATAATGTGGTTTCATGTTCATCTATAAATTTACATGGTATCTTTTAATATTTTAGGACCAATTAAGAAGATTCACTCTAAGGCATAAGTTTTAGGGTATTAGGTTTTGTAAACAACCTAATTGTGGAATAATGGTGAGTGATCCAATTGTCTACATCAGATGATTCATATATGATGTGATTCTAGACCTAATTGATATGGGTGGATGGGTCAATCTAACCTAAAGTGGGAAGGATCAAAATAAACTCAAAAAGTAAAGAAGAATAGGGTAGAAATAAGGTTTATGAATCAAAGTCAGATAAAATGATTCTAAAATAGATCTTGAACTATGGGTTGGAAAAGTAGTTAGATAATAATTATTTTTTCAAGTTATTGTTAGCATAAAAATTTGACATAGTTAGGAATCTAAGGGAACTAGTTACATTAAAATCTAATGTTCATAAACAAATCTTGTTGTATTTGTAAGACTATGTAATCACCTAAAGTGGTCTTTGGATGATAAGAGTGTTGCTTGAGATAGTCTATTCCTAATGTAACCCTAGACCAATCCTATCACCCTTATCACACTTTTATAGACATTTTTTAGACCATATACATCTACATTCAGCTCAAACATAGTCCCTAGATAGTTTTCCCATATCCCATCCTAGTGTGCCTAATAGTCTTCTAGATGAACACTAACACCACATTAAGGACACTAGAGCCATATGGTGCTAGTATCCCCAACTTAGAGATAGTTTACCTTGACCTAAATCTCTTGAATGGATATATATTCTAATTTTTTCTACTCTTAAGGTTGGATTAAGTAAATTTCATTATTTACACAAGCTATAAATATCTATAAATACAAGACTATTTGACCTCTATTCACTAGATGGAAAAGAGATGAAAAAACCTATCTAAATAAGAAACAAGTTGATAAAAATTAAGGTATTTGATCCATATTTTTTATTAATTCTACATAATACCATCTAAAACATCCCTAAGCCTAGATTTACAATCTTAAGTGAATTCAAGGTATTCAAGACCACTCTCATTCTATCATTCACTTGTACTAAACCCAAGCACTAGGTAGGAGAATTGCATTGGGATTGATCCCTCATAAAAGTATTGGTATGTAGGAAACTCTCTTCATAGTGGGGTGTTCATGATGTCTAGACTATCCTACTAATGAACACACATTTTTATCTCATGCCATACTTGTAAGGAGGATTAGGGTCTGTACACTAAATTAGATATTTCAAGCATAATAAAAAGTTATAGATTCCATGCATGTAAGAAGAGAACTCAAAAACATAGGCATAAGTACTCCCCAAAAATAATAAAAATCTTGAAAAGAGGACATTAATGCCATTTTGAGGACATTAGAGCAACATGACACTATTATCTAGGTGATGGACTACTATATAGTGATGAATCAGATCCCAAAAGCCCATCAATGACACTTAACTTGTCAAGAACCTAGTTTTCAAAGCCCATATCTTCTACGATAATCATTTTATAGATAAGTCTCTATTTATGCATATTTATTACTATTTTTAGAAAGTTAAAATACATAAAAAAATAGTGGTTAATTATTAAGTATTATTTAACTGATTTAGACATCTTTTCCCTTTAATCTAGCTTAGGATTTACACTTTTAAAACCCTAAAAAGTTAAATTAGACTATAATAACGCATCTACAAAGGAAGATTATGTTACCAAACATAAAGCATTCAAATTAAATACTACACAATAGGAATAATTACATCAAATAGAACTTATACACAACCCAAAGACTAAAATACAAAAATAATAGATCTTTTATAAAGAATCAAAGATATGGAGATGAATATAAACTTTGCACATCTAGACAAACTTATAGAAAAATATTTATAATTTATAATTTATCTTGAAAACCAAAAATTATCCTCCCTTTGGAATTAGGAGGATACAAGTATATATAACCTAGGAATGGGTTATCTCATCCTCCAATCAAAGTCTAAATTTACATTTCTTAATAATAGAATGAGTATCAAAATTCATGCACACCATGTACATATACAATAAAATTATTAACAATAGTCTTATAACCAAAGAATTATTAGATACAAAAAATATCAAAACTAAAAATAAATTCAAGTCATAACTTAGTCTAGCAACTTATATTAAAATACGCCTATGGTGTTAAGGTGGCACTACCTAGAGGAAGAGCTTGTATATTCAAATCCTGAGTTACCACTATTGTATTTGAAATAGAACATATGTTTTAATGTTAGTATTTGTACCCAATTACAGTGTAACTATAATAAATAGTGACACTAGTGATAATATAACAAGAAGAGTTGCATGAGACATTTTGATTGAAGCATTAACTAAATTAGTCATTGTTACAACCATGTTGGCAAAATAAAGAAGTGGGACATAAGTGATCCAATTCATAGATTTTACTAATTTATACTTTAGATTATAAGGTTGTGTACCTTATAGAGGTGTTATTATTGTATAAGTTAGTTACTTTGTAGCTTTCATATATAGATATAAGAATTGACTAGCCTAAAAATTAATATTGATAATCTCTAAATCAAGAAGAGATATTTTAAACAACTGTGGAAGTTTATCCATCAAATTATTATGAAAAATAATAATAGATTTGAATTATATATAGAGAGTATCTATGCATGTGACCATTCATATATATATATATATATATATATATATATATATATATATATATATATATATATATATATATATAGACACACACACACACACAACTTCATTGTCTCTTCATTAGTCATGTAGATTATCCCCTCATTTTCAACTAAAATCTTTCAGTTAGTTCTTTGATCAAACCTTAAAAAATTGACTTGTAGAAAATTATTAAGAGGATTACTCACATATGTAATCCTCATGTTTTTAAAAATAGAAACTTCTTCCCTTTCATATTTCACAAATAACTATATCAAGGCTCGCACCTCTTTATGACAATCAATCAATTTATCTCTCTTTATGGCCACATGACTTTGTACCCATGTAACTTATCATGTTGTTAATGAATTTAGATGATAATAAGCTATGTTCCTTGTATATTGGCCAATAAAAGTAATCATACCTTCCATATATTTAATTTTATTATAAAACTAGGATACATATCCCCATTTAGGTTAAGATTCAACCTTTGCAATCCTTATCAAATTAATAATATAATAAAACTCATGTTTTTCAATTTGTAAATTATCTACAACTCTTGTAGGTTTCTAAATGATGTTTGCCTGTTATAATCTCTACCTAGACTAGTCATAGATCCTAAACATTTATTTTATGAATCCTCTAATTGCATCTAGAAAACTATAATGATCCTTTATATACTCATATAGGTTTGAAGTATTGATATTTTGCTTCTTTGTTAGGGATAAAATGTCCTCTCTTTGCTCCAAATCAACATTGTCACCTTATAACACCATAGTCTTCCTCTTTACCTTCCTTAATGTATTATTTTGTTTGTCAAAATAGAGGTCTACCATTAGTTTTTTAGTAATTATTAGGTCATGTCTTTTTGTCTCCTCTTCTTGAAATTTTTGAATCCATGAGGGAATATTCACTATAAATTATTTCTCTATTTTCTCTATAGATATATAAGTGGTAGGGGAGGATTGAGCTAGTGGGTATAGTAAGGTTGTAGTAGATTGGGTATTAGGAGAAGGTGAAACCAACTTTGGGAAAGATGGAATGGCATTCATCCATCCAATGCCCATCTTGTAAGGTGGTGTATCAATAACATATTTAGTTTTTATAGGTTTCTTATATACTGAAACAATGGGAGAGTCTACTTGGATAACCTGAGGAACATGCATACTTAACTATGTGGATGGTATGGAAGGTATAATATGTGTAACAAAAATAAAATTAGATGCAAGGTTTTTAAAATGTATATTTTTTATTGGCATAGTGTTCTATGGTTTAGTTCCACTAAAAATGAATAGGTTAGAGTGGTTTGGAGAAAATTTTGCATGTAAGCTATAACTAATGTGAAAATAACCCTGTAAGAGTAGTAGTGGTAGAACCCTCAATTAGATATTTATCAGAAGAAAATATGCCACTCATTTGGCCTTGGGTTGTATTTTGAAATATTAGAATTATGAATGCATGGGTCTTTTTTATTAGACTCAGGGGATTAAAAGTGAAATAATGTGAAGGGTGAGTGACTTCTACTATATTAACTATAGTATTAGAAACAATAGGAGAAACTAAAGAATGGATAGGTTATGCACTTACATTTTGATGAGAAGTGGAGATGATAGTTGTTGATGTAGTTTCTTCCACTGTTACTTCTATATTAGGTCCCCTTATATAAATTTTACCACCATCCTTAGAAATTGTAACAATAGTTAGGGATTCCTTGGGATCTAACTCTGTAGTTAATATTTGAGCAAAATTTGAGGTAGTCTATATTACCTTTCTAACTTATTTCCATCCATATCAAGGTAGATGACTTGGAGGTGAAACTAAAGTTGGATTCATAAATGAATTTGTTTAACTATAATTTATTGCATCCTTCATACCTTATTCTTTGATAATAACTCAATTGAAATTGATTCATCCTTTTCTTGTTCAACATCCTCAAAATATCCACATATCTTTTTTCATGTGTACACTATTTACAAATTATATATTACCTCATTATTATACACTTAGAAAACTCAAACATTGGTTGTTACTCTTAGTTTTAGACCTTTCTTGACTTATAAAGTCTTGTATATGCTCACTCTTATGCCACTTAGCCTATCTCTTAGTCTGACTAGTCTTATTTTGATGGCCTACCTTATATATCACACTAAATTCTTAAAACCTACATATCTTATGCCTCTTCAAGTTTTGAGAATGTACCTATTTTCATGTTCTCTATACCCTTGTATCCTAGACAAACACCTACATCAGTACCCTAAAATTCATCTAATTTACAAGTGAAACATGTCCTAATGGTTGACCTAAGTGATCTTATGTAATTTATTATCCAAAGGGATTGTTATAAATTAATATCAACTCTCATTAACTCCTCACTTATAACATTCTTACATACTCACCAAACAACATACCAAAAACATTTAATCAAGCATTTAAGTGAGAAAAGACTCCTTATTTTATCCTATGTCCATATCATTCATAGGGATAATATATATATATATATATATATATATATATATATATATATATATATATATATATATATATAGATAAATATATATATATATATGTAGGTTTGAAGTATTGAAGGAGTATCCTCATAGTTATATTTTCCAAGCTACAAACTAGGTCACTAGTTTACTAAATTATCAGACATTACATGATTCACACACAAGCCAACACATATAGGACAAATATATAGGTATGAGGCCATATTCAGAGTGTTGGATATGTATGTAGTGCTTAATGATATATGGTTCTTTGGGGAAGATTGACACCATGTTCCCACTAACACATTTTTTATCACAACCACTATGATGATTAATAATTAGGGTTTTGATATTTGACAAGAAGCAATAATCCATGACCTAGATTTGAATACACTAGAGTGAAAGTGAAAAAGAACCTACAAGAATCTAGTGGTCACATACTATTTTGGTAAGTATTCTATATTAGACACCTATGTCTAACCTAGACACTAAGATTGAAGTAAATATCCCAGGCTAACCATGTATACAAAATTATAGAGGCACAAAATCTATAATTTGGTAACTATTATAGAATACTCTTCCAGTATGTTTCTTAACTATTCTAGACCTAGATCTATATTAATATCATAACTAGTTAAGTACCTTATTTAATTATCATTACCATATCTAACATAGATATACTTTCCATTTTTAACACATCTTAGTATAATAAATTGAATATATGTTCTATCAGAGTTTTGTAAATAATTGACCTACTATAGATCTATTTATCACCCCTGTATTTATTCACACACACACACACACACACACACACACACACACACACACACACACACACACACACACACACACACACACACACACACACACACACACACACACACACACACACACGCACGCACACACGCACACACGCACACACACACACACACACACACACACACACACACACGCACACACACACACACACACACACACTCTTAACCCTATCTAACCACAATAGGATCCATATCCAATTTAGGATTAAATAGTTCCTCCAAATTCAGTTTTCTCCTCCTATTCTTCATTTTTTCCTCATAAATTTATATCCCCTTAGGTTATGTGTCTTCCTTAGATAACCATTATTATTTTTCATATTCATTAATTTTTTTTATTCTTCCTTTGGTTCCCCTCATATTCCTCATACATAAGTCTTCTTCTAATAGACTTTCACATTTTGATGGTAACCTCATTGTCATATTCAACATTAATCAATATTAAATCATGATTATACCATTGATGTATGTAGGATATCTTAATTTTTTTCTCATATTTATTTAGGTGATCTCTAACATTCTTCCATGGATCCCAATATCTATATGTTTCCTTCTTTAGACAATAATGTATTATAATTTTTATAATATATTCAAGGTGATCCCTTTTTTTTTACTGCATGTAGGAAATATTGAGAGGGATTTGATGTAAAGATCTTTATTTGAAACCCCTAATTTGTAAATTTACACTATCAACTAACTATGTAATAATTTCTTATTTATCCACCTTGTCTAGACCATTATGTGGAGAACAAAGAGGTTATGTTGGAGTGCCCTCAATTCTTATTATGATGCACTCTAGGTAATACCAATAATAACCCATTTTCTTGATGCTTCTCTTGATATGGTATGATAATAGGGGCATATTCTCCCAGTAGATGGCCCCATATACCATAGGATAAAATGTCTCTTAAATCCTTTTAATCTACTTCTAAATGTGTGTGTGTGTGTGTGTGTGTGTGTGTGTGTGTGTGTGTGTGTGTGTGTGTGTGTGTGTGTGTGTGTGTGTGTGTGTGTGTGTGTGTGTGTGTGTGTGTGTGTGTGTGTGTGTGTGTGTGTGTGTGAAGGATATTAGATTCATCACATACTCTATTATGAAGAAATAATGTGGAAGGTGCCTAGGGTTCTCCATAATAAGGGTGCAATGTGCCAGTTATGGCATATAGTAAATTAGAAATCATGTATAAATTTTCAATCTTGAAAGTTATTTGGGTTTTAAATTATATTTAATAAGTTAAAACTAATGATTTCCCCAATGGCAATGATCTTTTTTGAACTAAAAATAATATCCAATAATTTGACCCATATCTCATGGACATAAAAAATTCTAGGGAAACCATAGAACTTTTGGAAGCACAATCATTAAAGTGGGGTGAATCAGTGTCTTAAGAACTTTCTTTCAATTCTTCCTTATTCATAAACTATCACATCAACATATAGATCAAACAATGTATAATCAATCAACTATACAAGAATAAAACAAGATTACACAAGATAATACATTATATATGTGGGAAACCCTCAAGGGGAACAAAACCCACTAATCCCTAAAAATGGAATATAGTCATATAATTCAAAAGGTCATAATTTAGTGAAGCACCAACTCCACATAGAGTACCAACCCCAACTATATAAGCACTAACTTAGCTAGGATTTAACAAACACCAACTTGCAAAGAGGCACCAACCCCCTAGATGACTTAAAACCAAATCATCCACCTAATACCTTTGATCATCTTCATAACACCTTATTTATAATACATTAGATTATGATTACCTTCTTCATTTCTTCTCTCTCTTCTACCCCTCTCAAACTATCTTTTAGGCTTCTTCACTTAGCTAGCCCTCTCCTTGACTTGATTAGGTCATATGACCTTGATTTTCATACATAAAACCTATATCAAATATTCATCACAATTTATATACACTCTTTATGTCATATACAATACCTCATTCTACTTACCAATGTACTAGTTCATTTACATCCACTTTACACACCAACATAGGCCTAAAACTGCCTTGTATATATACCATTCCTTATCCAAATGCCACTTAGTTAGATACTCACCCTTAACCTCTTAGGTAAGATATGTAATAGGTCTTAGTAAATATTATAAAAATTATTAAAATTAATCTTAATTCGCTCTTGTTTTATCATAAACTCCATTATACCCCATTTCTATTTTAGGTCTCATGGAGATCTATTTCCATTAGGTCTACCTTAGAACAAATTACACTTTGCATTCCTTGGAACACTTTGAAACTCCATATATGGAAGGAAAATATAATATTATAATAAAATATACCCTTAATAATATCATACAGGCTAAATAACACTTTTTAGAGCCAACCACCACTTGAAGCACACCATTTGTACTGTTCACAACTAGGCCTTCTCATACACAAGAAGTTTGCCTTGAATTACTAAATATTAAACACAAATTAGATAAAAAAACATTTAAATAAATAATATATAAAGAAAATAAATCACCTAAAATACATCACAATGTTCTTTATACTTCACAACTCAGGGTAAAAGGACTCAAACACTTCTCTGTAAATAGCCCACTCGAAACTGCCAAAACACTCCAAAAAGCTAATCATGAACAACTTGATATTAATCACCTAAAATAAAAATTCACATGACCACTGATACTTTAAAAATATCCTTTTACATCTCTATACCACTATAAAATACAAAAATCACAAGGCATAATGTTAAATACTAGTCTTGCAGACCAATCTTTTGACCTCACTACACATAGTCAAACTAGAACCAAACAAGCCATTTTAAATTCAAAATTTCAACATTTTATACTAAATTAAAAGCTTTAAAAAATAATTATAACTACTTTAAATTCATAAAAAATAACACCATATTAATTATATAAATCAAATCAAGTCATAAAGCCTCAAACTCATCACTATAACTTGCTTACCTAGAACTACCAGTTTACCTTAAAGCATAATCATGATGACATTGACCTTAAACACATATATGACAACTTTAAAAGACTTATTATGAAATTAGATGACCCTATTATATAATTATAACATCATAAGATAGAAATATCATATGGTCAAAGGATAAATATTAGTCTTGCAAACCAATCTTATGACCTCACTGTACATAGACCTCATTGACCCAGATAAGCCATTTTGGATTCATTATTTTCACCACTATACCTAAATTTCAAGATTTATACCAATAATTAATATGACGTAAAAATAACAAAAAACATCTCCATGCACTTTTTGCATCACTCTATCACTATAACCCATTCTTAATCATCTTCTCACTACTGCCTAGGTTTTTCACTTTTTCCACCATTATACTTGCTAGTGATTGGCTAACTTAGATAATTGGATTAGCACACTTGAGGCTAGAAACTATCCATAAAACTTCATGGAAATAAAACATGATTCTCAAACTTAATATTCCATCCATTCGCATAATTTGACTTGGTCAAATCTGACTACAATAATAACTCTTTGAGATATTAGCACTTTCCTATAGGGTATACTCACACACATGACAATTAAATCACACTTGGTGGTTCCTAATAAATATGAATAAAACCTATAATATTTTACCTAAGAATACCAATCCATACGAGGCACTTTTTTATCAATATCTTCAACATCGAGTCTTGTTTAGGGTTCTAAGAGGGTTTAAACCTATTTCCATTCTTAATAATCATTCATAAAGCATATCCCCTAAATCTAAAAACAAATTCCTATATTTTTGAGCTAGGATCCTTACCCCTCTACCATAAATATCATAGTTTCCCATGTAGAGGTTTGATGATCTAATGATCATAGTAAAATCCTTGTCAAGTTGAGACCCTTTCATTATGTGCACTTGAGAGACCTAAAAACCACTTTTCATGTATTATCCTTCAAAATATGACCTTAAAATATTTTAACATAATTTAAAAAACATATATTACCTTTTAAAATTATTAAAAGAGATCAAACACCTTTAAATATGATTATGACCCCTCACTAGGCCACACACTCTCTCTCTTTGCTCTTTAGACCTTATCCTACAAACCACATTAGGCCTTAGAACTGACTTTCATGCCTCTTTAAATTTCATCTTAAATTTACTAAAATATTCATTCAACCTATCTCATTCTTACAAATATCCATAAATCTTTCACATTCCTTGACAACATACCATTATACCTCATCTGGCTAGGTAGGGTCTATAAGTGGTCTAGTTATAGACTTGATCTATAGGTCATACCCCTATAGGCCGACCCTAAGACTCTCATTAGTAATCCAATGCTTTAAATACATTATTAATAAACCTCATATAACCACTCATGCTTATGTTTACTCATCTCGCCAAGCCATCATACTCATTCCTTCTCACAAGGTCTTTACATACCATGACTAGTGCCATGTCTAGGATTATCAAGCACTTAAAACTTGAAAAATAACCTTGAAACACATTTTAAATTATCTATTATTTAATTACATTATCACATAATTCCAAAAAAACTATCACAAGCTTGTGTTTACTTCACCAAACTTCACTATGCATACCTTTTCATAGGGTCTAGACTAGGCTTCTCAAGATACCCTGTACTCAATGACTAGTACTCAAAAATTCCTAACTCAATTATTTCAAACAATAAAACTCATCAAACATCACTCTCACACCACTAAAACAAACTTGACATCAACCAATATAATAATCATTAAGTTTCCTTCAAATTCTTTCTTTGACCTAAACCTTAACATCAACCATACATCTTCACCAGATATACCTTGACATCAATGACAAAATCCTTGATATCAATGAAAACAATTATAAATAAAATCCCCCTTTTTCATTTATGGTAAAACATTATTCAAATTTATCACTCTCATCTCCCCCACACTAGTCAATCTCCCTTCTTTAACTTTCTCCCCCTTTAACATTAATGACAAAGGGTTATACATACTATAACTTATTGAACCACTCATTCTCTCTCTTTGGAAACTAATCTTAAAAAATATAAAATAACATAGATCTACCAAGCTCCCACTTTTAATTCACAACTTTATCTCACCAAATTAATCAATAGAATTATTAAACCATCTACAACACAAGTCATGCTCAACTATCAACTATTAGAAACATAGAAAAAATTGAGTATATCTACCTCAAAACAATCATCCATCATGATTCTACTAACTGAAGAGTGTCTTCATGAAGCCTAATGGAGTCATACACTTCTATAAGGTGATAAAACAACACAAAATTCAGAGATTCTCAGATCTCCATACTCTCACAAGACTAAATATCCTTCATGATCCTTTTAGGCTTGATTAGTCTCTTTAGCTTAACCTATTCATCATCCATGTGGTCAACAACTTAAGATGATAATGAAGATTCCTAACTTGATTTCATATTTTAATTATGTTCTATCATATCACATAGTCCACTTGGGTTTGTAGACTGATAATGACTCATATTTGTTATCTTTTATTTCCACACATACATTTGTCTTCTCCATTTTACTCGAGGGGATTAAAATCTCTTATTGTCTTGATGGCCTTCTAATTCTATTGAGACAAAATATTTAAATATTCCCATCATTATGACAATTGTAGAAAATAACCCAATTTATACCTCTTGATTGATGATTCCTTTCATAATTCCATGCATACTCATTTCTAGAGGGTCTTCTACACTCTCTTGATCTATGACCAAATTCATTGCATGTAAAACAAGTAATCACTAAATAAATTAGCATACTTCATAGCATTAGGCTATATGATTGGTATTTTCATGTTGACCTTCTTGTCTTCATTAGACTTTTCCTTGACTTGAGTTTCCTCCTTTTGGTCTTCTTTGAGCCAATACCTATCTTATCACTTTTAGACTTATGAATACTAAGATGTTATCTAGAGCATCAGTATTATTTTAAAACTTCACAAAATTCTTCAACTTGTTATATACTTGATCCTACTCAAATTTCAAGGATTCCACTTTAGTTCCATACCTAGTGCACTATTTTTCTTTAGCTTTTAATCTAGCAGTGACTATCTTCATTTGTGCTTCAATTTGATTGATGATCTAATCATACTCTTTAGATGTATTACCTAGTCTCTCCTCAAATAAACCAATTTGATCTTCATATTCCTTAACTAATGATATTAGTTTGTGATTCTTTCTTCTTTGAAACTTCAAATCCTTTAGAGCACTCACTAACTCTACTTCAAGATTCACTCCAACTTATTATTCATTATCCATAAGGCCTTTCCCATTTAAACAGACCTCATTGTCTATTTCTATAGCCATGAATAAGTTTTCATTATTTTCATGTTCATGTTCATTACTATCATCATCACTATTAGATGTTCTTGTGTCACTTATATCAGATTAGTTATTATCATCTTTGGTATAGAAACTTCTCTTTTTCTTGAATGACCCTTTCCTACCTTCATACTTCTTGAAATATTTTTTGTTTTTGTTAAGATTATAGACCTTATTATCATCTCCATGATGCTCATCATGTTCTTCATCATGCTAAGTCTTATCCTTGTTAGGACACTTAGATGCAAAGTGAACAATATTACCATAATTAAAATATTTGAAAGGTAACATACCCTTGTACTTACTAAAAACAAACCTCAATTTCCTAGAAAACATAAATATTCATTTATAATCATCAATATATAAACATACCTCATCCTTGACATTTTAGTATTTTGAATTATTCTTAGATTTGAATTTTATTTCCTTCTTGGGAGGTCTTCCTTAATTTGTTCTCATCTCATAGTTAGTCAAGATGCCATGAAGCACATCCATCTCTAGATTCTCCAAATCATGCATCTCTTCTACTATAGACACATTATAATCAAACTTAGGATTTAATTATCTCAACACATTTTTAAAAATGGTAGACTCTTTCACTTTTTATCCTAATCCTCTAATGACATTGACCACTTCATTAACCCTTAACATGTAGGATGCAATATTCTCATCTTCCTTCATACTCAAACTTTCAAACTACCTTTTCTGAGTTTATAATTTATCCATAATCACCTTGGTTTCTCATTCATAAATAGTCTTCAAATTGTCTCATATCACTTTGGCTGACTCACACTGCATCAATTTCATAAACTCTACCTCTGATAGGCCACAAGAATGACATTAATTGCCTTTGGATTTCTCTTACTTTCCTTCTTACCTACTGCATTAGTTGTTGGTGTAGGAGGTAGAGTATATCCATCCATAATTGAATACCATATGTCATGTCCCATTAATATTATATATGTCCTCATTCTGATGATCTAAAAATCATAATTAGTATAATTGAAGAACAAATCCTTACTAGTAGAGAAACCACCTTGAGCTTGTTAACTAACCATCCTTACTTCTAGGATCTCCTTTAGGATATTATTCCTACTTCAACTTTTTTGGTACAAAATGTTAGAATCAAAATCACTGAGAGGTGGGGTTAAATAAATGTCTTAAAAAATTTATTTTAATTCCTCCTTATTCATGAAGCATCACATCAACATATAGATCAAGCAATGCATAAGTAATACACTGTATAAGTATGAAATCAGATTACAAACGATAACACATCATATATGTGGGAAAATCTCAAGGGGAATAAAACTCAATGATCCCTAAAAATGGACTATAGTCCTATAATTCAAAATATCACAATTTATTGAAGCACCAACTCCACATGGATTACCAACCCAAACTAGCTAAGCACCAACTCAGCTAGGCTTTAGCAAGCACCAACTTACAAGGATGCACCACCCCCTAAATGACTTAGCATCAACTCAACCCATTAAAACCTTTTATCACATTTATAACACCTTGTTTCTCATATAATAAATGATGATCACCTTTTTCAGCTCCTCTCTCTCTTCTACCCCTCTCAAACTATCTTCTAGGCTTCTTTGCTTAACTAGCCCTCTTCTTCACTTGATTAGGTCATATGACCTTGATTTTCATACACAAAACCTCTATAAAATCTTCATCACATTTTATATACACTATTTATATGCTCTACAAGACCTCCTTCTACATACCAATGTACTATTTCATTCACATCCACTTTACACACCCAATAGGCCTAAAAGTGCCTTGTATATATACCATTCCTTCATTTAAATGCCACTTAGTTGGATACTCACCCATAAAATATTAGGTATGCCATGTAATATGACATATAAAATATTATAAAAATTATTGAAATGAATATTGAATCCATTTTTGTCTATAATAACTTCATTAAACCTCATTTCTATTTTAGGTCTCATGGAGACCTAATTCCATTAGGTTTACCTTTAAACATGTTACACTTTGCCTTCCTTGGAAAACTTTCAAACTCTAAACATGGAAGGAAAATATCATATTATAATAAAATATATCACTAATAAGCTCATATAGGATACATAACACTTTTTATATCCAACCACCACTTGAAATACACCATTTGTATAATTCATAATTAGTCCTATTCATACACAGGAAGTCTACCTTGAACTACTAAAGATTGAACATAGATTAGATAAATAAACATGGAAATAAATAATATATACAAAAAATAAAATACCTAAATAGCATCACCATGTGATTTAGACTTCAAAACTTAGGGCAAAAGGACTGAAACACTTCTATGCAAATAGCCCACTCAAAACTTCTAGAACACTTCAAAACCTAGTCATGAACAACTTAATTTTAAACACATAAAATAATGCTTCCCATGACCATTGATATTTTAAAAATATCATTTGACATACATATAAAACTCTCACATACAAAAATCAAAAGGTTTAATGTCAAATATTAGTATTGTATACCAAACTTTTGACCTCACTACATATAGTCAAACTAGAACTAGACAAGCCATTTTGGCTTCAACATTTCAACCTTTTATACCAACTTCCAAGATTTCTAAAATAATTAGCACTATTTTAAAGTCAAAAATAAACACCATATGTATTATATACATCAACTCAGGGAATAAAGCCTCAAACTCATCACTACAAATTTCTTACCTAGAACTACTAGTTTACCTTAAAGCACACTCATGATGGCATTGTTGTAAAAAAATTCAACTATCAAGGTGCACAAGGTTATATTATTCAATTTTAGGATCCTTAACACTAGGTAAAAACATAGGATATTCTAATAAAACTTAAAATTTAACACTTGACTATATTGACATCAATTCACATAAGGCACATGCCTTATTCACTCACTTGAAGTGCAACAGAGAAAGAACTGGGGCCTACATTGGGCTATTTGTGCCATGTCATGAGTTGCCAATTATGGGCCTTGATCAATTCAATATAATTTTTGGTAGATTCATTGACAGAATAATTTTTTGGGATGGACCTAAGGTTATATAGGTGCAAGCCTCTTTTAAGTGGTTCTATAGTATTAAGGGTGAAAGCCATTATTTCAATAAGCTTAGCACTATATAGGCACTTTGATAGGTCAAGGGAGTTCTTTAACTTAATTTTCATTATAAGCTCATGCTTCTAGTAGAGGTAGGAGCACTTGGTGCATGGGATCTATATACTTAGGATATTTCTAAAATAGATGTTAACATCACTAATTAACAGAGGGATACCATTAATGACCTAAACCATAATCTTGCAAACAACATGATTAACATAAGTATAATCAAATTACAACATTATAACCCTTTATATTTTACTAGGAATTTTAATGAAGCATAAATTAGATGGAGGACCATTTAGAATAATTACCATTTCTATTAATCAAAATTTAATAGAACATAGTTCATTACATATATAAAATAGAGTATATGCTTAATCCAGTCTAATTAATAGCCCAAAGGCTCAAATTCAAGCTTGGGCATATATAAATATAGCCTTAAAGGCATCCATGCTAATCTAAATTCTGATGGTGGCCTTAATAGAGCATTTACATTTCTCCAAAGCTTCATTACATTCTATTCATGTCCTTTTGCTCATTGGTTCGAGCTTGTTTTATAGCCTATAGGAACATCTTGTGCTAAGGTTGAGTGCACATGTGAAGTTATTTATTGGAGCCTTTTTTGATCATTTTGATGGCTCTATCACCTTGCATCATTCATGTTTTAGTCATCACATCTCATCCAACCTAAAAGATGCCCAAAGAATCCTAGATATTATTAGCCACTTGCTATTTGGTCACAAGGTGTTCACTAAATCCTTTAGTTGGTACCAAGATGATAAAATAAAAATAATTAAAAATTATCACGTCATGTTGATGTGTTCTATTGTGTTGGTGTGAATACATACTTAATGAAATATGGTCGCAGCATTATCCCATACAAAATTGCTAGTTTGTCATTAGACTAGGTTGTCAAAGTCTTTGATGTATAAAATTTGAGCATGCTCTCCCTAAGCTCTAAAATTAATTCCTCAAAACCCTTGATAGTGATCTTGATTTCCTTAGTGGTGCTATATATTTCTATGGAGGTGGTACTAAGAGTGATCACATCAATTTTATCCAATTATTTTCTAAATGCCTCTAGACTTTTTAAGCTTTTATCAAGCCTCCATGTAAGATTGTTCCTTGATTGTAGGCCTTAATCTATAAGGTACAAAAGAGTGATTCTAGGCTATTTTACTTGTCCTTTATCTAGGCACTTATCACTTTGACCTTCCCCATTATCTATGTGTACTTTGATCTACTTATAGAGTATACCTATATCATTAACATCTCCTTTTCCTCCTTTTCCTACTTAAGACATGCATCTATGACAAATGCTTGGTTGTAAAATCTTAAAAAGATTTCATAATCAACATGTGTTCCCTCTTGTAGGTTCATAAAAATGTACTCCACCTATTTAATCTTAGAAATAAGATCCTTTTATAGTACAATGTAGGGATGTTCTTCTTCTTATGCTAGTTCTAGTTTCATCCTTGGGAGCATTTACTCCACTAGCACACATATATTAACACCACAAAGAGGTTGGATGTATCAAAACTAACCAAGATGGAAGGTTTGGCCATATTTATGCACTCACATAGCTACTACAGCTTGAAATTTATGTTTTGTGTTTCATCTTCGACATCCTTGTATAGTTTTTTCCATTTCTTTACCCTACCATAATTGATGATTTTTTTGTGTATGACTTCAATATCCATCTAAGTAAGTGATTTTTGAGATTAAACTAGGTCCATGGCATGATGTTTGATCATGAGGGAGTCATGCCCTTCATTAGGCTCTTTTTCACCCAATATGGTATTTTGAGGTGCCTTAAAATGAGGCTTAGCCATGTAGCTATCAAATGCAAATACAAGTTTTTTATGTATCCTAGCTATAGAAAATTCAAGGAAAATGAAGTCAAACATGTAGAAATCTTCATATGTCCACGCCTTCTATACCTTTTCTTGAGTGCTCAACTCTATGCCTTCTTCCTTGACTATGGCTAGCTTCATTTTCTCTTCCTCCTCCTTAATGAAACCACCTCTTTGTTTGGTTCTTTCTTCCAAGGACTCATCTTCTTTTTCCACAAGGGGTTCTTCCTCAGACTTTTCCCCTTTGTCCACTTCTTCTTCCTAGGGTTTTTCAATGCATACCTTCAGGTGTATTCCCTCAACACTAGCATTGCCTTCTTTATATTAGGGTTCTTTAGTCTCTTTTTATTTTTCCAAGGCACCAGTATTACCTTCCTTTACTTCAAGTGCCCCTTTGCTACTTGGGTGTGCCTTTTTATATGTTCATTCACTTTCCTAGTGGGGGTGTTTGGCACCTTCTTGATTTTATCAATGGTTGGTCCCATGCTTACAAGAACCTTCTTTGTCTTCCTCTCTCTCTCTCTATCCTCTCTTCCTTGACCTTCTCTTTCTTAGCCTTAGCCTTTTCAATATCTACCTGAGTCATGCCCATTTCCTTCCAACCCGTCCTCTTTTTCTCTAGCGCTAGTTTCATCTTGATTTCTTCCTCATGGTGGCCCATTTTCTTCCATAACCTTTTCTTTTCCTCTTCTATTTATGGAGGCTATGTGGAGGGTTATGTGGATGAGGTATTAGTTGGATTATTTGATTCTTTAAGTATAATGGTAGTGTCACCTTGGAGTGCCTTCTAATCATCCTTAGTGTTGGGCTCCTCTCCCACTTATTCTTCTTGCATAATGTAGGTTTTTATTCAATATTATTCCTTCATCTCTTCCTCCTTTCCATGTAAAAGGGCCTCTTCCACCTCTATTTATGTCAAAGTTATTATAAATGCTGTAATAAGTCCCTCATACTTATTATTTTTTTGTTTCTTACTAGAGGAAATAGTCTCTAGCATAAAGGTTACATGATTCTTAAGGTTGGAGGATTTGCTTGTTCGTCAGAGGTGACCCTCAGAATGATGTACTCCTTGATTTCCTCAAGTGTCTCTCCACATTTTTTTGGGAGAGGTTGATACTAAATTATTGGCACTGGCTTCCCTTCATCACCAATCTCAAGGGTAAATCATCATCTTTTCCAAGGTTTGTGCCCTTCTTCTATGGCTTCACCTCATAATACAACATGAATATGCACCCATTTATAAATTCCCTTTGTAGGGGATGAAGGTCTATGTGGTTGGAGTCATCCTCTTGATCCTTTATGGATTTTTTATTTGTCACACATACTGGTGCCTCGACCTACTCCTCTCTTAATCCATGACCTTTATAAGGATATCCAGCTATTACACATTGGGAATCCTCCTTAGTGCTACTATGAAATATTTAGTGTAAAATTCATAACATAGCTTTAACCAATCAGAGAGGTTTCTATCTATGAGTTCCAAGTTCACTACACATAAATATTACATGATAATGAAGGTTATCATTCCAAACATATGCTAAAGGAGTTCTTATAGGATGCACCATTAAATCCCAAATGCCTCTATATATTGAGTACACCACCCTAGTACTCTTGTCTTATACTTTTTAGATAAGTTGGGTGGGTAGGTAAACTCTTGATACTTTATCACTAAGAATTTTTTATACACTAGGAAGACCCAAAGGTTGTCTTTGTCACCATTGGGCTTGTCAATCTCCTCCACACCATCAATATCAACATTGACCCCCACCTGAAGGTCTAAAATCCCTTATGGTATTCTAATGCTTTCTTCACCATATCCTCTATAATAAACTTCATGATATTGAACTTGACCCCTTGTGCCATGTGATGGGTGATGTACAAGTAGGTCTTGTTGATATCTATCCACCATTTACCAGGGAAAAACTTAGAAATCATAAGGTATATTTCTACCCTCATACCAGGATCTTGAATGCCCTTTATAAAAAATGTGAACCATACCTTATAATAACATAGGATTTTTTAAACCATCTATACCTTTGCATCATCTTTCATCATTTGGTAGATGTCCATCCCTACACCTAGGAGCCCAATGATTCTATTTATGAGGCATGTTGAATTCTACATACACCTCCCTATGAAGTAAAATTAATCATCATGGATGTGAAAAAAGATGAATTTTACTAATTCCTCTAGCTTGCCAAAATTTGATAACTCATATAAATGGGTCACACTAGTGGTTGTAAGCATGTCTCAAATGAAGACATCAAATAACATTACACCTACATTCATCTTTATTCCTATTTCAACCATCTAGTCTTGGTTGAGCTCTTACATAGTACTTAGTGTCAGATGGTTCCATTCCTTCAACATGCATGTATGCATAAATGATACCCAAGTATTCCCCATTATAAACTCTAAGGGAAACTGCATTTCTCTATATAAAGTCTTTACATTTTCTTTTAGGTCAACTACATTGATGCTAACTCCTTCCACTAGTTGCACCTTTTTCTTCAAAGTGGTTATTTCTTCTATTATTCATGCCTTCTTGGCATCCTACTATGCCTAGGGTAGACCTAAAATTAGTCATTTATTTCCCATTATAAATAGGTTTATATTAAATCATTATTAGTTGATCTTATTGAAGCCCTTAATCTTTCTTCATGATTCTTCATAGTTATGGGGTCTATAACTATGACTTTAGCTCTTAATATTCATTCACCATTAATGGTAGATTTGGCATCACTCAATATTTTTATTATTTGGCTCTCTCATAATTATCTCTCCATACTCCTCTATTTCAATCTCAAATGAAATTTAATCTCTATCCCTATTCAACCATTATTGTTTGACAACCATGGGTGCTCAAGTTTTCACTTGGTATCATTTTATAGCTTTGGCTCTAGTTTAAATCTGGTTATACTCTACATTTGGGTTCAAATTATCTTAAGGTTTGTAACCTATTCTAGTTGGCCATTTTATCTTTTATACCTTAATTTCATATACCTTCTTAATTTTAGGTGAGTAATGTCATGGTGACACATGGATCTCTTGAAATCTAATAAACCCATAAAATATACAAAAATCCACCATCACATTTGCATTTATTGTGTATCTTTGTGCCTCTACCATCACCACATTAACTTCTCTTAATGATTTTTTTGATGAAATGATCGATGATTCAAATGGTTACTTACACCTACCATTAGGTGGATTCTAGATTATCTTGACGATGTTCCTCTTATGCTTGGTTCACATGACCTTCACCCTTCTTATGACAACTTATATGTAGTGATTCACATGTTCATGATTCAACCTCCTTGATTCCATATCCTCTTCAAGATATGATTCCATTCAAGTGTGATTCCATTCCTTGATTGATTTATCTATGTTTTTGTATGTTTCCTTGGCATACCCTACCCCATACAAATTCTTTTGATGGTCCTCCGACGCTTCATTCTCTAGATTATTCTTGATCTCTTGCATATGATCATCTTGTGTTCCTCCTTTTTATCTCTTATTCACTCTCTTCCTATGCACCTCCCTTTGTCACTTGGTTCTTATATTTTTATAAATATGGAAATTTTCATGCACCTAAAAACTTAGGTGTTTGGCCTCACACAATTAGAAATTAATCAGGATCAACTCACCTGACTGGAGTTATGTATGTAGGTTCTAGAAGAGTTCTCCTTTGGGCCTAACATTTACTCTCTTATTCACTTACCAAAAATTAAAAAAAAAACATAAGGAAACATTTGGATTGCACCACACTTTATTTTGGTTAGCACAACATAACTAATTTGTGATTGGGAAGTTGATGTATAATGGCACAAGTGCCATATATTATCTATAGGGCTTCAATCAATTACCATTGAAATAATTAGGGATAATTTTAACCATCAATGTGAAAAACTTACATGCACCTATCTCCAATATGTTATGGATGATGTATGGTCCTATTTACCTAATTTTTATCTTGCTTGGGTGATTGAAGTACTTGGAGTCATATAGAAAGACTAATAATCCTTAAATTAGTACTTTGAAATTGATGTGTTTGTCATGATAAATATTTTGGTGTACCTTCTCTACTTGTTCAATCCATCTTACTTGGGTGTGCATATCATCTAATAGTTCTAAGTCTTCCAGTCATGTAATCAATGAATCTTGGTCATCCAATTTACCAATACACATGATGCACAATAAGGGCACCAAAAACACCATCATTAAAATGGCCTCAGTACCAAACACTAGTTGAAATGATATCTCCTTATTTAGGTGCTTATATGTCATATGATATGCCCATAACACTACCGACACATGATCATCCCAATCTTCATGACCAACATCACATATCCTATGTTGTAGAAAAGTTAAACTATCAAGGGGCACAAGGTTTTCTTTGTCAATTATGGGATCCTTACAACTAGGATTAAACATGATATATTCCCATAGCACTCAACATTTAACACTCATTTATACTAGCATCAATTCACATAAGTGACAAGTCTTATGTTCTCACTCGAATCATAGTAGAGAAAAAACTAGGGCCTGCATTGCTTGGTTGTGCCATGGTGTGAGATGTCAATTATGGGACTTGGTCAATTCAATATAGGATTTGGTATATTCATTAGTGTAAACCTTTTCTAGGATACACCTAAGGTTATATAGGTGCAAGCCTCTTCTAGGTGGTTCTATAGTCTTAAGGGTGCAAGTCACTGTTTCACTAAGTTTAGTGACATATAGGTGCTTTTATGGGTCAAAGGAGTGCTTTAGCTTGAATGCTCATTTTGAGCTTACACTTCTAATAGAGATATGAACACTTGGTGCATGGGATATACATACTTAGGCTATTTATAAAAGATATGATATTGTCACTAATTAACATAGGGATGCCATTAATGACCAGAACCATGATATTGTAAACAACATGCTTAACATAACTATAATCAAATTAGAACATTATAACCCTTTGCATTTTACTATAAATTCAAATGATGCATAAATTAGATGGAGGACCATTTAAAATAATCACCATTTCCATTAATCAAAGTTTATCAGAATAGAGTTCATAACATATATAAAATAGAGCAAATATTTAATATAATCTACTTAATGGCCTAGAAGCTCCTAGGAGAGCTTGGGTATACACAAATGGAACCTTACAGGTTTCCATGCTACTCTTAATTCTAATGGTGTTCTTAGCAAAGCATTTCCATTTCTCTAGAGCTTTGCTACATTCCATTTGCATCCCTTTTCTCACTAGTTCAAGATTGTTTTATAACCTATAGGAACATCTTATTCCATGGTGGAGTGTGTATTTAAAGTGCCTTGCTGGATCTTTTATTGATCATTTTGTCAGCTTCTTTACCTTGCATCCTTCACGCTATGGTCACCACATCTCATAAAACCTATAAGATACCCCAAGAATCCTAGAGATAGTTTCATACCATCTGGTCATAAGGTGTTTAATGAATCCTCGATCTAGCACCAAGATACCAAAATAGGAATCATTCTAAATGATTGCCTCATACCAATGTGTTTTGTTATGCTGGTGCAAATCCATAATGAAAAAAGGGCCCAATAAGCATTGACCTTCAAGACCTATATAAAAACTTTACAAGAAGTCTTATGAAATTAGATGATCCTATGATATCATTATACCATTCTAATATAGAAATATCATATGGTAAAATGATAAACATTGGTCTTGTAGACCAATCTTGTGACCTCATTATACATAGATCTCACTAAGCCAAATAAGCCATTTTGGCTTCATTATTTTCACCACTATACCTAGCTTTAAATATTTATATTAAGGAATAATAGGATAGACACATCCCAAAAACATCTCCATACACTTTGTTTCATCATGATAACCCAATCCTAATAATATTCTTACTACTACTTGAGTTTTTCACTATTTCTACCATTAGGCCTATTAGTGACTGGATAACATCGATGACAAGTTTAGCACACTTGAGGGATAAAACCTATCAATAAACCTTCATATGCATAAAACATGATTCTCAAGATTCACTCTCCATCCATTTTCATACTTTGACTTGGTCAACTTTGAATACTACAATAAATCTCTAAGAAATTAGTACTTTCTTATAGGGTATACTCACACACCTGACAACTCAATCAAATTTGGAGGTTCTTAAGAAATTATAATACAACCTAAAATAATTTACCTTACCATACCAATCCATTTTGGGCACTTTTGATCAATATCTTCAACATCAAATCCTTTTTAGGGTTTTAAGAGGGTTTAAATCTATTTCCATTCGTAACAATCATTAATAAAGCATAGCCCCTTAATCCAAAAATAAATTCCTATAATTTTGATCTATGACCCTTCCCCATCTACCATGAATATCTTAGGCTCCCATGTAGAGTTTTGATGAGCTAATAAGCATAAGAAAATCCTTCTCAGGTTGAGAACCCTTCATTTTATGCACTTGAGAGATCTAAAACCCAATTTTCATGCCTTGTCCTTAAAACTAAGACCTTAAAATATTTTAACATAATAAAAAAAACATATCTAACCTCTAAAAATGCTTACAAGAGATTGAAAACCTTGAAATATGATTATGAACCCTCATTTGGGATCTCTCTCTCTCTCTCTCTCTCTCTCTCTCTCTCTCTCTCTCTCTCTCTCTCTCTCTCTCTCTCTCTCTCTCTCTCTCTCTCTCTATACCTTGTCTTGTAAACCGCATTAGGCCTTAGAACTAACCTTCATTCCTCTTTAAATGTTATATTTACTTCACTCACATATTAAATAAACCTATATCATTATTATACACATCCATAAATATTTCACATGCCTTGAAAATAAACCATTATACCTCATTAGGCTAGGCAAGGTTTAGAAGTAGTCTAGTTGTAGACTTGATCTATAGATCCTAACCATATAGGCTTAACCTAAGACTCTCATGAGTGATCCAATACTTCACATAAATTATTAAGAAATATCATACATCCAATCATGCTTGTGTGCACTCATCTTACCAATCCATCATACTCATTCCTTATCACAAGGTCTTTACATACCATGACTAATGTCTAGGCTTCTCAAGCACTTGAAACTTGAAAAGTGACATTTAAACACTTATAAAACTATCTATTATTTACTTACATGATTATACAATTAAAAAAAACCTCTCATAATCTTTTTCTTACTTAATTCACCAAACTTCATTATGCACACCTTCTCATAGGGTCTATACTAGGCTTCTCAAGATACCTTGTACTCAATAGCTAGTACTCAAACATGCTTACCTCAATGATATAAAAAACACACTCATCAAACAACAATATCATACCACTTTAATAACCTTGACATCAACCAATATAATAATAATTAGGTTTCCTTCAAATTCTCTAGGACCTGAACCTTGACATCAATGACATCAAACTTGATATCAATGACAACACTTCTCAACAACAACTATTTCAATAGAGACAATAATTATTATCACTATCTTGAAAGAGAAGGAAGGAAATTGAGCCTTTAATTGTAAATTTATTTTGGTTTTCAGCCCATTGTCTTAATTTACTATGGATTGTATTTATAGATAACCATGAATTTTTCATATTTTTACTATAAGTTATTTATGTAAAAGGAAGACTATAATAATTTTTGAAGGCATTTCCACTTGTGTAGGCCACATGGGTGTTATTTAACATGAAGTGTAATATTTTCTTAGAACTCTTCCCATTTACAAACAAATTTAGAGTAATTCAATTTGGGGCATTACCTCATGTTTTGATGTATTGTTTTATAGACCTAATAGCTTGATAGCCAAGATGCCACTTTTGTATTGTTACATAAATATGGATTATTGATGCTCTATTGTGTATGGCTCTATATTGTCTACTTATTCCTATATAGTTGAATAGTGTTTAAACTTGTGTTGCAATGCTTCTAAATCAAATATTGTATCCATAAATTCTTCCATGCCTACAATAAAATAAGTAGAGGGAGGGGGAATGTGAGATGATAAATCCATTGAAATTGTGCATGTAATTCATGTGATCCTTTAAAATTTTAAGTCCTTTAGTCATTTAGGATCTCAAATTCACAATTTTAATATAATATTAAGAAGGTAATGAGATCAAATCAAGCTCTTACAAACCAAATATCTCTTTTAGATTCATGGTATCTAATAATTAAATGCATTTAGTTTGTAATTCATGAAAATTAAATATATTAATGACTTTTACTCAATTCCCCATCCACCATTTTCTGATTTAAATTTTGATTTTACACTATTAGCTTTTGTGGATTGAATTTCCATGCATCATCCTTTCACTACTTATAGGTGAATTTTCATATTAGTATGAAATATGTCATCATTTTTATTTTAAAACTTGGATTTCATGACTTATAATTATTTTTTTTAGTCTTGAATTTGTGGATACATAAAGTTTTTTCATTAGATTCCAAGTTTTATTCTTTTGTATTTTATGGTGCTTAGATTCTTCTTTATATTTCAATTCTTTTCATATTGAAGTTTATTATGTGGCATGACTAAGATTAATGACTCATTGTAATTTAGAGACTAAAATCTTAGTTATTGGTTTGTGCTTTAGTGTAATGTATATGTTATTTTGTTATTTATGTTGGAAATCATCATGTATAGTGCATTGGTAGATAATAAGTGTTTGAAACATTTTTTTAGTTATTGTTGTAAGTTGTGTATTTGCTTATACTCTTTTCTTGTAGAATGAAGTTTTTAACGAAAATTAATTGATATTTTTTACCTATTGATGAGACCTTGTGGTTAAAGATGTGATGTTGAAGTTGTTTAATAATTTTATGCATGTTGTATTTTAAAAAATGTGTGTTACCTTGAATTTGTGATTATAACCAAATCATCAACAATTAGAGAATAACTTGATATTCTAAGGTTATTAAGGGTATTTGATTATTAATTTTATTGATATCAATACTACTAATTGATATTAAATTGCTATGCCATTTAAGTGGATGAATAAATATTCAGTTACTTATTAAGGCACATTAAATGGTTTGGGAATTGTATTAAAGTAGTGGTTGGTAATTGGTGAATGAAACTTTATAGATACAATAGTAATGTTGTTTTCTATACATCATTAGTATAGTTAATAGTGAATATGAAATGATTTTATGTTATATATTAAATAGTTTAATCTTTCAAGATTGTTTTGAGTTATAGAATAGCATTGACATGGTGTTAATAATACATTATGAGTTATTTAAGTTTTCATTATCAAAACTTTGTATCTATCATTATAAAAATTAATCATGGTAAATAGAATATGTATGTATCATGTTGAAAGATAAATTAAAAGTGCATGTTAACTATAACTAGTTTTGTTAAGGACTTTACATTGTAACAATTCGTATAGCAAATACATTGGAAAAATTAACTTGTTATATAATAATGCTTCTACAAGTGGGTTCATTTCTAATCTCCAATCAATAGTTTAGGTATTTTGGTATCTGTTGTTTCCAAAATCAGCTTAGCTCATTTTGGAAGCAACCCCCTACGAAACTTGTCCATTTCGTCTCTCGTCTCTCTAAGCTCTTTTTCCGATACGAGTTCTATAATTCATTTTCATCTTGGTCGGATCGGGGAGTGGTTACTATCCTGTCAAGGCCAAGTTTTCCCTTCTTTTCCTTTTTCTCCTCTTTCCAGGGTTGGTCTCTTTTTGTTTTTCCCTGCAAGGGCGGTGATATTCGCCACCCTTGCATTTTCCTTTGTTTTTATGTAAGGGCGGTGATTTTCGCCGCCCCTACATCCTCCCCTGCAAGGGTAGCGATTTTCACCACCTATGCATTTTCCATGCAAGGGAAGCGATTTTTGCCACCCCTGCACCTTCCCTGCAAGGGTGGTGATTTTCACCGCCCCTGCAAAAGAGACCGACTACATGTAAGGGCAGCAATTTTCATCGCTCTTGCACGTCTCGATTTCTATGCAAGGCATTAATGGCTGTGCATGTCAGGTCGTTGGGGTGAGTTTTTCACCCTATATATTCAGATTTGAGCCTCTTTCTTCTCACTACTTCCTCTCTTCCTCCTACCTCTTGCACTTGAGCGCCTCAAGCGGCATTTCGACGCACTAGCTCACGGATCCAACCTCATGGCGCGCACGTTTTCCAGGTAGGGTTTGTCTTTTTGATTTATTTATTTTTTGTTGTTTTTATTTCTTGCTTAGTTACTTTTGGTAGTTTTTAGGTGTTTTTATTTATTGTTTCCCCCTTCCCCCTTCCTGCCCACGGTTTTTACCACCGCGGCCTCGTGCGGGTGGTGATTTTCACCGCCCATGTTTTTCTTATCTTCTGTGCGAGGGCAGCGATTTTCACCGCCCTTCCACACTTCGTTTGCCCAAGAGCGAGGGTGACGATTTTCACCGCTTCCACACTTTCTTCCGCACTTCACACTTTCCCTGCGGTCTCCTTGCAAGGGCGGCAATTTTTGCCTCCCTTACATTTTCCTTGCAAGGGCGGCGATTTTCGCCGCCCCTGCATTTTCCTCGCAAGGGCAGTGATTTTTGCTACCCCTACATTTTCCATGCAAGGGTAGCGATTTTTGCCGCCCCTGCATTTTCCTTGCAAGGGCGGAAATTTTTTCCGCCCCTGCATTTTCCATGCAAGGGCGGTGATTTTCACCGCCCCTATATTTTTCTTCTTTTTCAGCCAACTCTCGAGATTTTTCCTGAGTTATCCCTTTCATGCTTTTTCTTTCTCATTCCTCGTTCCTTTGCTTAGCCTAGCCTATTTAAGTGACCTCCCGTAACCTATGTCACTTAAATTGCTCTCCCCCTCTCTCTCACTCTCCTTTCGACTATGGCTGTAGCACCTTCAACGAGCTCCTGCACACCTGCTCTTGTCTAAACAAGATCATCCCCTATGACGAAAGCATCTCCTTCAAAGGTGAAGATGATGAAATACAAGTACCAGGGCATCTTCCCGCTCACAGTGGTCACCTCAAATGTCGATGACATTCGAGACACCGAGATCGGCCACGTAGATATGGCTGAATTCCTGGAATGAACCAAAGCAACAAATCCCAGCACTGAGATAAAGAGGATTATTGAGAGCAACATCCACCTTGTGGCCGCCTTCCCAGTAGCAGCACATCAGGCAGATTTTATCCTTCAATGCATGCACTTTTACGATAAAGAGACCAGATCGATCTCAGACACCAGTGGTAGCATGATCATTCAGTTGGACCCCAAATTTATCGACAAAGTTTTCCTATGTCCACCAGCCACTGAAGTAACCCAAATTGACTTCGAGAACGCGTAAAAGGAGTACAACAAAGACCCCGAGAGGGCAAATAAGGTCATAAACCATAAATGGTTAAAAACACCAAGGGCTAGTCTATCTAGATGGCCAAAAAGCTTCCCCAGAAGTGACTTCATTGAAGAATTTAGTGACTTAATCACCCTCCTCAGCAGAGTACGGGGCCTCCCATCCTCTTCACAATTCCATGAATGGATGTATCCATTCATTAAGATCATCTTTCAAGGCAAACATGCCATCTTTTGGGGGGAACAGATCAACAACGTTATTCACGAGCAACTGACCAGGGTATAAACTTCCTTCAAATTCTACATGACCTCATACCTTGTCTACATAGTTGCTGCCATGCGATCTTTCCCAGGTTTAACAATAGAGGGAGATAGGAAGACCACCTCGGTCTATTCATACTATTCATAGCTAACACTTCAGGGGTCAACACGTCATTTCAAATGAGTGAATGATGCATTCTTTGCCATATTCCTATGTCTCTTTGATCCTCAACTGGAGTAGAAGAGAATATCAGACGAGGCCTAGACAGTAGTGAACAGTTTTGGCTGCATGTTCCTCCAATTCTCTACATTTTCTTATCTTTGGGTGGGTTTCTACCAAGGATACCCTTATATGCTCCCTAGATTCCCTTCAGACAGGTTGATCCTAATGGAGCTTTGCCGACAACTGGTCGTCCTGCACTCAAAATATATGGAGCTTAAGAGACCCAGTTTCAAGTTTCCTATCCAGATTGGCAGATTTTCAGTTGCTACATCGACTAAAGCCAGGGTTATGGAAACAGAGAAGCAGATGGTTACCATCAAATCATTCAAAAGATGGAAAAATTTTGATTATAGGGGAGTCAGAGAGATGATTCGAAGGAAGACTCAGTTCCACGAGCCCATGATTGAGGACATCTAGGTGGATATGAGGACGGCTGAAGAGATAAGGAAGATTGACTATTGCCGTCTCACGCTAAAGTAGATAGAGTACCTTGGGCTTGCTGAGATCCCTTCAGGGTTGATTGATGATGAGAATGTCGTGAATAACAGATATTTGATAGAAAAGGTCACTGGTTCCCCTCTTCCTCCAATTAACTTGTCTCAAAAAGAATTGACCTCTCTAAGGAAAAGATTTGAACCAATATTGGCTAACACCAATAGTTGGTTGGCAGTAAAGGGGATCACCCTAAAAGAGTTCATCACAGGGTCAAAGGCTGAATACCAAGTAGAGATGAAGAGAAAGGTAGAAAGCCAAACCAAAAACAAAGATGACGTTCCTTCATCTTCTAAGCCTCACAAGCCTAGGATTGTCTTTGTATCCAAAAAGCCTAGGTCAGCACAAGAGCCTGAGGCAGTAGTCGAAGGAACCAAAGAACAAAGCCCTAGGGTACAGGCAGCTCAACCAATGGGGACAGCGGATCAACCTTCAGAATGACCAGGTGTTGGGTCTCTAACCTCACCAAGACAAGCACGGCCGATCCAGAGCTCCTCTCCTCCTCCTCAATCTCCTACGGTGCCCACTTCTCCTATCTCTCCCATCAGTGTTCCTTCTTCTTGACCCACTTCCCCTTCCAAAGTTGTTTTTGGTGATCCTCAGGATCCTTTAGCAGGTTCACCTCGCTCTTTTGTATCCATTCTGAGTTTATCATCTCTGTCTTTTAACCTACCTCCAAGCCCTGCACCTGATCCAAAATCAACGGTTGGTACAATTTTGCCGATCACTCCAACCACGACTACTGTCACCACCAGTAGTGTGGAAGCTGCTACAATGACACCAGTAGAGGCGACTATTGTTACAACAGGTACTTCTCTCCTGCCATGGATGTCTACTTTCACACTTAAAAGAAAGAAAATGGCCATCTCCCCAGATGAATTCGACTTTGGTAAGATCATACCAGCAAAAGCAAAGGCTCCTAAAAGGCCAAAAATCCTCTCCAGGTTAGTTGAAGAGAAGGGGCAAAAATTTCTAGAAATTGCCAAACCTCCTCAGGACGCAGCCCTTGAAGGTTTTGAGATGAACAGTTATTCCCTCTCTCGTGTTGAACTTGGCAAAGTTACTCACGAAGGGGCAAAGAGTGATCTTCAGGCAGCAATGGACATTATGGTCCAAAAGTTTGACAAGGAAAAAGAGATGAAGGATTTTTATAAAGCCAAGGCTAAGCAGTTAACGGTAGTAATCAGAAGATTCACTATCCCACCTGAAGTAGCGACTCCAGAGGCCTTTTTTGTGGATGATTCAGTCATTCAAAAAGCTAAAAAGACCTATTTGAAGGGAAAAGTAATGGAGGAATATATTGATAGAATGCACAACCAAGGAATCTCTCTGCTATCTAAGGTTGTGAAAAGAACAGGGAAAATGAAGAGGTTGAAATCTCAGGTAGACAATTTTGTCTCCCTTGTCTCTCAAGAAATTGATGGCTTGGAGAAAGATCTCGATAGATGGAAGGAAATGAAAGATCTAAAAAAGAGTACCCTGATATCTATCGATGTCATCCCCAACAAAGATTCCTATGTTGAGATCAAGGAGTCGATGATCTTCAGGATTCAGGTACTCAAAGATCTAATTGATGATCTCAAAGCTTTTAAGGAAGCTAGTGATAAAAGTGACCTGAGCTTGTTAAACAAATTAGAAGAGCTGCCCTGTGACTTGACCTCTAAGGATCATCAGTTTCTTCCAGCAGATGAAATGATTCAAAATTTTGAAGGGATGATCTGGAAGGATTTCAAAGGAGCGTCTTTCTCAATGACTTTAGTAGACAGCATTCTGGATGCTCAGTTAACTTTGGAGAATTTAAAATCCAAGTTAACTGGCCACTCTAAGGCCATCACAGCATTGAAAGACGCACTAATCAGATCAAGGGTCATCTCCAAAAATGCAGTTGCACCAGACAGCATAGGAATTCAGGCATCGATCACCATGTACGATGCTCATTTGAAGAAGTCTGGCAGCAAAAATTGACACTCTCTCTCTCTCTTTCTCTCTTCTTCTATCCTTATGCATTTCTGTTTTGTGCAGAATGCATGCAAATTTTGCAATATGTAATTACGAATAAATTATTTTTGGAAAATATCTAAAAGTCAAAGATGAGTCATCTTTGACCAAGATATTTTATATTTTATTATTTTTTTGTTTTTGAGGATTTTCTCCCTATATATAGTGGAGACCTCATTTGTAAAGGAGTGTCTTAAAAAAAAATTCAATAGCAAACACTCTGCTGAAATTGAAGCAACTTTTGAGACTTTGTGCTCAAACTTGTAAATCATATTCTGTTGAATGAATGAGGAGTAGGGTATTTCAGACTTTGTGTTGAGATTGTCTGTGTTGTTTGGGAAGTAGTTCTTATGTCTCTTTCCTAAGTAATATCTTATTCATCTGATTTAATAAGTAAAGTGGGTGTGTTATTATTATCTAAGGGCACTTCTTAAGGGTAGAAGATAGACTTTGTGCTGCTTTTACCTTTGAGATTCTTTTATCTTTTGTAGTTTCAGGTGAAGACTTTGTGTTTCACTTTACTCCACGGTTGTACTCGTTCTGGATCTGTTGAGAAGCTACGAAAGACTTTGCACTTACGTAAGCATTCTTGTGCCTTGGTTACTTCAGGTAATCTCTTGCTCTTCGTTTGATACCATTCCTGAAAGAAGAGGAGTGTTGTTAACTTTAGACCAGGGATTTTCCTCTTTTGTCTTTCATACATTACTTCTGAAAAAAGAGAAGTAGATGCTGTTATACCAACCCCATGTGTTATTTTCTGCTTAATTACATATATGCTTATAGCACATAAATATTGATAGGGAACCTCCCCTTGATGAGAGGAGAGATTTACCTCATCCAGATTTGGTAAAGCTACACTCCTCGTGGTGTAAATCTCCCTTATGCTGTGGCTAATATCCCCATTTTGCCATCAGTTAGTTGATGACAAAATATTCACCCAACAGTTTTTGGCAACTCCGCTAGGGAATTCGGATGTGCAGTCTAAAACCTCAAGTTTTAGATTGAAGCAGTCCCTAGCTTTATCCATTACATAATCTGGCGACTTCGTTTCATGTCTTACCCATTATCATTATATCCTTACCAGCTATCTCAATTATATTATCTGGTCAGATTAACCAGAGCTACTGGGAAAAACACGCATCTTGGAGCCTCAAGCTTCAACTTGAAGTAGTTTCGGTCCCATTTTTGTTTTAAAAAATCTGGCAACCCCACGTTACACCAGAGGTCAGAGATCTAAGGGTGTTGTTGACCCTATGTTTGAGTTGGTGCAACAGAGTAATTTTGATCTGTTTCCCCCATCAGCTTCTCTTCGACGATCTAGGAGTGTTCCTTATAGCCTTGTCGGGTCACCAACACAAGGTAGAACTCCTTTTCTCAATGTCAATCGCCGCCTACCTATAAACACTCCACCAAGGTTTGTTATCCCACCTTTTCATTCCCTTATCATAATGGCTCAAGGCCCGTGGGGTAATTCTTTTGGTCCTCTTAATTTAACCCCACCTCTGCATGAACTACCTCATAGTTCTAGAAAAAAATTTCCTAAGTTTTTTGGTGATGGAAAGGTTCATCCCGACGAGCATATTGCCACTTTCTCCATAGCATGTGGCATAATAGGGGTCGAATTTGAAGATGTGGCAGTGAGACTTTTTGTGGAGACTTTACAAGGTGCCACTGCGGATTGGTTTTATCACTTGCAAGTCGTGTCAGTAATTGACTGGAATACCCTAAAGTCCATATTTGAAGCTCGGTTTAAACCCACTGAAGATGCACATGCTTTGTTAGCTCAGCTAACACAGATGAAAAAAGAATCCCAGGAACCCATGAGGGATTTCATAGCCAAGTTCAACAAATTAAGAAATTGGATTCCTACTATGGCTCAACCCACGCCAGAGAATCTCAAATGCTTTTTTATCAACTCACAGCTTCCCGAAGTAAGTTTTTTGTTGAGACGAGCTGGCCCTATGGACCTAGCCTTGGCTCAAGGATTGGCCACCGAGATTGAAGATGATCTTATCTTGGCAGGCAAAATTAGGAAAGATTCTGGTAAAAATAAATACCCCTCACCTGCTGAAAGCTCTTCCACGGGCACTACTGATCCTATGGTACAAAAATTAACAAATAAACTGATTACTTTGAAAAGACAAATTGCTCAAGGTGCATCTGCCCCTACCTATCGAGATGCACCTAGGAGGACACTTCAAAATCAGTCATATCAAGGTAATACTGCCTGAACCCAAGGACAGTCAAACCGCCTACCTCCCCCTTCAGGAAGATTAGCCATTGAAGCAGCACCTACAAATTTAGCGGTCAGATACCTAGAAGCTGAGCACGACCACTCCTTTCAGCCGCAGCTAGATCAATCAAAAAGTGCTAACCTCTTTGATGAACAGGATGAAGAATTAGCTGGTGACTCCAGTATCGATTTCCTAGATTATCAAGATGAAGCTGGAAGTAAAGGGGAAGATTCAGAGGGAGCTTACACTATTTTTACTAGATCTCAAAATTAGTCAGCTTCACATGCTGACAAAGGGAAAGCAGATGGTGAGCCCCAGCCAGCAGTTTCTATTGCCCAATGCGAGACTCCATTACCTCTACAATCAAAAGATCAGGTAACTCATAAAAGAGTAACTACTCCCAATCACTCAATATCCCCCTCTCTTACTACTCAGGCCAGTGAAGTACCTGTCAAAGCCCCTGATGAGGGGATTTCTTCTTCTTCTATTGCAACCACTTTTCAATCATTCAATATTATTGATCATGCTAGAAAGACTAAGATTCAAATGACAGAGGTTGAGTATTTGAGAGTTAACCCAGAGTAGTTTGATAGGTTAGCAGAGTATGTTAAAAATAAAGCTATCCCAATAGGACAAGATCCTTTGAAAGTTGTTCCTGATCTCCTCAAAGACAACCAGCCCAAAATAATCTGGTTGTGACCCCTCCCATTGCTCCCAAAAAAATAGAACCTTTTTATGTTTCCCTACTTATAAATGGTTACAAACTAAGTAACTGCATTATAGACTCTGGGGCTTCAGATAATGTCATGCCTGCAAAAGTGGCAAATTCTCTCGGCTTAGCTTTAACCAAAACTTTTGGGAGGTGTTTTTCCATGGAAAACAAGCAAGTTCCCCTCCTTATCCAAATAAAAGATGCCCAATACGCCTTCACGTCTTTTTCAGAAAAGCAAATTAAAATGACGGTTCTAGTAGCAGATGTTCCAACATATTACGGTATCCTGCTTGGGCAAAATTTTTGTAAGGATGTTGGAGGCAAGTTAAGCATGGACCTATCTAAAGCAAGGATTTCGGTTCAAGGCGTCATGAAAAGATTGCTTCCTGAGAAGGAAGCCAGGTATGTAGTTACCCGTTCCACAGCACCTGAAGCTCAGATTTTATTTGAGTCATCAGGCATGGGCACTTATTTCTTATCCACAGATGAGATCCACGGTGCATTAGATGAAACTCCTACGGGTGATGATTTGATTTTGGTTTTAGCTGACGTGAAGGATGGAATGCCCAAGCAAAATGAACACATAAAACAACTTGTTCCTTGAAATGGAAAAGTTTTTATGGAAAAAGTAATCCCTGATGAGCTGTGGACTTTGGAGTTCGACGGCAATTGCTCTTCTACTGGATCAGGAGCAGGAGTTGTGTTGGTATCCCCTCAAGGAGAGATTACTCCTTTTTCCTACAAATTATAATTCAATAATACTAATAACACGGCCGAATATGAATCCCTATTGCTTGGACTACACGTTGCCAAAGAAAAGGGTGTTAAGAAACTCCATGCTAAAGGAGATACTGAGTTGATAGTCTGTCAGGTAAGGAACCTCTATCAGACCAAGCATGAGAGGTTGCGCCATTACCGTAATCTAGTATGGGATCAAATCAAAAATTTTGATGCCTTCAATATCTCCACTGTTTCGAGGGAATTTAATGATCGAGCAGATGCATTGGCTGTTTCTGCCACCCTCCTAATTCCCCACCTAGATTTTAAGGGAGATAAGTATACTATTGAGCTAGTTTTTTGACCAAGTGTACCAGACAATGTCGACCACTGGCAGGTGTTTAACAATGATGATCAAATCATCACCTTCTTGGAATAAAAGGACACTTTCAAACAATTGCGTTTTGAAGGTAGTGAGCCCCGAGAGTGCGGACTGACCCCTGAAACCCAGACCCATACAGGTGAAGATTTTCTACAACTCAAGGGGAATAAAATTCCCAAAGGTTTGGTTTCTCTAGAGAAGCTGTTTGATGACCATGACAGGTTCGTCAAACAACAACGAACAGATTCAAATTCTTCTCAAGATTTTGATCAAGTCAACTTGGGAACCAAGAACGACCCTAAGATGGTAAACATTGGAAAATGCTGCACTTCCAAAGAAAGGTTTGAGCTTGCTAGTTTACTCTGCCAATATAGGGACGTATTGGCTTACTCTTATGATGACTTGAAATCTCTCAGGCCACATGACATTCATCATGACATCCCTCTGAAAGCCAACTCTGTGCCTTACAAATAGAAATCTAGGCAATATAATCCAAAAATCTCAGGTACTATTTTATCTGAGATACAAAAGATGCTGGATGCTCAGATAATTTTTTTGATCCATCACTCAACATGGGTTGCTAACATAGTACCCGTCAGAAAGAAAAATGGTGAGATTCGAATCTGTGTAGATTTCAGGAACCTGAATCAGTTGTCCTTAAAAGATAACTATCCCCTTCCCATTATGGATCAAGTCTTACAGATAGTAACAGGTTCAAAAATGTTATCAATGCTTGATGGTTTTTCTAGTTATAATCAAGTTGAGGTCAGGAAAGCAGATCAACACAAGACAGCGTTCACCACCCCTTGGGGCACTTTCGCTTATCGCAGGATGCTGTTCGGTCTAATAAATGCAGGTGCCACTTTTCAAAGGGCTATGGATCTCGCTTTCAAAGATGTAATGGGAAAATTCATTGTAGTGTACCTAGACGATCTGACGGTATTTTCAAAATAGCGTTCCGAGCATGTTTACCATTTGCGAAAGGTATTGGAGCACTGCCGTCAAAATGGCATCTCGTTAAACCCAAAGAAATCCATCTTCAGAGTAACTGAAGGGAAACTTCTCAGACAAATAGTGTCCTGAGAAGGCATCAGGATTGATTCAGAAAGAGTTAGCTCCATCCAGAAACTTACTCTACCTACTAGCAAGACCGCAGTTCACTCTTTCTTTGGAAAAGTGAATTTCCTTAGGAGATTTGTTCTAGAATTTGCTGAGAAAACCCGTCATATTGTCAACATGATGAAGAGCAATGCCACATTCAGGTGGACTACCGAGGATAAATCAGCATTCAAAGAAATTAAGGAATCAATCACTCGGGCACCAGTTTTTGTCTGTCTGGACTATACTAAAGGTTTCAAGATATATAGTTACGCCTCTGAGCATACACTGTCAGCTATTTTGGTTTAACCAAATTCAAAAAATACAGAATCTCTTATTTCATTCATGAGTTGCCCACTCAAAAATCATGAATTAAAATATTCCCTTATGGAGAAACATGCTTATGCTGTGATCAAGGCTGTCAAGCAGTTCAGGTTTTATATCCTAAATTCTCACACTAAAGTTCTCGTGCCGGATACAACAATAAAATCTATTTTGACTTAGCAAGAGTTTGGTACAAAGAGGGGTAACTAGATTGCCAAAATTTAGGAATTTGATCTGGACATCAAACCAACCAAACTTGTACGAGAAAGGGGCCTCTGCCAATTGATCACCAACAACATTCCAGATGCATTAAAAAGTGAAGATCAAGATATCGAAAGCGTGCCCACAGTTCTCTTTGTCGCCACTACTGATGAGTGGTTTTCTAACATTGCTTATTTCCTAACATATGGTGAATGTCTTCCTCATCTTTCTTTTAAAAAAAATGAAATGTTAAATTAAAAGCAGTTGGTTATGTTCTGTGGGACAATAGTCTTTATAAGAGAAACCTGGACGGGGCATTTCTTCGTTGTGTTGACAAGGCTCAACAAGGAAGACTTTTAGAATCTTTCCATAATTTGGCTTGTGGAGGATATTTCTCTACACTGGTGATGGCACACAAGATTCTGCGAGCAAGGTACTACTGGCCCACTCTTTTTCAAGATGCTTACAAATGGGTGCGTAAGTGTGAGCTGTGTCAGCAATTCGTTAGAAAGCCTAAGCTACCTGCTTTACCCCTTAGGCCAGTTGTGATCGATGAACCATTTCAGCAGTGGGGTATTGATTTCATTAGCACAGTTAACCCATCTTCAAGTGCCGAACATGATTATGTCATCATCACGACAGACTATTTTACTAAGTGGGTAGACGCCAAACCAACTAAGCATGCTACATCTGAAGTAGTATGCACCTTCCTCAAATAAAATATCATCTCCAGGTTTGGGGTTCCACTAAAAATTGTGACAGATAATGCAGCCTGCTTTTCATCACATGAAATCACTCAATTTTGTTTCCATTATGGGATTACCTTGTCTCACACTTCAGACTATTTCCCTCAGGGAAATGGACAAGTAGAATCGAGTAATAAGAACCTAGTCACCATTATCAGGAAGTTGGTGGACGAAAATCAGAGAACATGGCACAAAGCTTTGTATGATGCTTTATGGGCTAATAGGATAACACCCAAAAGAGCTATAGGTATGTCACCTTTCCAACTCCTATATGGATGAAATGCAGAAATCCCCATCACCCTTGAACTACCAGCACTCAGATTAACCAAAGCAATCAAAGACTCGACCTTTGAAAGCTCAATTGACAAGCGGATCATGTGTCTGACTGAGCTGAATGAACTTCGAGTTATGGCGGTGGATCGGATCTAGGAACATCAGAACCGGGTGAAGGCGCTTTTTGATAAAAAAGCTAAAGCACGTAAGTTCCAAGTTGGAGATCAAGTCTTGTTATGTGACAAGTGATGTGAACCAAAGGGGATGCATGGCAAATTTGACTCCTTGTGGAGGGGTCCGTTCACCATTCAGCAGCTCTGTGGCGAAGCCAGCTTTTTGCTGGAGTATAAAGATGGAACACCATTTACACTACCTCACAATGGGTAGCATCTAAATCTTTTCAACCCTTAAAGCTCGGATGAGTCCATTTGTAAAATATGTACAGTTCTTATATTTTGTCTTTCTTTCTCATTTTTCGCTTGACTCTGTAGCCCAATGGCTGGGATGAAGGCACTTAGAGACTGGTTTTCTACTTTCACTTATCTTTTCGACAAGCAAAAGTTCCCCAACAGGAGCCAGTTGTTTTTTCCAAAATTAGCTTAGCTCATTTTGGAAGCAACCCCCTACAAAACTTGTCTGTTTTGTCTCTCGTCTCTCTAAGCTCTTTTTCCGATACGAGTTCTATAATTCATTTTCATCTTGGTCGGATCAGGGAGTGGTTACTATCCCATCAAGGCCATGTTTTCCCTTCCTCTTTTCCTTTTTCTCCTCTTTTTAGGGTTGGTCTCTTTTTGTTTTTCCCTGCAAGGGCGGTGATATTCACCGCCCTTGTATTTTCCTTTGTTTTTATGTAAGGGCGGCGAATTTCACCGCCCCTACATCCTCCTCTACAAGGGCGGCAATTTTCACTGCCCCTGCATTTTCCATGCAAGGACAGTGATTTTTGCCGCCCCTGCACCTTCCCTGCAAGGGCGGCAATTTTCGCCGCCCTTGCAAAAGAGACATATTACATGTAAGGGCGGCAATTTTTGCCACCCTTGCACGTCTCAATTTCTGTGCAAGGCATTAATGGCTGCACGCGTCAAGTCGTTGGGGTGAGTTTTTCACCCTATATATTTTGATTTGAGCCTCTTTCTTCTCACTGCTTTCTCTCCTCCTCCTACCTCTTGCACTTGAGCACCTCAAGCGGCATTTCGACTCACCAGCTCGCGGATCCAACCTTATGGCACGCGTGTTTTCTAGGTAGGGTTTGTCTTTTTGATTTATTTATTTTTTATTGTTTTTATTTCTTGCTTAGTTGCTTTTGATAGTTTTTAGGTGTTTTTCTTTATTGTTTCCCCCTTCCCCCTTTTTGCCCATGGTTTTTACCACCACGGCCTCGTGCGGGCGGTGATTTTTGCTGCCCATGTTTTTCTTATCTTCTGTGTGAGGGTGGCAATTTTCACCACCCTTCCACACTTCATTTGCCCAAGAGTGAGGGCGGCAATTTTTGCTACTTCCGCACTTTCTTCTACACTTTGTGCTTTCCCTACGGTCTCCCTGCAAGGGTGGCGATTTTCGTCGCCCCTGCATTTTCCTTGCAAAGACGGCAATTTTTGCTGCCCCTGCATTTTCCTTACAAGGGTGGCAATTTTTGCCACCCCTACATTTTCCTCACAAGGGTGGCAATTTTTGCCGCCCCTACATTTTCCATGCAAGGGTGGTGATTTTTGCCACCCCTGCATTTTCCTTGCAAGGGCAGCAATTTTCGCCACCCCTGCATTTTCCATGCAAGGGCGGCGATTTTTGCCGCCCCTGTATTTTTCTTCTTTTTCAACCAACTCTTTGGATTTTTCCTAAGTTGTCCCTTTCACACTTTTTCTTTCTCATTCCTCATTCCTTTGCTTAGCCTAGCCTATTTAAGTGACCTCTCGTAACCTATGTCACTTAAATTGCTCTCCCCCTCTCTCTCACTCTCCTTTCGACTATGGCTGTAGCTCCTTCAGCGAGCTCCTGCACACCTGCTCCCGTCTAAACAAGATCATCCCTTATGACAGAAGCATCTCCTTCAAAGGCAAATATGATGAAATACAAGTACCAGGGCATCTTCTCGCTCACAGTGGTCACCTTGAATGTCGATGACATTCGAGACACCGAGATCGGCCACATAGATATGGCCGAATTCCTAGAACAAACCAAAGCAACAAATCTCAGCACTGGGATAAAGAGGATTATTGAGAGCAACATCCACCTGGTGGCTGCCTTCCCAGTAGCAGCACATCAGGCAGAGTTCATCCTTCAATGCGTGCACTTTTACGACAAAGAGACCAGATCAGTCTCAGACGCTAGTGGTAACATGATCATTCGGTTGGACCTCAAATTTATCAACAAAGTTTTCCTATGTCCACCAGCCACCGAAGTAACCCAAATTGACTTTGAGAACGCACAAAGGGAGTACGACAAAGACCCCGAGAGGGCAAAAAAGGTCATAAACCATAAATGATTAAAAACCCCAAGGGCCAGTCTATCTAGATGGCTAAAAAGCTTCCCCAAAAGTGACTTCATTGAAGAAGTTGGTGACTTAATCACCCTCCTTAGCAGAGTATGGGGCCTCCCATCCTCTTCACAATTCTATGAATGGATGTATCCATTCATTAAGATCATCTTGCAAGGCAAATAGGGCATCTTTTAGGGGGAACAAATCAACAACACTATTCACAAGCAACTAACTAGGGTATAAACCTCCTTCAAATTCTACATGACCTCGTACCTGGTCTACATAGCTGCTGCCATGCGATCTTTCCCAGGTTTAACAACAGAGGGAGATAGGAAGACCACCCGGTCTATTCATACTATCCGCAGCTAACACTTCAGGGGTCAACACATCATTTTAGATGAGTGAATGACGCATTCTTTGCCGTATTCCTATGTCTCTTCGATCCTCAACTGGAGTAGAAGAGAATATCAGATGAGGCCTGGACAGTAGTGAATAGTTTTGGCTGCATGTTCCTCCAGTTCTCTACATTTTCTTATTTTTGGGTGGGTTTCTACCAAGGATACCCTTATATGCTCCCTAGATTCCCTTCAGATAGGTTGGTCCTAATAGAGCTTTGCCGACAACTGGCCATCGTGCACTCAAAACAGATGGAGCTTAAGAGACCCAGTTTCAAGTTTCCTATCCAGATTGGCAGATTTTCAGTTGCTACATCAACTAAAGCCAGGGTTATGGAAATAGAGATGCAGATGGTTACCATCAAATCATTTAAAATATGGGAAAATTTTGATTATAGGGGAGTCAGAGAGACGATCTGAAGGAAGACTCAGTTCCACGAGCCCATGATTGAGGACATCTGGGTGGATATGAGGACGACTGAAGAGATAAGGAAGATGGACTATTGCCGTCTCACACTAGAGCAGATAGAGTACCTCGGGCTTGCTGAGATCACTTCAGGGTTGATTGATGATGGGAATGTCGTGAACAGTAGATATCTAACATAAAAGGTCGTTGGTTCCCCTCTTCCTCCAATTAACTGGTCTCAAAAAGAATTGACCTCTCTACGGAAAAGATTTGAACCAATATTGGCTAACACCAATAGTTGGTTGGCAGCAAAGGGGATCACCCTAAAAGAGTTCATCACAGGGTCAGAGGCTGAATACCAAGTAGAGATGAAGAGAAAGGCAGAAAGTAGAACCAAAAACAAAGATTACGTTCCTTCATCTTCTAAGCCTCACAAGCCTAGGATCGTCTTTGTATCCAAAAAGTCTAGGTTAGCACAAGAGCCTGAGGCAGCAGCCGAAGGAACCAAAGAACAAAGCCCCAAGGTATAGGTAGCTCAACCAATGGGGATAGTGGATCAACCTTCAGAATGACTAGGTGTTGGGTCTCCAACCTCGCTGAGACAAGCACGGCCGATCCAGAGCTCCTCTCCTCATCCTCAATCTCCTACGGTGCCCACTTCTCCTATCTCTCCCATCAGTATTCCCTCTTTTGGACCCACTTCCCCTTCTAAAGTTGTTTTTGGTGATCCTCGAGATCCTTCAGCAGGTTCACCTTGCTCTTCTGTATCCATTCCAAGTTTATCATCTCCATCTTTTAACCTGCCTCCAAGCCGTACACCTGACCCAGAATCAGCAGTTGGTACAATTTCGCCGGTCACTCCAACCATGACTACTGTCACCTCCAGTAGTGTGGAAGCTGCTACAACGACACCAGCAGAGGTGACTATTGTTGCAACAGATACTTCTCTCCCGCCATGGATGTTTGCTTTCACACTTAAAAGAAAGAAAATGGCCATCTCCCCAGATGAATTTGACTTTGGTAAGATCATACCAGCAAAAGCAAAGGCTCCTAAAAGGCCAAAAATCCTCTCCAGGTTAGTCGAAGAGAAGGGGCAAAAATTTCTAGAAATTGCCAAACCTCCTTAGGACGCAGCCCTTGAAGGTTTTGAGATGAGCAGTTATTCCCTCTCTCGTGTTGAGCTTGGCAAAGTTACTCACGAAGGGGCAAAGAGTGATCTTCAGGCAGCAATGGACATTATGGTCCAAAAGTTTGACAAGGAAAAAGAGATGAAGGATTTTTATAAAGCCAAGGCTGAGCAGTTAACGGTAGTAATCAGAAGATTCACTATCCCACCTGAAGCAGTGACTCTAGAGGCCTTTTCTATGGATGATTCAGTCATTCAGAAAGCTAAAAAGACTTATTTGAAGGGGAAAGTAATGGAGGAATATATTGACAAAATGCACAACCAAGGAATCTCTCTGCTATCTGAGGTTGTGGAAAGAACAGGGAAAATGAAGAGGTTGAAAGCTCAGGTAGACAATTTTGTCTCCCTTGTCTCTCAGTAAATTGATGGCTTGGAGAAAGATCTCGATAGATGGAAGGAAATGAAAGATCTAAAAAAGAGTACCCTAATATCTATCGGTGTCATCCCCAACAAGGATTCCTATGTTGAGATCAAGGAGTCGATGATCTTTAGGATTTAGGTACTCAAAGATCTAATTGATGATCTCAAAGCTTTTAAGGAAGCTAGTGATAAAAGTGACCTGAGCTTGTTAAACAAATTAGAAGAGCTGCCCTGGGACTTGACCTCTAAGGATCATCAGTTCCTTCTAGTAGATGAAATGATTCAAAATTTTGAAGAGATGATCTGGAAGGATTTCAAAGGAGCGTCTTTCTCAATGACTTCAGTAGACAGCATTCTGGATGCTCAATTAACTTTGGAGAATTTAAAATCCAGGTTAACTGGCCACTCTAAGGCCATCACAACATTGAAAGACACACTAATCAGATCAAGGGTCATCTCCAAAAATGCAGTTGCACTAGACAGCGTAGGAATTTAGGCATCGATCACCATGTACGATGCTCATTTGAAGAAGTTTGGTGGCAAAAATTGACACTCTCTCTCTCTCTCTTTCTCTCTTCTTCTATCCTTATGCATTTTTGTTTTGTGTAAAATGCATGGAAATTTTGTAATATGTAATTACGAATAAAATATTTTTGGAAAATATCTAAAAGTCAAAGATGAGTCATCTTTGAGCAAGATATTTTATATTTTATTATTTTTTTGTTTTTGAGGATTTTCTCCCTATATATAGTGGAGACCTCATTTGTAAAGGAGTTTCTTACAAAAAAAATTCAATAGCAAACACTCTGCTGAAATTGAAGCATCTTTTGAGACTTTGTGCTCAAACTTGTAAATCATATTCTGTTGAATGAATGAGGAGTAGGTTATTTCAGACTTTGTGTTGAGATTGTCTATGTTGTTTGAGAAGTAGTTCTTATGTCTCTTTCCTAAGTAATATCTTATTCATCTGATTTAATAAGTAAAGTGGGTGTGTTATTATTATCTGAGGGCACTTCTTAAGGGTAGAAGATAGACTTTGTGTTGCTTTTACCTTTGAGATTCTTTTATCTTTTGTAGTTTCAAGTGAAGACTTTGTGCTTCACTTTACTCTACGATTGTACTCGTTCCAGATCTGTGGAGAAGCTACGAAAGACTTTGCGCTTACGTAAGCGTTCTTGTGCCTTGGTTACTTCAGGTAATCTCTTGCTCTTCGTTTGATACCATTCCTAAAAGAAGAGGAGTGTTTTTAACTTTAGACCAGGGATTTTCCTCTTTTGTCTTTCATACATTATTTTTGAAAAAAGAGAAGTAGATGTTGTTATACCAACCCCATGTGTTATTTTTTGCTTAATTACATATATGCTTATAGCACATAAATATTGATAGGGAACCTCCCCTTGATGAGAGGAGAGATTTACCTCGTCCAAATCTGGTAAAGCCGCACTCCTCGTGGTGTAAATCTTCCTTATGCTGTGGCTGATATCCCCATTTTGCCATCAGTTAGTTGATGACAAAATATTCACCCAACAGTATCAATGTTGCAACATTGGTTATTATTAATTTACCACTTAAACACAACTAATTAATGGTAAATATGTAGTTTTAGACTATATATGTTGCATAATGAGAAAAGTAATGAAATAAAAGAATGTCAATATTGGATTAGCTATTTTGGCATGACCATGAAACTACTCATGAAGTTTATAAGTTGTTTTTATGCAAAAACATAAGCATGGTTGTTGGAACATTGAAGTTTCTTAAAAAAAATTCTTTCATGTTTAATATTCAATAAAAATTCAAAAATAAATACACCATATGACAAGTAGGTTAGAAACATAGGGTTTTCCCTCTGTGGTAATACCTATGGGATAGTTAAGATGCAATGCATGTGTATTTTTTTAATCATAGATTTAAGACTCATAATGATGGTTTAGCCACTTGTGTGGTGATGTCCATAAATAATGAGAGTCATTAGGTCACTATTAAACTCTTGAATGATAAAATGTCACTTAGTTTTGTAATTCTAATTATACAAGGGCTAAAGATAATATGTTGTGATCCTTAAGTTAAGTATCATGATTTAATGTCCTGAGTAGGTACAACTGAATGATAGAAATAGCCTTCTCATAGCATGTAAGTTTGAAACTATTTCAAATAAATTGCATTGTATTGCTTTGGGAAATAATTATGAATATTAAGTCTTGATGTTCACATGAGTATGTAAATCATTGAATGAGTAATATTAGTATGATGATTCTTATGTTATGAATTGAAATATTTCTACATTATGTCAATGTGATACTACTCATTATATATCTAGTACTCTCATTTTAAAGGCTAGTTATTTTGAATGGACAAGGTGTAGATTATTTTATGTAAAGTTTAGACATTCAATTAGGGCTAAAAGTTGGTAAATGGTACTACTAGTAATATGATAGAGTGATTTTAAATATTAAAGTGTATTAGTGTATATTAAGTACACTGACACACCCCAAATATTCATATTAATTGGATAAATAACTTCTTAATTGTATCCTTTAGGAATTTTTAACTTCAAACAAGTACCTATGTTTGGTCTAACATAGTTATGGACCTAACCATGCTTGTGTGAATTAGATTCCTATAATTAGGATTTGATATTTTTTACATTATCATAGTTTTAAAAAAAACTGGGTTGTTACATTTTGGTATCAGAGCCCAATGTTTTATGCTCCACAAAAAAATTGGGTAAATAGTTTGGTGTTGTCAATATGCCTAAGTTGTTTTTTATTTCACCTTAGGATGGTGAGAACAAGATCTAGTGGTGGTGAAAATAATAATATAGGTAATGAAAACTTAGGTAGAGGTAGAGGTAGAGGTAGAGGAAGAGATAGAAGTTTTGGATCCCTAAACCTTAACTATAAAAGAGATGAACCTCCCATTAACAATGCTAACATCAATGTTGAATAACCCAATTTAAATGCTATTAGATGAAATATAAATTATAATAATGAGTAAGTACTTAATAGAACCATAAATGCCTTAAATGATCTATAAAATAAGTTTGAAACCCATGAGTAAAGGTTGAATAACCTTGAGGGTGTCTCATAAGAAGAGTTACCCTAAATAGATGAAAGGCAAGATGGTTAGCCAGTTTTCTTAGAGATACCTTAAAAATGGTTAAACACATCATTAAAGAACTTTAAAAACTTCCACCCCATACATTTTTAGGTGAATAATTTGGTGATGCATCTAATGAAAGTTGGTTAACTTGAAAACATATTTTAATTTTCATAATATGCCCTCAAATGTGAATAAAAGGTTAAAAACTTACCAAGTGGTTAGAGCTATAAATTTATGGTTAAACCAAATCTATGATTCAAAGGGATATTAAGCTTTTGAACTTACTTGGCCTTGTTTTGAGAAATAATTTTAAAACAGGTATCTTAGTGCCAAGTTGAGGGAGCAAAAGATAATAATTTTTTAGTTATTAAAACAAGAGAACTTGTATGTGACAGAGTATGAGAATAAGTTCCTAAATTTGATACATCATGTGAACTATATACATGATAAGAAAATTGAGGTAAAAAATTTTAAAATAGGATTGATGTAAATATTGATACATAACATAAATATGAACAATCTAAGAACTTTGACTACTACCATTGAATCTACTCATGGGATAGAAGTATCACCTAATATTTATTCTTCACCTAATAATTTCAATAAATGTGATTAGAACCATATATTTACTAGGATTAGTAGTGGTTTTAATAATTTTCATGGGATGTTTTTAAAGAATTAGAACTCTTCTAGAATTGAGACTTTAATAAAAATAGTCTCAAAGATATTAGAGTATACCTACAATAAGGGTAAATACTATACCTTTATCACCTCAGAGGACTATTGTATGTTGTGAATGTGGTAATAAAAACTATCAAAAGGAAATTATATAATCATGGGGTGTATGTAACTATGGATAATCATAATGTTAATTTTTAGGCCACCCTTATTGAAATTAAAGGTAATTTAGATGGTTTTTTAGTTTTAGTTATGATTGATTCTAGTGTAACTGATAGTTTTGTTTATCCTATAATTGTTAATAAATGTAAAACTAATCCTTCTAGTCTAATATAAGGATGGGAGGTCAACAATTCTATAGGCAAAGGGGTACCAATTTCTAAATGTTTAGAACAAATGGAGATAAATGTATGCATTTTATTAGATAAAATAAATATGTTTATAACACCCCTAGGATCTCATGACCTTATTTTAGGGATGGATTCACTGCATAAACATAAATCCACATTAGATTACTATAATAAAGTGGTTAATGTTGTGATGAGCTGTAAAAATTTGTTAAAATATAAGGTGTTCATAATTTTAAGGTGTAAAAGCTATGTTTAGCCCTATAACTTTAAAGTCTTTGAAAAAAAGATGAAAGCTATATACTATTGAAATCCAAGAGCCAACCTTGGATAAGGAAACTATTTCCCAAAATTTTCCTTTTTTGAATTAATTCTATGATGTTTTTCCTAAAAAGTTTTTTGAACTTCCTCTAAGGTGTGAATTTGACTCTACCATTGATATTATGCTCAGAAATACCCCTTTATCTAAGGTTCTATATCATATGAATGTGGTTTATAAGTAGGAACTAAATGTTTAGCTACAAAAACTATTATAAAATAGAAGCATCAGACCAAGCGGGTCTCCTTGGGGTACTCTTATAATGTTTATGATCAATAATTTATGGCACAATTAGGTTGTGTGTTGACTATTGCATGGTTAAAATCGTCACAACCAAGAATCATTACCCTTTGCCAATGATAAATTATTTTTTTGACCAAATGAAGGATACAATAATATTTTCAAAGATTGATTTGAGATCAAGTTACCATTAGTTGATAATTAATGAAGAGGACATCCATAAGGCAAATTTATATACTCATTGTGATTATTACAAGTTTATGGTAATACCTTTTAGTTTGATAAATGCAACTGCTTCCTTTATGAACCTTATGAATAATGTATTAAAATATTATTTATACAAGTTTGTTCTTGTTTTTTTGATGATATACTTGTTAGTATAGGGTGTTTATTTTCTATATATTTCTTATTGTGGTTATTTTATACACTTTCCACATGGTTTATTCCACCTTATTTGGAGTTTCCCTAGACTTGTGGGACATACTTGCTTAGGTGTACATTATCATAGGAGTTACATGTTTGAATCATTATTAGCTAGTTGGAGTTATTCTTGACTAGTTATTCTAGGTATGGGAGTTACACTCTATTCTTAACACTTTGACATACTTTCATGGGGGAGTTACACATTTCACTCCCTATTTTTACATCTGAGATATTGAGTTATTCATGGAGGGTTAGTTATTTGTGGTTACAAGCTTTTGTAATTATCTCATTTATGTGATTTTAATTACTTAAAGCTTGTGTATGCTTGCCTTATTTTGTCTTTATAAAATCTATATATTGCATCACTTATGAAACTCATGCATTCATTGATCCAATGATAATGACATAATCCTTGATATGGTATTAGAGCCATCTTATTATACATATGTCTAGTTTTAATTCATTATTAGTTTATTAAATTTATGAGATTTCATTGTCTTCAAAAAACTTGTTATTACATATCCATTGTTGGTAGAGTGCTCATTTTTGGTAGAGGCATTTTTTATTCCTATGCAATCAATTTTATCACCCTTGATCAGCTTAATACCTATATTTTTTTAGATTTGTATAACTATTTTTTTAATCCCCTATCATATTTAGCTCCAATTTCCCCTTTTTCTCATTAAAAGGGTGTGTTTTTATTGATCTATTTTTTTGGCATTGGGATTCCACATATTTAGCTACTTGAGAAATGTTATTACAACCCAACCACACTTGGTGTGACATTTTTTTCTTAGGAATCATTGTTATAGACCTTGGAACCACTTTCAATATATATTTTCTACCTCAGGTGCCATTTTCAATTATTGTTGGTTCATATTTGTAAAAATATAGACCTGGGGTGCTATATTTAAACCTAGAACATCACTTTTACTACTTATAACTTCATTTTTGTAGACCTGGGCACCATTTTCAACTATCATTGCTCCATATTTATGAAAACATAGACCTAGGTACCTATTTTTCATAGTTGGTACATTAAAAATTGGAGTTTATACTTTTTTTTATCTATCCCTGGTCTCATTTTGGTATGGTCTTGAGATTTTTGATGTAATATGGTGATTCACCTTAGTGCATAGGCTTCCATGGAGTGCCCAAAACTCATCTAAAATATTCTATCTTGGTCTACTCTTGATTTAAACATTTTGGTGGTTGTACTTTCTCTAAACAATGCTAACCTTTTTAATAAAATAAACTTTAATATTCTACCCTAGCTTTTAAAATTAGCAAATTATTTATTTGTTTAAATACCCTAATTGTATTTTCCCTCAAATAGATTATTTTTCATTAGGTTGAAAAAGTGAGTAGGTAGGACTTTTTAAGTATTAATGTTGTGATTGAAGAGGTCACTAGTTTGACTCCAAGGCCTATATGTAAGGCTATGTATGTGTTTTATCCTTAGGAGCATTTTTAATGTTGTTCAAATTTAATTAATTTGTGCCATTAGTGATGGAAACAAGATATTGTAATAACATTTGATCGGTATCTCAAATTTGAATGTAATTTTCTTCAAAATTTCATGTTTTTTTGTTCTTGATCCATTGGTATCATTTATTGTAAAACACACTAAATTATAAAGTGCCAAAATGTAGGGGTTGTTAGACATCTATTTTGGAAGGCCATTTTTAAAATAAAATTAGTGAATTTTGGGCAATTTAAGGGCCACACAAGCTCCAAATTACATTTGGCATTGGGGTATCTACCTATAGACACTACCCTATAATGTGAAAGGGAACACATTATGTGCTCTACCATGAGATCCTATAAGGTGATTTACCCCTTGACCCTTCTAGGGGTTGCCACCCCTAGACCCCCTTATTAACCCTTTGTTCAAGACTTCTAGTGTAATTTCTTCCAACAAAGGGTGAGGTCTGATTTTATAGGTGGTTATATCCCCTCAAAAAAACATTTTATATGTATTGTAGATATTTTTACACACACATTATTGATAGAACCAAATGTCATCCTATTTCACTAGTTTGATTTTCACTTGTGGTGTCAAATGCACTGATTGTTCACATTTGGATGCAATTGTCAATTATGTCTAATGTCCATTTGATAAAATATGAATTAAAACTTGTGTACAATTTTCTTTGACATATTATGATGCATTGTCAGCTGAGTCTAATGGATATACATTTGAGCATGTTATGTTACTTACAAACATAGGGGTAATTATTGATTATCTTGGATGGGTTATTTTGGGCCATACTTTCTATCTTATGTGCGCACTCAATTTTTGTGATGTGTGTGCCACTTTAGTGTCATTTTCATTTATTTATCATGTATTATTGGATGTATTTTTATCTAAGACTGACATCCATTCATTGATTTTGCATTTTCACTTATATAGTGTTTTTTTCATTGCACTTCTTTAGTGTCTTCTCTTGGTCATGTCAACTCCACTTGAGAGATACCAATATATGAAGAGAGTTTATTATACACTAGTGGTTCTTCTTGGAACTACCAACTATTCCTCTTGACATACTTACATAGAACACTTTCTCATAAGAAAGAATTGTATTCCATTCATATATGGATAGATTCCTTCTCCCACTGATCCTTATTTGGTATATTAAGTTGGCTAACACTTGTGACAAAGTTCTTGGTACCTTACTATTGTATGTTTCCATGGATCTTCATTACCATGTGGAGCATACATAATATCCCTACACTATTTGGATCATTCTTCAGTCTCTTTTCAAAGATCCTATTGAGATTTAAATCACTCCTCCTCTTATTTCTATCATCTCTTATGAGACTATTTAATCCCCCCTACTATTTCTTATGATGACACATTCATGGTGGAATTTTTTCTTCCTTATATCGAGCCACCATTATGGGATGAGATTCTACCTAATCTCAGTTATCCTATTATAGATTCTAATTATATTTATATTCAAGATGTTTTTATTTTAGAGCCTTCACAGTCTTATACTTTGGAGGAGTTTATTATTTTTAGTGTGAGCATACCAATTAAGATCTTTGATGACTCAAATGTTCATATGGATATTCATATTGTAGATTTGTGTAGTTAATCTATAGTATATTCTTTAGTTTTAGTGGTTGTTGAGCCTCTCCTCTTCACATGGACATTCTTTCAACAAATGTTCCATGTCCTTCTTATATGTTCACTTCAATGGCATTACATCTAATTATTGTGCATAATCTTACCAGACCTCTACCATGCCTTATTTTTTGGACCTCTTTCAAATATCTTTGTATTGGTTCCTTCATAATCCATTGTGTAATGGGTAGAATTTTATTACACACCCATGTTCTTCCTTTGGAAAAATGAAGAAACATTATTCAACGTGGATGGATCTTCTTCAACCTTTAAGGAGAGTATCTTGTCAACAACATTCATCATTTTTTGATCTCTATAGTAGGCAACTTAAGAATCTTCTAACACTTTTGAAAAAAAATGGTACCTTACTATTACATATTTCCATGGATATCCATTATCATATGTAGCATAAACAGTGCCCCTACACTATTTGAAGAATTCTTCAATCTCTTTTTAGATATCCTAATAAGATTTACATCACTCTTACTCCTATTTCTATCATCTCTTCTAAGACTATTTTATTCCCCCACCTACTATTTCTTATCATGACACATTCATGATGGATTGTGTTCTTTCTTATATTGAGCCACCACTACAAGATTAAATTATACTATAAATCAACTATCTTATTGAAAATTTCACTTCTATCCATATTCAATATTTTTCTCTTCTATATCCTTCATAGTCTTATACTTTGGAGGAATCTATTATTTCTAGTGTGATTACACCCATTAAGATATTTGAAAAATCATTTGTTTCTATGGATATTCATATTGCATATATGTTGGGGATCAACCAATAATAGATTACACTTATGAAAGCAATAAACCGCAAAATTAAATCAGATAGATAAGTAAATAGAATCAGATAATAGCAAAGAACAAGAGATACAAGAAACCACCCTGAAAACTTGTATTAAAACTCTTTACAAAAGGAATACAATTGAAGAAACTTCTTTCTTCCACACCTCTCTCAGATGCACAAGATCTCTCTCTATATCTCTATCCCTTAAGAGCTCTCTCTCTCAAGTACAATCAATTCCAACAACCTGGATTGATACACCTCTGTACTATTCTTCAACATTCACATACAATGAACTACTACAATAATCACACTAAGCTAAGAAGATCTAATTCTACATATAGAATTAGGAAACTTAAGCATGCACTTACAACCAACAGTTAAGCCTCTTGAACAAGGGCTCTAAAAACAATCTTACTAATAATAGAAATGTGAAATTAAGACTAAGACTTAAAATCATCATGCAAACACTTGCTTCTATCCTCGAAAGTAGCATTCTGGACGCATAGGTAACCAACACCAGTTCCTGCCTACTTGCCTGTGACCGATGTCAGCCGATCCATTGCCAACGCCGGCATCTCTTCAACTACACTGGATCGACATCGGTCACTCCTGTCCAATGCTGGTGACTGTGTAAACCTACAACTTTGGTAATGTGCTCATATGTGAAGCTTTTAGGCTCCACACCTTAACAATCTCCCACTTGGAGATAAACAACTGTGCTAGTACCTGTACAACAACATCTTCTAGCTCCTCCATCTTCAAGTCAATCATGAAGACCAACAGAAGTTGAATGAAGATTCAACTTCTCCTTTATAACCAGCTTGGTTAACATATCAATAGGATTCCTATCTGTATGGATCTTCTCCAGCTTCAAATCACCATCTTCTAATACCTGCCATATGAAGTGGTACCTTAGCTATATGTGCTTGGTTCTTGAATGAAAGGTTGAGTTCTTAGCCAAATGGATTACACTCTGACTGTCACTATACAATCTGCAACTCCCATGCTCCCTTCCAAGCTCTTCCATGAACCGTGTCATCCATATCATCTCTTTGCTAGCTTCTATGGCTACAATATACTCTGCTTCTATAGTTGACAAGGCAACAACCTTCTACAACTTAGATATCCAGCTAACCGTCGTTCCACCTATAGTGAAAACATAACCTGTAGTGCTCCTCCTGCCATCCAAATCACCTGTCATATCTGAATCTACATAACCATGTAGAGAAGTATCTGAACCTCCATAGCACAGGTGCCTACTGCTGGTTCCTCTCAGATATCTAAGGATCCATTGAACTGCTTTCCAATGTTCCTTACCTGGATTGGCCATATACTTACAACTCCCACTACTTGGGCAATATTTGGTCTAGTACACACCATTGTATACATCAAACTCCCTACTGTGGAAGAATATGGAACCTTGCTCATGTACTCTACCTCATCATGTGAATTAGGACATTATTCTTTACTCAACTTAACATGTCTAGCCAAAGGTGTGCTTACCGGTTTAGCATCCTGCATATTGAACCATTTCAACACCTTGTCCACATAATCCTCTTGAGACAATATCAACCTGTGATTTGTCCTGTCTCTCTTAATGCTCATGCCAAGGATTTTTTTTGCTGCTCCCAAATCCTTCATAGCAAACATTTGAGCTAATTTCACCTTAAGCTCAGAGATATCCTGCATGTGTGATCCTGCAACCAACATATCATCTACATACAACAATAGAATAATGTATCTACCATTATCCAATCTCTTAAAATACACACAATGGTCAAATTGACACCTACTATAGCCATGCTCAGTCATAAACCTATCAAATTTCAAATACCACTGTCTAGGAGCTTGCTTGAGGCCATACAAGCTTTTATTCAATCTGCACACAAACTTCTCTTTACCTTTGACCTCAAATCCTTTCGGCTGTTCCATATAAATTTCCTCTTCCAAATCTCCATGAAGAAACGTTGTCTTAACATCTAGCTGCTCAAGATGTAAATCCTCAACAGTAACCAAAGACAGTACAATCCATATAGAAGTCATTTTAACAACAGGAGAAAAAATCTCACAAAAATCTATACCTAAATTTTGTGTAAATCCTTTCACTACCAATCTGGCCTTATATCTCATCTGTCCATTCTCACCTTCTTTCAACCTGTAGGTCCATCTGTTCTTCAGTGTTCTCTTACCAGCTGGCAATTCAACCAAATCCCATGTTTGGTTCTCTCTTAAGGACTCCATCTCCTCAACCATGCCATGCTCCCATTGACTCTTGGACTCCACCTGTATCGCTTCTTCAAAACTTTCTGGTTCTCCACCATCAGTTAGAAATAAATAGAATAATGAAGGAGAATATCTAATTGGAGGCTTACTTACCCTTTTTGACCTCCTAATGGGTGTCTAAGACTCATTCACAACACGTTGTCCACCTAAATTATCTGACAGTGACCAACCTCAGTCACCTCCAAAATTGTTACTGGCCGACGCCGATTCTACCTGACCGATGCCGGTGCCTGTCCTACCGACATCGGTCTCTGTATGACCGACCTCAGTTTCTATTCTACCGATGTTGGTTCCTAACCTACCGATATTGGTCTCTGTGTTTTCCTGTAAGTGATTATTTCTTTTTCTCGTGAGCTCATTTTGGACCATCACCTCATCCAATTCACTATTGCTCTACCCAGATTGATTCAGCTTCTTCAGCTGATCACTATACATCACTTTTTCATTGAAAACAACGTCACAGCTCCTAATTACTTTATTAGTTCCTAGATTCCAAAATTTGAAACCAAAATCATCTGAGCCATAGCCAATAAATGTGCACCTCATAGACTTAGCATCGAGCTTCTTTCTATTTTCCTTATTTACGTGCACAAAGGCTTCACAACTGAAAACTTTGAGAAAAGAGAGATCTACCTTTTTACCTGTCCAAACTTCTTTTGGAATTCCACCATCCAGAGCTATAGAGAGTCCTCTATTAATTAGGTACACTGCAGTGTCAACAGCTTCTGCCCAAAACTCTAAAGGCAAGCCAACATGCAATCTCATACATCTTGCATGCTCCATGATTGTTCTATTCATCCTTTCAGCAATTCCATTCTGTTGAGGTGTCTTTGGAACTGTCCTTTGCCTATGGATTCCATGCATGTAACAATACCAGTTGAATTTATAACTGTAGAACTCTCCACCATTGTCAAATCTTAGGCAATTTAATCTTTTCCCTGTTTCATTCTCAACCATAGCTTTCCAAATCTTAAAAGTCTCAAATACATCAAATTTCTTCTTAATACAGTAGATCCATACCTTTCTTGTAGCATCATCTATGAATGAAACATAGTACTGTGATTCTCCAATAGAAGCTACCTGAGCCAGTCCCCACACGTCTGTGTGAACAAGCTACAACTTATGCTTCTTCTTTGTAGACCCAGTCTTGAGAAAACTAACACTTTTCTATTTTCCAAATACACAGTGCTCACAAAATTCTAGATCCATACTTTTCAAATTTGAAACCTTACCTTTAGACTTAAGAATTGACATCCCCTTCTCACTCATGTGGCCAAGCCTTGAGTGCCACAATTTTGCATCCACATCTAAAGTAGATAATATAGAAGGAGAATTGTTAGTAACATAATTACACAAATAGAGAGTACCTACTCTCTTACCTCTAGCCATAACAAGTGCACACTTGGTCACCTTCCAAGATTCTGCTGTGAGAGTTACTGTACAACCCTCATCCCCTAACTTTCTTGTAGAAATCAAATTTCTCTTCAAGCTAGGAACATGCATAACTTCTCTCAACACCCATGTGTTGCCATTCTGCATTTTCAGCTGCACTTTACCTTTTCCAATAATTTTACAGGGTTCATCATCCCCTAGATACACTATTCCAAAATCTCCATGGATATAGTCACAGAAATATTCCCTATTAGGGGTAGCATGAAAAGATGCACCAAAATCTAACACCCAAGATTCTATATTATTATGTAAAGAGAATATTAAAGCATCTTGTGCAATACCTGCAACCTTTGCTTCTTCTTTTCCTTCGTGCTGATTGTCCTCCTTAGGCTTTGACCAGCAATCTCTACTTATGTGCCCCATCTTTCCACAATTCTAGCAATGTGGCCTTCTGCCACTTCTGGATTTGGATTTGCCTTTCCCCTTAGACTTGGATCTTGATCTCCCTTTCTTGCTCTTCTCTTTTTGCCTTCCCCTACTCTCAAAACTTAAAGCGTTCCCAGATGTCTCTTTTATGCTTTTCCTGCGAATTTCCTCATTCAAGATAACACTAACAACATCCTCTACTTTTAAAATATTTGATGCAGATGCAATATTGCTGACTGCCATTAATAAGCTATGCCAGCTTTCAGGAAAAGAACATAATATTAAAAGAGCTTTAATTTCATCATCAAATACAATTTTAACTAAACTTAATTGATTTACAATACCATGGAAATCATTCAGGTGATTAGATACAGATCCACCTTCCTGCATATGCAAATTGAATAGCGGCTTCATAAGATATACCTTATTATAAGCTGAGGGTTTTTCATACAAAATTGCTTGAGTAGTCATCAACTCTATCGTTGTTTTTGCCTATGATAAATTAGATATCACAGTAGATGCAAGACTCAGTCTTATAGACCCCATAGCCTTTCTGTCAAGAACTTCCCATTCTTCATCCTCCATGTCTGTGGGCTTCTTTGCAATCCCACCTAATAGTAAGTATAGATCCTTCTGATACAGATAGTCCTCTATCTGCATTCTCCAATGTTGATAGTTTTTTCCATTGAACTTCTCCATTCTCAGTTTACTTTCATCTGCCATTGCTTCTCGCACTCAAACAAAAATCCCTACAGAAACTACTGTGAGCAACCTATAATCAATACACACTACATAGATTTGAACCACCTGTTAGTGAACCTGAGCTTTGATACGAATTATTGGATATCAAACTCTAAACCTACAACCAAGGCTCTGATACCACTTGTTGGGGATCAACCAACAATAGATTACACTTATGAAAGCAATAAACCACAGAATTAAATTAGATAGATAAGTAACTAGAATCAGATAATAGCAAAGAACAAGAGATACAAGAAACCAGCCTAAAAAATGTATTAAAACTCTTTACAAAAGGAATACAATTGAAGAAACTTCTTTCTTCCACACCTCTCTCAGATGCACAAGATCTCTCTCTAGATCTCTATCCCTTAAGAGCTCTCTCTCTCAAGTACAATCAATTCCAACAACCTGGATTGATACACCTCTATACTATTCTTCAACATTCACATACAATAAACTACTACAATAATCACACTCAGCTAAGAAGATCTAATTCTACATATAGAATTAGGAAACTTAAGCATGCACTTACAACCAAGAGTTAAGGCTCTTGAACAAGGGCTCTAAAAACAATCTTACTAATAATAGAAATGCAAACTTAAGACTAAGACTTAAACTCATCATGCAAACACTCACTTCTATCCTCAGAAGTAGCATTCTGGATGCACAGGTAACCGACACCAGTTCATGCCTACTTTCCTGTGACCGACATCGGCCGATCCACTACCGAAGCCGATGTCTCTTCAACTGCACTGGACCGACGTCGGTCGCTCCTGTCTGACACCGATGACTGTGTAAACCTGCAACTTTGGTAATGCGCTCATATGTGAGGCTTTTAGGCTCCACACCTTAACAATATATAGTTTATATGTAGTATTTTATTTAGTTTCAATGGTTGTTGATCCTCTCTCCTTCACATGGACATTCTTCCAAAAAATGTTTACTTCAGTGGCATTACATCTAGTGCTTGTGCAATATCTTGACAACCCTCTACCATGACTTATTTTTTAGACCTCTTTTAGATATATTTGTGTATCTTCCATTGTGGAATGGGTAGACTTTTATTACACACCTCATATTATTCCTTTGGAAAAATTAATAAACATTATTTCATGTGGATGGAGCTTCTTCAGCCTTCAATCAGAAGATCTTGTCAAAAACATTCATCATTTGTGATCTTTATTGTAGGTAGCTTCAAAAAATTCTATGGATACTTCTTAGCTCTTCTCTCTACATGATTTGTTTCTCTCACTTGTGGACACATTTTTTGCTATGACTAGTGTCCTTGCTCTATTTATTTTCTCTCTCTATATTTTTTTTTTTGGGTGGGGGGAGGGGGGTTGGGGGTTTCCTACTAGTTTTCTCATTTTATCCATTTTATGAGAGTTAATTTTTACATGGGTACCTCATTAGTCCTTGTTTTTAGGATCCATTTATTTTTACCCACTAAGTTGTGTTTATGGGGGATTTGTTAGTGTAGGGTGTTTATTTTATTTGTATTTATTATTATGGTTATTTCTTACACTTTCCACATGGTTTATTGCACCTCACTTGTGGGATATGCTTTCTTAGGTTTACACTATCATATGAGTTAAATGTTTGACTCATTATTAGCAAGATGTATTTACTCTTAAATGACTATTCTAAGTATGGGAGTTTGTTTTAACCTTTTAGGCTTTTACTAAATAAATCCTGAGTTAGATTAAAGGGATCGATTTATTTATAAACTAGAATAAAATTGTAAATTATTGATTCAAAGGAAATTTTTAAAAATAGTAAGCACAAGGAGAAAAGGAGCTTATCTAGAGGTACACAAAGTTTTTCATTGATTAGGGTATTAGAAATAGCTAAAGAAACATAGATGAGTCTATCATATTTTGATTATTTTTTAGATATGTCTCTAGAAAGTAGAAACCCTCTTAAGATATTAGTGTCATGTGGTGTTAGTGTCCAATTATTATGCCAATGTCCTTTATATAGTGAATATCTATAACTTTCAAAGAAGTTATGGGAGTTTTTAGAGGTCTTGTAGGTGAGTTTGTGTCATGCACGATCTTATTTATGTCACTATTTTGGTTCAATATTCTCCAAAACCCTAATGAATACCTACACACATGAAAAAATGAACTGATAAAATGTGAAAGGAAAGGGAAAATTAGGTTATGGGATGTTATGATCATGTGGAGCAGAACCCATCTTGTCATATCCACTACCTACATTAACCCTAATTCTTGGGGGCTCAAATATTATATAGTTATCCTTTAGGGAATGTGCACCATCAACTTATATGGTATTATTGAATGAATTTCATGTAGGCCCCTATTTAATCAAGCATGCAAATGTCTAGGTGTGAAAATTGAGTAATATGTTGAGTATTTGAGCTATATTATTAGTTAATTTTAGTAAAGAAGTGCCAAAATAATAAGTGATAGATGTAAAATGCCTTTAAAGGCTATTTATATAGGAGGATATTTATCTTTAATATAATAATCTATTCACTGGCTAACAAGTTGTGAAAAAGATATTAAAAACATAAAAGAAGGGTCACAGAGGGGTTAGGACTCAAACACATATGAAAGGGCCCATTGGACATTGAAGCCACAAGTGGACACTAGCACCATGGGGTGATACTATCCTAAAAGTGGCACTAATGTCATAAGGCTTAGAGTAAATAAAAAATTAGGGAGGATAGGTTAGGGTGTCCTAAGACTAGCAGAAGGTGACCTGTGACTACTAAGAGTGTCGAAAATAGGGAAAATAAGACATAAGAAAGATAAAATTACTCAATATGACCATGAAAAAAGGACTATAACCATCACTAAGACCCTTATGTGAAATATAAACAAAATACATAGTACTTTTGGTTGTTTGACCAAATTATGGTGTTTATATTTGCACCATTTTATTCCAGTAATGCAATGAAATGAAAGAACTAGACTAAAATAAAATAAAAATGCATACCTATACTTACCTATGTGAATGTAATCTAGATTTGGCCCACTTTTTAGCTAGAGAAGTGGATAAGAACTAGAGTGTAACATGTGAATGGAAGACATATGGTGTGAATGCCCCCTGTACTAAAATTGAGTATGTAAACTAAATGTGTGAAGAAACAAGGCTCATTTGCCTCCACTCTAAATATGAATATGTAAATTAAATGTGTGGGGAAACAAGGCTCACTTTTCACCACTCTAAATCTGAGTATGTAAATTGAATGTGTGGATAAATAAGGATCACTTCTTCAACTCTAAATCTGAGTATGTAAACTAAATGTGTAGAGAAACAAGACTCACTTTCCCCCACTCTAAATCTAAGTATGTAAATTGGGTATAGTGTAATGCTATGAATCATTCATTGTATATGGTCTTGTGACCCAAACTAGTGAAAACATGGTGATGATACTAAGTGTAATCTGATAAATCTAAAAATGGGGACCAAGAATGTGCACTCTACATTGTACCCCCAAATCTTGATATCTAAGCAATGTAGATGTGTATTTAAATATTTGAATGAACTGGTATACCTAAGTTAATTATATTTGTATAGAATGTACATATGAATATTATGTATACCTATACATCTATATATCTAAAACTTTGTGAAAACCTACATAAAATTTATGTAGACTTGTGCATTTTTATATCAAAAAATATATGAATCTAAATACCTGTGTAGACCCATGTGTTTGTACATCTAAAAATATGTGAATCCAAATGTTTGTGTAAATTTGTGTATACCCGTGCATATATATATCTAAAAATATGTGAATCTAAATCCATTTTTAAACCTATGTAGACCTTACATTTGTATATCTAAAAATTTGTAAATATGAATATCTATGTAAACCTGTGTGTTTATATATCTAAATGTAAATTTGTATGTCTGAAGTAATCTATGCATATTTACCCCATTTTGGTGAGAGAGATGAGAATGTGATGAGGATATGTAACCAAAAGTGGTAAAGAATTATTGTCCTAGTGTTAATTTTTAGTTGTAATGTTTATTAGGTTTGAATAATATATTTTGTTGGAGTTGATAATTTAATGTGTAAGTAGATTAGTGTTTGGTCCATTGTATTGTTAAATACAATGTGATTCTTTTTGTAATTTTTTTATTTGATAAATATTATGGGATTGGTTTAACCAATATGTAACATATTGTATCATTTTCAAGTCACATGTACAAGAAATGGTTTGTAAATTAGAGTTATGGTTCTTGATATATGACAATAACAAGAGAGTTGTATTAGCTAGAAAAATTGGCATGCAAGGGTAACCTTAATAAGGTGGCACTGGGTAAGTTATGACTTAAATAAGTCATTTTTATTTATTTTTTAATTCATTTAGATCATTTTAATTTAAACTATTTTGTGTTTGAGGGGGGGAAACATACCAAGGAGACAAGGAGCTAGTTTGTCATGCTATAAGGAGGTTAAGCCATAAATTCAAGCTAAGGAGGAGTTTTTCCTGGTAAAGGACTTAGAAATTTTATTATTTTTTTATTATTCTTTTTGTCTTGTTTATTATTTATGCTATAAAGGGACTAGTTTAGATTTTTTTTACATAGACTAGCACTAGTGTCCCATTCTAGGCACTATTGTCTAGGTCCTGATGCTAGTGTCTAGGGTGTGGTGATAATTTCCAATGCCATTATCCTTTAGGTAGTGCTAGTTTCTATTAGTCCCAAGATGTGATGCTTAACATTCTTGACTATTTTTTGATGCATGTTTTTATTTGCTCAACTTATTTTTGTTGATGTCTGATTAGGTTATAATTTTGTAGGTGGATTCCCGCATGAGATAGTTCCACAAGGGGAAGATGATGGAGACCTTATGAGGTTTGCCTTTATCTAATGCGGAGATGGAGGTGATTAAGAGAGAAAGCCTAAGACATGTCTTTTTCTTCTAGATTATGCCCTAGGATAAGCATATGATCACTACATTATGTGATAGGTAAAACATAGACACATGTACATTTTAGCTACCTATGGGTGAGATGATTGTAACATTAGATGATGTATATTAGATCCTAAATTTTTTGATCTTTGGGTAGTAGGATATATTATATAATACCATTGGTCCTCGAGTTATATAATGGGCATCTTTGTACTTTTCTACCATGGTGGTGGAGATTCATCACACAAGGAGCTAGAGTGACATATTTTTGACCATGATTGCGATGGTTGATGTTTTGTGAGTGAATAAATTTTTAGTTGTGTTGTTGTCATGATTTTTTTATATATGGGAATGGTATATTAATTTATTACAAGATGCACAATATAATGCAGGACATTGAGGAGTATATTACCATGTACTCTTAGCATCATACCATGTTTTCTCATCTATACATGTATTTATACTACTTTACATAGGAGATTAGTGGTGGGGGTATTGATGTGTTAAAACTATTAAACTATTAGTAATACAAGTACATAACTATGAGTAGTCCAATAACACATACACAAGATGGATGGGATCATCTATAGGTGTTTACAAAGATATGGACTAGGATAGGGAATGCATTAAGGAGGAGTACTACACAATGTTGGTAGTTACTAGATAGTTTGAGAGGAGAGGATATCATTTGGATACCCTATAAGGGCTATCAGTGGTGGCCTAAGGTTAACACATAGTTGAGGTAGATTTTGTTTAGTTATTGGATACATGATAATTGGGATAGTGTATACGAGTGGTTTAAGTATGAGAGTGTCACCTGATAGTTTAGTGTTGTATAGTATGTGCCCCTAGCACTTATGGTATGGTTGAGGAGTTATCAAGCTCTTGAGAGGCTAGGTAGTAATCCAAGGCCATTTATTATTGAGATATTTTGTATTTTATTGATGGATGATGATCCTAAAATTGAGGCACTAGATATAGATGATGTTGGGGTGACTGCAGCCAATGTGGATTGGTGGAATGACCACAGATGGGCACTTTTATTTGTGAGAGGTGGGATGATTATAGATGATGTATGGGATGTAGATCCCTTGAGGTCTATTAATGGTAAGTCAGATAGCATATTTGTATATTCTATGTAAAGTTGATTATGTTTTTATAAGATAGGACTCTTATGAATGATATGGATACTTGAAATTATAGGAGATGATGAGTTTTAGGATGCCATCATTGAGTGGGAACTACATGATTTGACACAAAATATCCTAGATGATGTTATGGAGGATGGATTAGTGGAGTGAGCCACCAATGTTGTTATGGTGCATGTTCATTTTTTTTATCAGGGTATGATAGTGACTGTGGCATTTATGTGAGTGGTACTAGATAGATAGGAGTTATGTGCTGAGATGCAAAGGTGTACCATGATCTCTCTTGATGCTCTATATGGGGATAGTAGTTATATATTTGATGACTAAATATGACTACAACAAGTTCATGTCAAGTGTATGTCTGAGCTTGGCATGTATCAGGAAAGAGACTAGGTATAGCCATAGATTGAGGTCACATAGAGATAATGGGGCCTCTAGTTTTAGTTTTGATTTATCTAAGAGTAAGAGTGAGGAAGCTAGTACTAGTATTCATGTTTGTATCATTGATTGATACACAATATTTATATTGAAATGATGTTTTGAGTTGGGTGTGTGTGTGCATTTGTGCACATGCGCATTCACATGTGTGTGTACATGCACGCGCGTGTGTGTATTAGTAACTAGATCTTGTTATATTGTATACATTGTTATGTGTTGAATTATTCTATTTTATTTGAAATGTTTATGTTTGTAATTTGTTTTAGTTGGAGTAAATTAAATTGATATGTATATGTTTTATGAATGTCTTAGGAAAATGTGTACGAGATTAAGTTTTTTATATTTTATTGGTATATGGTTTTTGTGTATATTTCATAAGATATATACATTTATAACATGTGATGATGATATGCCCTATATGAACCTAGATGGAATGGAGAAACAATGAACATACTTCTCATGATGTGTTGATGTAGACATAGATTATGAAATTGGAGCCACCTATAATGTACTATTAGTAGATGAATGTCTAGAATATGGTGGGAAAAGATTGACTGGTTGACATTCTAAAATTTCACTCTGATTTGTATGATTTATTACAAATATTTTTATTAGTGTGTGAAATGCAGCTAGGATATGATCTTTGAAATGATTTACATATATCTTTATCAAATTTTGAATTAAAATTGTGCCTTTAGGTTGATAGTTTTTCCCAAAAATATTTATTGGTGTGCACATTGGAGGTATGCTCTGAGCTCTATAATTATTTCCATGGATTTATATTGGTGATTTTACTAGAATCATTCCCTTGGGTTTTTATTTTTTCCCAAATATATTAATTTGTGTATTCACTAGAGGTGCATTCTAAACTCTAAAAACTAGTTTCCATCACTATTGAGGTTTTGATGTATATGACTATTGATAAATGGATGTCCTATAAGTGATAGGGCTCTAATGATGAGTAATCAATGGTTCCTTAAAATGAACATCTTGGGATAACCCCATCATAGAGAAGTGTGATATAGGATAGTGTGGCAAGTGATGTCTAGATGCCCCTATGTAGACTCTATGATCCCTCAACTAACATATTGGTCAATGCAAGATCAAAGTGCATGCCAATGATCATTTGAATGTTAATTTATTTGGTGAACATGATAATAATGCTTGTGTGGTACCCAATGAAAATGGTGTGTTGGATGATGATTAGTTTAAGGAAGTGTGATCATCCCCTTATCTAATAATGTAGACAAGATGTCTTGAGGCCTAGCCTTATCTAAAAACTATATAACCCTATGTGTATATCCTATGTGCTACTCATTCTATAAGGTGTTGTGTAGACTAGATATTTTACCTTACTAATTATTTGTATTCGTTATTTTTATTCCACTAGTTTCTATATTGGAAGTAGAGTAGGATCTTGTAAAAAATTTGATGATTAAGGTTATGAGGGGTCTATAGCCAAATTTTCCTCTGAATATGTAATTACTAATCCCAACTATGCATGTAATGTTATATCTATGTTGCATATATGTTTGAATGAGTTATATGTTTGATATAGCAATCTCTTCTTGAGAGGATAGATTAAAATTCTATCAAAGTTAAACAAGATTTGAACTATAGAATGTATTCCAATGCAAGATTTGTCTCATCCTTATGTAATAAAATTAATCTCTCATGTGTGACTATAGGTCCCTTATTCTATATATAATGCCTGAGGAATACTATCTCTAGCTCCTTATATGTATATAAAGATCCACTAGGGAGTGTATGGTATAACTAATCTAGTGTGTTCACATTTAGGGACTCTGGAAATGTTTGTTGTAGAATTAAATTATTGATAATATGAACCATGTCTTTTTCATAATCCTAAATGTGTAAATATATGTCTCCCTATACATCAAATATAGGTAACACTGGTATCTGAAAGTTGTGTTGCAACCTCATAGTTGAGATTCTACATGGAATAAGATTATTATGTATAACATTGACATCAACCTGAGATTTGTATGCTTTATTATCCAAAGTGAGATGATGTAATTATTGTTGCAAATCACCCACAACATTCATTAAATAAATTAACAATTGTAAAGGTATATTATCATTACTAAGGGGTTTATTTAATGACTAGATTTTATTATTTATTTTAGCCATTGGTACATGGTAGTTGAAATATTTTTTAGAAAGGGTCAGTGTTATCTTGATAACATTTGGAAGTGTGATAGATTGGACCTGGTTAGATGGAAATGAACTACCACCCTTATTTGAGTTTGTTTTAGAAATAGGTTCTACTGTATTAAGAGGGTTAAAGGGAATTCATTGGTATCTTTTAAATTTTTAAGTTATGAAGGAGTATCACACACTTGTTAAATAGAAGGTGCTTTATTATCTAGTGAATGTAAATTATACACATAAGAATAAAAGTAAGTGTGTGTGTGTGTGTGTGTGTGTGTGTGTGTGTGTGTGTGTGTGTGTGTGTGTGTGTGTGTGTGTGTGTGTCTGCGTGCACGTGCGTGCGCGTGCACATGTGTGCATGTGTATTTTTACATATGACCTATTATTTGGTTGAACAAGAGAGATATATGAAGTAATGGAAGAAGTAAAAGGTGTATATTCTATGTCATCTTCATCATAATCACAATAATCATCATTATCCCATGGTTCATCAAAATCAGAAATTAATTTATTTGAATAAGTAAGAGTAGAATAAGTATCATACACATACTCATTAAGAGAAATAAAAGAATATGATTTTAAATTTTTACTACTATGTAATGTATCATCATATGTAGGTGTAATGAAAGGAATTTATTCACTAGTCATTTTTAAAATGAAAGTATGATTATCACTTTCTATTTTTGAAATAATAGAAGGATAACTAACAACTATGTCTTCTTACTGCACATTATGGCATATAAGATAAGGGTTAGAGACATGTACATTATATATTTTTTGCAAATAATCTTTGCATTGAGCTTGAAATGTGAATGAGGGTGATAAATGAATTTCATCTAACTTAGTTTGTGCATTGCTAAAAGGTATAATATCATTTGTATTTCCTTTTTCAAATGTAATTGATAAGGGTAAATAAGATGAATTATTCCTATTTACTTTAATTGAATCATACAAAAGTGGTTTTAGTGTAGTGCATTTATAGTGATTTAATTTGAATAATGATGTATGAAAAGTAGTTAAAAATCTAGGATCACATTGGAATAAAACACTACCAATAAGAGGTTCTTTTGGCATTATATTATTAATTTGATTTTGAGGAGTAAGAGGAAAGAGAAGATGCTGTATCTAATATATCTTCATGTTAATTTTTATTGTAATTCTCATAGTAATCTTTGTATCCATAATTATAACAATAGTCATATTCATAATTATAAATTAAGTAATTATCATGCTCTAATGCACAATCTTGAAAATTAATCCATTCATTTTTAAAAGCATGAGCCAATTCAAGAGTGCATCAAGTGGATAAGGGGTAGAAGAATTTTTAGATGACATTTTAAACTTTCAAAATAAGATAGTCTAAACAAAGAATAATAAACATACAAGAGGTAGTATATAATCTAACATAAGTATGTGTAAAATGTGTGAATTTTCTGAACAAAGTTTTGTAATAGAAAATAAGATTATTATTGAAACCCTAATTGATAATTTTTTTGTGTATAGGGACCTAATATGTGGATCTCATGTTTTGATTTAGGGTTATGCTTTCAAATATTTAAATTAAATTAAATAAATGAAACCCTAGTATATAATTAATTAAATTAGTTAAGTTGGGCCAAAAAATAGAAAAATAGATTTTTGTAACCCTAATTTAATGTACAAAATTTAGAGAAGGTAAACCCTAAGGAAAATTAGGGTTTTGAATCAATATTCAAAGTAATCTAGATTAACCAAAAAAATTCACATTTAATTCAAATAAACTTTTCAAAAATAGTAATCACAAGGAGAAAAGGACCTTATTTGGAGGTACATTTAGTTTTTCATAGATTATGTTACTAGAAATGGCTAAGAAAACATAGAGAATTCTTTTGTCTTTTGACTATTTTTCTAGATTTAACTTTAGATAGTAGTTCCCATCTTATGATATTAGCATCATGTGGTGCTAGTGTCTAATTATGGTACTAATGTCCTTTCTAAAATGACTTTTTATAACTTTTAGGGAAGTTTAAAGAACTTATAGAGGTCTTTTAGGTGATTCTTTATCATGTGAAGCTCATTTGTGTCACTATTTTGGATGAATCTTCTCCAAAAACCTAATAAATACATGCATACATGAAACAATGAACTAATAAAATGTAAAAGGAAATGAAAAATTGGGCTATGGTATGTTACGATGACATAGAGTAGAACCCCTACTATCCTAGCCACTTCTTACATTACCCTTAATGTTTAGGTCTCAGATCACATGTATTTATCCTTTAGGGAACATGCACCATAAACTTGCATGGTATGCTAAAATAAATTTTACCTAGGCCCTTATTTTATCAAGCATGCAAATTCTAGGTGTGAAAATTGAGTAATATGTTGAGTGTTTGATTTATACTATTAAATTATTTAATGTAAATAAGTGCCAAAATAGTAAGTTCTAGATGTAAAATTCCTTGTGAGGCTTTTTATAAAGGAGGAAATTTGTTTTGAATATAATACCTTGCTCGCTATTTGACAAGTCATGAAAAAGATATAAAAAACATAAAATAAGGGTCATAAATGGGTTAAGACTCAAACATGAGTGAAAGGGCCCATCAAACATTGAGGCCACAAGTGGACACTAGTGCCATGTGGTGATACTATCCTAAAAGTGTCACTAATGTCCTAAGGCTTAGAATAGAACAGAAATTAGGGAGGATAAGCTAGGGGACCCTATCACTAGGAAGTTGACTTGTGATTGTTGGGAGTGTTGAAAATAGGGAAAATAACACATAGAAATGATCAAAAGACTCAAGATGACCATGTAAATAATAAATATAACCATCACTTAGACCCTTATGTGAAATAGTAAAAAATACATAATACTTGTGGTTTTTTACTAAATTAGGGTGTTTACAGAGTTACACTTTATTTTTAGCACATTTTAACTACCTTCATGGGGGAGTTACACATTTCACTCCCTATTTGTACATTTGAGATATTGAGTTATTCATGGAGTGTTGTGTATTTGTGGTTATATGATTTTTCAATTATCTCATTTGTGTGATTTTAATTAATTTAATCTTGTGTATGCTTTCCTTGCTTTGTCTTTATGCAATCTATGTCTCACATCACTAATTAAACTAGTGCATTTGTTGATCTATTGATCTTGGTGTAATCTCTAATAATAATGATTTATTATAAGATTTTAGTTAAGCATGAATAACATTTTTTTTTGGTTTTGCAAAGGATAAGACATCATAGTTTGTATGATAAACTTTTAACTTTATATTTTTATATCATGAAATACTTTACTTCAGACATATCAATTCCAATAATTTCAATACTATAGATATGGAAAAGATAAAATCTATTCAATATGGCCTACCTCTACAAACATACATGAAGTGTGTAGCTTTATTGGCTTGGTTGGTTACTATAGAAGTTTTTTGGGAAAAAAATAGATTTGAAAATCCCATTACCAATCTGTAAAGCAAAGGTAAAAAATTCATTTGGACTTCAGCATGTGAAGAATTTTTTAAGAGTATTAAAGAGTTTTTATGTACATCTCATGTGCTTGTCATTCCAAATCCTAATGAAAATTTTTAAATCTAGTATGATGTCTCTAAGGAGGGTTTTAGTGGTATTCTTAAGTAGGATGGAGAAGTAGTGGCATATGAGTAATTTAATCTAAAGGACCATGGAAATTATTATCCCATGCATTATCTATACATTACTTATATTATGTATGCCTTAAAATAGTGGAAACATTTTCTTCTAGGTAAGCATTTAAAAGTTAAATCTAATCATCATAGTTTAGAATATTTATTTACCTAGGATGGTCTTAATACTCACCAGTGGATGGATAAAATTTATGAGTAATTTATATATGGGAATTTATTATGTGAATGGGTAAGGATAATCATGTTGTATATGATCTCAACTAATTCACATATCTCACCTCTTTATCTATTTTGAAAATAAATTTCAGAATTATTGTTTTAGAACATCATAATGATGAATTTTATCATGAAGTAAGTGCAAGTTTGGCTAATGGTCCTATAGCAAATAAATTTGTTGATTTTTATATTGAAATAGATGGCCTATTAAGGCATAAAATAGATTTTTTTTGACCAATTTAAGTGACTTGATAAATACTTTGGTGAAATAAGTACATACAGCACCTCATTTTGCTCATCTAGGTGTCATGAAGATGACACATTAGATGAAAAGGCACTATTTTTGGCCTAGACAAAAACATGATGTTTCTAATTTTATGGAAAATTTTTAGGAATTTCAGTGGGTGAAAGCTAAATATTATCATCTAGGAGGTTAGATTTATCCTCATGACACTCCACAAGGTAAGTGGGTTGTTGTTTCACTTGATTTCATTATTGGTTTTCCAAAGTAAAATATTAAGAATGACACTATTTTGGTTGTGATAAATAAATTTTAAAAAATTGGTCATTTTATTGCTAGAAATATAACTGATGACACTTTTATGTTTGCATATTGATTTATAAAATAATTAGTTTAATTGCATGCCATGTTGGAGGTCATTATCTATGATAGAGATAAGTTAATTACATCAATATTTTTGAGAAATTTGACTGCAACATTTAGAGAATAATTAAACTTTATATCTTCATATCATCTATAAATGGATGGTAAAATGGAGAGGCTTATCCAAGTGGTTGAGGACATGCTAAGAATGTATATAGTAAATTTTAAAAATAAGTGGGAAGATTTTTGGCATTTGGTTGAATTTTATTATAATAATTCCTACCACTCTATGATTAAAATGGCTCCATTTGAAACTCTATATGGGTGAAAATGTAGAAATCCTCTTGGATAGGACAACATTGAAAATTGATCCATTACTATCCCTAAATTTTATAAGACTGTGATAAGAAAATGACACTAATTTGATAAAATTATAAGGTTAATTCATATAAACAAAAGAGTTATGTATATTTATAGAGAAATCATGAATTTAATATTGGTAATAAAGTATTTTTATGTATTATAATATAGAAACGTTATTTTAAATTTTTAAAATCTTATAAACTAGCTCCTCATTTTAGTGGATCTTTTGAAATTCTAAAAAGAATCATCCTTGTTACCTAATGATTATCCCTTTCTCAATCTCTATCCAAGATTCATTATGTTTTTCATGTTATTTTAATAAGGAAGTATGTATCTGATCCTTCTCATAATTTGGATTGGAAAAATATTTAGGCTTTATAAGAGGAAAAGATAAAGATGGAGCCATTACATATCTTAGATCATCATAGTGTTATACTACAACAAAGAGATATTTCATAAATTTTGTTCCAATGGAATCTGTTAAACGAACAAAATGCTACTTGGGAAGATGAGAATCTTTTTGGGGAGCATTATCCTTGGATGTTTTAGTCACTATGACAAATCTATTTTGAGAGGGGGGGAATGTTAAGACCTCAATTTTATGTTTCTATGATTTATTTTTAGGGCACTATTGGTTACACATTTGTTATTGTTGAGCATGATAATTTGTTAATTAGTTATTTTAGTTTCAATTTTGTTCCAATGAAATCTGTTAAATGAACAAAATGCTACTTGCTAAGATGAGCATCTTTTTGGGGACAATTATCCTTGGATGTTTTAGTCACTATGACAAATATATTTTGAGAGGGGGGAATGTTAAGACCTCAATTTTATGTTTCTATGATTTATTTTTAGGGCACTATTGGTTACACATTTATTATTGTTGAGCATGATATTTGGTTAATTAGTTATTTTAGTTTCTATTGAACTATTAATTTTGACATTATTGAGACTCTTTTTTGAGATATTATGATGTCATAATGTGTTTTAGACATTTTTATATTGTCATAGTGATAACTAAATTCAATTCATTAAAAAAATGATTGATATAAATTTAATTAATAATTTATTTTTCATATTTTATATTAGTTTCTCCATTTAGATAACATTGATGTATCATTTTGGCAGTTGTAGGAACATGAAAAAATATCTAATCTAGATAAGGTATTCAATAGTAGAGGGTACAAGTGGTAACACTGAGTTATTTGATCTTCTGAGTTGAGAGATTCTGAGCTTCATCTTGTATGTTTATTTTAAAATTTCTATTCTTTTGTTTATCAAGTTACTCTATGTTTAATATTTGACTACATAAAGTCTTCTAATTGGGTTAAACATGTTTATTAAGCATGATTTCTTCTTATGACATACCCACTTTATATTATTTCAATGTCATTATCAACCTGGTCTTTGTTATTATTGTGGTCATGTGGTGTATTAATATTTATTAGTGGTCAAATTAATGGTTGACTTGGCTGAGGCCATGACTTGGTCATGGGGTCTTAATTAGTTATTTGATTTTGTTTTGATCATGATGATTGGAATTAACCCCAATGGAAAATTAGGTCATGATAACCCAAATACCAAGTTCATACCCATTGAGTAGATTCAAATTCATTTCATTTATCTCTTTTGGTGTTATGTCAAGCTCATTCTACCCAAACCCTACCTGAATGCTACCAAATTTTTTATTAAAGGCTATTAAAGACCTAGTTATATTGGTCTAATACTGTTAGTTTAGTTTTTCAATTAGATTCTTGGGTGGAAATCAAGGTTGCTTTTTGGGCCATGTTCTTATTTTTTCATGGTAAAAATGTTGGAGTACTATGGTATTTATTGGTAGTTAGAAGAGTTTTAAAGGGATCGAATGGGTGTAAGCACAGGAGAGTTTTTCATTTCTAAATGGCCATAGTTTTCTTTTACATTTTTGGGTATGAATAATGACTAATTTGTTACCATTTTTTATTTTGATAAAATAATATTTATTCTTATGTTTATTATAGAGTGGGTTATTTAAAATTAACCATTATAGGTTCATGATGAAGTCCATAAAATTCATAGTGAATATATAATGCTTATAATAGATTTATAGTTCAATACACCCCATTACTAATATTATGGGTTTGATTACATTAAAATATTGAAGTGTTTTGCACTAAACCTATATAGTATTTGTTCATTAATTGGTGTAAATCTTTGATTATGATTGAATGTGTTGGTTTATTTCTATTATGAGTGAGTTGGGTTAAGTTGTAGGCTTATCTTATTTTGACTATGTTGTTTTGTTATTGTTAAAAAATGGATTTTTGGCTATTTATATTTGATATTACTATTGTGCCCTATTTTAGGGCATGGTTTGCATATTAAGAGAATGGAAAACCATTGGAATCTATTATGTTTTTGGTAGTCATTTATTTGAGGTTGTGTGTTTGTTTTGAGTTCTTATGTTGGCTATAGGTGTGTATTTTGTGATTCAGTTATGAAATATAATTCTATTTTTCAATTAAAATGGATATATTCTTGGTAGATTGGAATATTAAGGTTTAATATGAAGTTCAAAATTGAGTTCCTTATTGATTTATTAAATTTTTTTCCATTCTTATGTAAGGATATTTAATGAAGTCTATGTTGGACTCTTCGTCTCTAGATGTCAATCTATTTGTGACTCTTTATGGTGTCAATTTGCTTAGGACTATTTTTATATCTACCTATTATGGACAAGTGTTGAGGATAAAGGTAGTTTTGAATATCTTTAATGTTATTTGATCATTGAAATACCTACATGTTATATGTGTGCATACTATGATTGACGTTGATGGATATAATAACTAGTGTTGATCCATATAATTCAATCAAATCCATTCACATGTTAAACAATAGAACTAATTTTAATCATAAGTAATTTTATTTTCATGTACCTATCATAAAATCATTAATTATTCATTCATTTATGATTTTGTTAACATTTTCAAAATCTCAAAATATTTGTTTATTTATACACTAACCTTGAGGTTGAAATCCACATATAACTAATGAATGGGGTGGTCTAGGCTCATTAATAAAGGGCTCATTGGGTTTTATGTTTGGGCCTTTACACTTCTATCTATGGAAGTTGTTACAGGTGCTTGGATTCTTCTTTGTATTTTAACTCCTATCATATTGAAGTTAATTGTGTGGCATGACTAAGATTAATGACTCATTATAATTTAGAGAATACAATATTATTTATTGCTTTTATATTTTATTTTAATAAAAAATCAATAAGTTTATTTTATTGGTAGCCAATAAGGAAGCATTCTTTTAGTTATTACTATAAGTTTTGTATTTATTTATATTTTATTCTTGTAGGAGGAATTTTGTATGAAAACTAATTGATAACGATTTCTTGTTGATGAGACCTTGTGGTTAAGGATGTGATTTTAAACTTGTTTTCCAATAATTTTATCCATATTTTATTTTAAATAATATGGGTTACCTTGAATTTTTTATTATAACCAACTCATCGACAATTATAGAATAACTTGGTATTCTAAGGTTATTAAGGGTCTTTGATTAATTAATTTTCTCAAGTTGAATACCATTGATTTCTATTAAATTTATATTCCATTTAATTGGATAAATAAATATTAATGTTGCTTAGTAAAGGACATCATATGGTTTTGAAATTATATCAAATCAGTGGTTACTAGTTTTTGAATGCAACTATATAGGGACAATATTAATGTTATTTTATATACATCATTAGTATAGTTAATAATGAAGATGAAATGTTAATATTTTATATCTTAAAATAATTTAATATTGAAATATTATTTTGATTTTTATAATGGAATTCGAATGGTGTTAATAATAAATTTTGAATTATATAAGTTTCTAATCTTGTTTAGATGCAATGATATGGAGTCAAATATTCATCCCTGATTATGTGAGAAGCTTAGGGAAAAAAATTGTAGTATTATTTTGGAAATTAATCATGGTAGATGGACTTTGTATGTATCATTTTGAAATATAAATTACAAGTGCATGTTAACTACAATTTTTTTATTAATGGATTTATGCAATAAAAAGGTCTATAGTAAATACATTGGAACCAATGAATTGAAATATATATTACAAGTGCATGTTAACTAAAAGTTTTTTTTATTAATGGATTTATGTAGTAAAAATGTGTATAGTAAATACATTGGAACTAATTAACTTGTTAGATAACAATGCTTATAGAAGTGGTTTCAGTTCTAATCTCTAACTATACATGTTTAGGTATTTTGCTATAAATGTTGCAGTGTATGTTATTATTCATTTAGAACTTAAAGGTAAATAACTAATGGTACATATTTGGGTTTATAATATATACTTTTCATAATGGGAAAATTAATGAAATAGATGAATGTCAAGATTAGATTAGTTGTTAAGGAATGAATGTACAACTGCTCATGAAGTTTATAATTTTTTTGATGAAAAACAAAAACATGGTTGTTGAAGCATTAAATTTTATTGTGAGGTTTTATTTGATGTTTAATATTAAATAAACACACAACAAGAAATATAGCATATGATAAGAAGGCTAGAAACATAGGGTTTTCCATCTATGGTAAGACTTACAGGATGGTTAAGATGCAATGTGCACCTATTATTTTGATCACAAAGTTAAAAATCATAGTGATGTGTTAGACACTTGTGTGGTGATGTCCATAAATAATCAGAGTCATTAGATCACTATTAAACTCTTAAGTGATAAAATTATATTTATTATTTTACTTTTGATTATATGAGGGATAAAGCTAAGGTGGTACAATACCTAAGTAAAGTTTCATGATTAAATGTCCTAAAAAGGTAACACTAAATGGTAACAATAGACTTCTTGTGGAACATATTTGTGAAAGTGTTTTAAAAAAATTGCATTATATTTCTTTTAGAAATAATTATGAAGCTTAGGTTGTGTTGTTCAAATAAACATGTAAATCATTGAATGAGTAAGTTTAGTGTGATTATTATTCTATTGTGAATTAAAATATTTATACATTATTTGTATGTGATACTACCTTTTGTTTGCCTATTACTCTTGATTTAGAGTTTAGCTACTTTGAATGGTCAAGGTGTAGATTGTAAGGCTAAAATATGGTAAATGGTCTTATTATGAAGATCATAGAAGGAATATATAGATTTTAGTGTATGAGTGTATGTTAAGTACACTGACACACCTCAAATATGCATAATAATTAGATAAATAACTTCCTAATAGTATTCCTTAGGAATTTACAACTTTAGCTAGGTACTTCTATTTTGTCTAATACATTTATGCACCTGACCATGCTTATACAAATTATTTTTTTATCATTAGAATTTAATCTATTTTTATATTATCATGGTGTTATAAAAATAATTGGGTTGTTACATAATGACTATCCATTTTAAAGGTTTCATGTGGTGTATTTAAGGTGATTAGGGTTTCAAGATAGGATATCAATTTCATAGATATCTTTATGAAAATTTGGAAAATCTATAAAGTTTTTTGGATAAGAATAACAAAATAACAATGTCATTAAATTTATTTTGTAAAATATCATAGTTTTTAATTAGATAGTGTAAATAAATAGGTTTTGAAGGGTCCTGTAGGCTCAAAAAAATATAAGTATATAAAGATAGACCCAGACATAAAAATATTAGGAAATAACCACACCTTAGAAGTCACCAAATTTACATCAAAATTTATCAAAAAAAACCCAAATCTAAGAAACCAACTAAAATAGAACAAAGAGCATTTGAGATAACTAAATAGAGGATTCATAAAAAATAGAGTAGTCTATTAGACCATAGGTCCCATATCCACTTGTGTCTTCATTCTATTTGTTTTCTTTGGGCTCCATTGGGTAATTTTACTTTTCCCCTTGATGGTATCATCCATGTCTCTCTTCATGATGAAAAATATCAAGCTAATAGGAATTTACTTGTATGATATTGGTAGTACTAGGATAATAGTGGCATGGTCCTCATAAAATTTTAAAATTTTATATGTTCCCTTTTTTTTAAGGCATGTTTGTATTTTTGTCTATATGTTTCCATAATTTTCATATTTTGAATGTCTATAAATTCTCATTTGAACCCTATATTTTCACATTTCAATTATTTTATAATATTATTTGTTACAATAATGTTTGATCTTTAGTATTATATTAGGGTAAATATGGAAATGGCTAAATTACACATGTTTAAGGTAAATGTATTGCATGTTAATGTGAAAAAAATTTACCACATCCCATTTTGGTGAACCCATGCCATATTACACTACTTAGGTTTCATATTTTTTTTACTTGATTTTATCTACATTAATTATTTCCTTGTATGGTTAAATATTACTCTAATTTTTATTTATATTATTCTTATATTTGTTGTAATCATTTTCATTAGACCTTATGTGTGGTTTATGAAGCACAGTTTTTAACTAATTATCTATCATTTAAAACCAACTGTATAACACATATTAAATATGTTTCATATTACATCACATAATGTGGTTAGATATAATTTCCATACTAGGTGGAGTGATATTGAATCACAAACCTATTGATATTTTTTAAAATTCATTTGGTCAGCAATTGTGCTTATTTGAAAAACAAAATGGTGAATCTCAATTATGTTAATGCTCCACCTAATAATACATGTTATGAATTAAATTTGAATGATAATATATCTATTGAATGATAATTTTATAAATAATAAATTTGTTAATGGATATAAGAATGGTAATGTTTCTATTGATAATAATGATAGATCTAAAATACTTTATATGATTATAAAATAGATCGTAGACAATACTAAAGAGATAGATGAAAATTTATACATGTAGAGAGAGGTTGAAAATAAAAGCCTAGCTCAAGAGTCTTGCATTAGATATATAAATTATGAGGGTAAATAAAGGATATTTTATTACCACTATTTTTTTAACTTCTATATGGTCCTCTTACATGCCTAAGTGTCACTATTTCCAATTTTTTTATCAAATGTTACTCCTCCAATTTATTCCAACCATGTTGATGTTTTTTTCTTCTCAAGATCATTTAAATGTTTCAATTATTTCTCCCCAAGTTATTCAACAATCTCAACATGCTTCATATATTTAAAATCTTCTTCATAATGTTTAAAAATTGGTTAATCATTCCATTCCCACTTATTCTACTAAAAGTTCTATTCCAAACCTAAAAATAATAACTCTTAACAAAACCTTATGTGATGTCAAAAAATACGTTAAATTATTCTCTCAATGGTCTTAAAATACAGGTGTTAGTTCACCTAAAATCATATGCTACTTAAATCCTTATTCAATGATTTTATTTCCTACCATTTTCATATTAGTCATGTCACTCTAAATTTTTAATTACTTAATTATAAAGATGATGCTCTCATAATGTAAAAGATTTATATTCTCCATTTCTATATTTTATGTATAATGATAATTTTTTCCTAAGCTATATCCTAAAATCCTTAATTATTATACTCTTGATTATTTGTAATCATTACCATTTAGATTTGTAAATTCCTTCATTACTTTAGCTTATGAATTATTAACCCATCTTTTGATGAACATTAGCATGATGGTCAAATTTTCAAAAATTTCTCCCCTCAAACTAGGAACTAAGGATATTTTTAGTATGTGCTCTATTTATGATAATTGTTAGAAATATGAATTACCAATAATATGATAGTGAATTACAAATTATATTTTCTCAAGTTGTATTTTTCCCTATTAAGGATAAAGTGGTTTTCAATACTTAACCATATTTTTCATGAAGTTATAAACTATGAGATCAAGCTTTTAGTGACTGACATGCTTAAATATGGGATTAATAACTCTACCTATAATGGAACCAAAATCCAAGGTAAATAAAAATTTAAGGCTAAGATTAGTGACAACATTTTCCAACATAATAATGAGGCTAATGATGTATTAAATAAAATGGATCAAACACATGAAAGGATAGTCTTACCATAACAAAGAGAATAAAACAAATTTACAAGATTAAGTAAACTTACTAAATATGTACTTAAATTAATAATTGAATTTAATATTATTAATTTACCTCTTATTATATAAATCAATCCATCAAATCCATTATGTATGTAATATGATAATAGTTCATATTATGATAATCATATAGTCTCTATAATTTCTGTAAAAAATGCATTAATTACAAAAATAAGATATAATACCTCATTGAAAGTAACCAAATTCAATTAGAGGGTCTCATTATTTCTTTCAAATGATTTATGGCACAAGTAAATAAAAATTTTATTATATTTACAAATATTATTTTAAACCATGCCATCCAATCTAAAAACTAAGGCAATCTTAATATGATAACTCAAAAACCATCACAAGATTGTAAAGCATAATGACTTAATGGATTTTTAGGTTTATTCAATATAATACATAATTATCCTCCCCTATTTATATTATAATGATGTAAAAATATTAATTTGATCTATTTTTTATTCTATGAGGTTAATAAGTGAGATTAGAGGGTCCCATACCTAAAAAAGATCCAAAACATGTTCAACTAGAATTAAGGAAAAACAAAAATCAAGCTATATCCCCATGGGTGAGAAAATTTCATGTTCATATTTAGCCAAAATTATGGTAAACAATTGGTAAAATGACACTAAGTATTAGTAAAAAAGAAAAAGACTAAAAAAAAATAGAGATTTAGTGGTAATACTCCTTTAAATCTGAGTAGATGACCAATCTCCTCCTCTATTTATTATTGTTTCCTTCCTTTTTGATGAAGCCTTAGATCTTCTTTCTTGGTCTTTGATTTGGTACTTTAGCTACATTTTTTTTCAAGCATTATAAGGTTTTATCAAATACATTCTCTTACTTCTTCCCCTTTTCTTGTTTCTCTTCATCTTTCTTTCCCCGCTTCTTTTTTTGTTGGGAGTAACCTCCCCCACTTATCCCTCCACTTTAGTATTATTAACCTTTCCTTATACTTCTCCTTCATGAATACTCAATATTTTAGGTTGGATGAGTATTAATTGACTCTAGATTGTTAATTTCTTTAGTCATCTCAATGCATAGAAGATGTTTAATTATTAGTTTGGTCTTCATATTTTCTAGGTTCAATTACAATTCCCATATTTTATTTATCCTTAAGGTAAGGGGATCTAATATCTTTATTTCTTTGACACCTTTAAATTTTTTACCCATGATAGTTGTTAGAGTGGGTCTATTAGAGTCTTCCTCTCTTAAGGATTTAGATGAGGCCCTATCCTCTTAGGTTTTAGAACCACCCTCATCACCCCCATCTAGCTCTTCTTATCCTTTATTCACATATATGTATTCAATCACTTATTTTCCACACATTGGCTCTCCACTCTCAACAATGAATAAAAAGATAACCTAGTATAATAAGTTAGAGGTCAGATTAAAATTAAAAGTTATGATGGTGGACTCTAAGGATTTTGTATAAATAAAGGTAGGTTGATTTTGTGGCTTTTTAAATCATTCATTACAAGAAATGGTGTGATAAAATAGAAGTATACTTACCATCCAAAGTTATGTATCTCATGATTTGAAGACATATTTTAGGCCATTTTGTTAGAAGCTCTGCTCTAGGTACCATTTTTATTTTGGAATGGTAGGATCATCTATATTTAATAAAATATTCTTAATATCCTCCTTACATTTTTTGTCTTTGAAAGCCTTCACTCCATTTTATTTCATCCTTGTAACTTTTCAAATTATTTACTCTATGATTATAATCTTTAATCCTCTCATCCTAACCACTCTATCCTTCCACCCTCTTGAAAAAATATAGGATATGGTAAAGTTAGAGTTGACAATCCTTACCATGAATTTAGTCATCCACCATTTTGATAGTTTCTACCATATAATAGGGTCTTCCTTGGCCTGAGAGCATGATATGGGCTCTATCTTATCTCAATATCCCCAATGACTTATTTGTTTTTATTCCTTGAGAGCTTATTGTAATTCAAATTATTAATGAGATTTAATTGGGTAGAATATAATTGACATTTAATAAATGAATATTTGAGGGAAATAAATGGAATTATGATTGATAATGGTTCAAGAATAAATGTGTGCACAATGAAATTTATTTCTAGTCGTAGATATTATTAAATGGATTTAGAAATTACTAATAATACCATTAAATGATATTATTTTACCACTATAAAACCAATAAAATACAATACCTTATGCACCATAATGGGTTAAAATACTACCTTAGTTTGGTTCCATGTATTACTAGATAAAGAGACATGTATTTTTTATTAGACACCCATGTATTACTAAAATGAAATAAATTACATTAACATGAATTTTTTTAATGTATGGAAGGAGTGAAAATAATCTCTAATTTTTTAATAAAATGAATCTATATATCATCTAATCTATCCTATAATTAATAGTTATTAATCTAGTATGTTGTAAGTGTGATTGACGACTAAAATTTCATTGAATAACATCAAATTAGAATACATTTGATTTTTTTTTTCCTTTGTGAATACTTGAAATAAAATAAAATATTAACATGTGTTAAAAATAATTTCCAAGAATAACTATTGTTCCACACTTCTTGGGGATAATGGATAAGAGTGCGAACTCAGTTAAGTACATATTCAATGAAATGCACTCTAACTATCACTTATAGATATTTTTTAGGATTTTCCCTAAAAGTTCTAAAATTGAACAAACGATTAATCTATGAAATAAAAAAATTAAAAAATATTACTATAATTAAGGAAATACAAATTAATATAATTATAAAACTAGAACTCAAGTGTTGACATTGGCATAATACTCAACATTCCCCTCTTTGATGCAAAGAGAATAAATACATATCATGTCCTTAAGTATTACATGAATCTTCTTTAGTAATATTTTGGTGAAAATATCATAAAATTTATCTTCACTTCTCACATACTCAATGAAAAAATATTATCAATTACCAAGTCTCTAGAAAAATGATGTTTGAGTTCAATATACTTAGTTCTATCATGGAAAATTAGATTCTTGGACAATTGTATTACCACATTTATCTCTCTCTCTCTCTCTCTCTCTCTCTCTCTCTCTCTCTCTCTCTCTCTCTCTCTCTCTCTCTCTCTCTCTCTCTCTCTCTCTCTCTCTCTCTCTCTCTCTCTCTCTCTCCTCTCTCTCTCTCTCTCTCTCTGTGTGTGTGTGTGTGTGTGTGTGTGTGTGTGTGTGTGTGTGTGTGTGTGTGTGTTAGATCAATTTGATTCCCTCTAAAATCAATGAAATTATTCTCATCATTAATCCTTTTGTAAAATATAATGTAATTGTTGTATATTCACATGCATTAGAATATAATTTGATTGTATCTTGTTTATTTTAAGACTAACAAACCATCCCACTTCTAAGTGTGAATCAATCACCTAAAGCTAACTTCCCATCATAAAGAGATCATCCCCAACATGAATATTTGTATGTAATTATAAATTATGTAATTTATATTTTAGAATTAATACCATTATAATAAACACCTCTTACATATCTTAAAATTCTCTTCACCTCTTAAAAAAGCTTGAGTGATGGTTTGCCCATGAATCTAGAAACTAACGAAACTTCTTAACTGACTTAACGTCTTGTCATAGTAAGATACAAAAAAAATCAAACCATTATTATAAACTTAATTTTATTATTTTAATTACTAAAATCCTCTCTCATCAACATTTATCGACTTGAAATTAGAGTGCCCATAGGCTTAGAATCTTGAATCGTGTACTTGTATGTCTTGGGCATATTTGGTTTGACAATTTAATACTTCTATTTTTTAATGGAATTGAATTCCAAGAAATTAATACATAAATAGAATATAATTAATATAAAATTATGAGTTCATATCTTCCTCAAAGTTAGTCAATACCTCCATAGATCTACCTATAAAAATTAGGTCATCTACATAGAGAAAACGTATAAAACATTAAAACCCAATGATTATATGTAAAGAGTTGGTACATTTTGACTTATTAAAAATCATTGATCTAATAACTATCTATAAATTATTGATTAAATATATAGTTTAGTTTTATTTAGACTGTAAATAGTTTTCTTTAACTTATATACCCAAAATTATTTACCATTTACCTCAAAACCTTGTGGCTGCCATAGATATACTTCTTCAATCACTCCATTTAGAAATGTAAGTTTGACATAAATTTGATGTATTTTACATTATTTATGATAATTTAATACAATAATTATTATTTTAGTATCTTTTTTTCCAATAGTGCATAGGTTTTCTCGTATTCAACCCCATATATTTTTGCTAACCCTTTTACAACTAGTCTAACTTTTAGCTGGGCAAATGTTCCGTCACTCTTGACTTTTGTATTATAGACCCAATTCATTCAAATGAAATACTTATTATATGGTGGATTAATAATATAAAATTTATAATTACTTTAAATTTAATCCATCTCAATTTCATAACATCCACCCACTATTTCTTTTGACTAAATTATGCATAACTTTTAGGTATACCAACTACATATCCCAATGTAAACATAGTATTTTCATCCTAAGAATCATTAAAAAAATTACCTTATGATGTTTGAGCATTTTTATCCTCCTATAATAGTTATTATATAAAATTTTATTTAATGTATTTATATTTGATAAATTATTGTACATGCTTGGAGTTGAATAATATGGATGGCTGGTCTCTTAGGAAGACCTAGTATTGTTTCCCATTGAACTAGAAATATGTATAGGAATTTATAAGGCATAAAAATAAAATTCAAGAGGTTAAACATGTAAATTTATGGACCATTTATCTATATTATTATAATAATAATACATATAATTTAATAAAATACAATTCTTAAAAATAATTATGGGTTTACAACTAGGATTATAAAACTTGTATGTTTTGCTTTCATCACTATATCCTATGAAATTGTGACCAACAATTCAAGATCCAAGTTTGGAGGAAAATAAACATACTTTATTTCATGCTTACCTTTAATTTTGATGATTTTAATGTTTTTATTTTCTTTAACTTGATTTGAATTTTTATCTCCCAATTGCATTTATCTTTTGAAGGAACCATCTAACTTGTTGAAACCAAATTTATGACTTGTTATGTGATTGAGCAACCTCAATTAAGAAACCAAAATTTATTTTCTTCCTATATTCCAAACTTACATGTGATAAAATAATCTAAGTGTTTTTAAACATAACTTTGTTTATCTTTGAGTTCCTTATTTGCATGCTCTTAATTATCTTAATTTATCTATTAGTATCCTTCAATATTTTATCATGTGTCATGGTTTATTGAAATAATGAAAATTAAAATATTTATTGATTTTTTTTTAGGTTAAACTCATATTTTTCTTTTTAATTTGATTCTTTTAACTCCCTTTATTCTTATTTTTATTTTTATCTTTGGTATTTAAAACCTTTGCCTTAGTTTCAATTTATTGTTCTTGATCTCATGCGTATAATCTCATCTTATATTCATGGAACAAAATATAACAAGCCAACTCATCTTAACTTATAGTGTTAATGTCCTTACACTCTTAGAAAGTGATAAAATATGCATTCATTTTTTACTTAAATATTTAAAATATTCATGACTATAACACTATTTTGTAGAGTTTATCCATAAACACTCATTATATGCACTACCATTTACCATTGTGAAACATTATCCAACCCCATTATCTTACATTATTAAATTCTCAAAATTCATTTTAAGACTTTTTAATTTTTATTCTCTTACCTTAGTATATCTTTGAACTTATTCCATGCCTCATGGGCATTATTCAATCTTCAAATTATTAGATAGATGTTTTGGTCTATGTCACTTTGAAGATATAAGAAAGCTTGTATGTCTACCTTTTCTTCATATTTTTTAATATTGAGTCAAGGTATTCCAAACTTAAGGTAGTTTGTACCCATATATAACATTCTCCCAAAATACTTTACATAAAATAATTTTCTTAAACTTATCTCTCCAATTTTTAAATTTGTCACCTCCAAATGAAAATATTCATGGAATTAGAATTCACTTAAGCCATTGTTTCTCTTGATAATGGATTGAAACGATTCTAAACCTTTATTAACTGAGACTATGATACCAAGGGAATGTTTATAATGTATTGAGGGAGTTAAAATAATATATATTTTTATTAAAAAATAAATCTATATATTATCCAATCTATCCAAAAAACTATTTGTTAATTTAGTAGTGTGGTAAGTGTGTTTGCTAACAAAAATTACACTAAATAACTTCAAATTGGAATACATATGATTAATTATTTTAAATTTTGAATACATACAATAAAACCATATATTAATAGGTTAAAATAATTACCAATAATAACTATTATGCCACACTCATTCGGAATGAATGGATAAGTGTTTGAGCTTAGTTAAGTACACATTCAATGAACTGCACTATAATTGGCACTTTTAACTATTTTTATGAAGTTTATATAATGTGTCTAAAATTGATTAAATAATTAATATAATAAATAATTTAATTAAATAAAATTACTAAAATTATGGAAACACAAATTAATATAATAATAAAATTATAATTGAAGTGCCAAAATTGACATCATACTCAACATGACATTATGCCAAAGCTTAATTTGTTTCCATAACAATCAAGTTATTACTATTCTAGGTACTACTTATGATCCTTTAGTACAAATTTAACATAATTTTTTACCCAAGGAATTGCCAAAGAAAAAATTAATAATAAAATATCAAAATAATCTCCTAAATTTTAAATATATAATCTTTCACCTACCAAGGTAGTTTTATCATAACCTCTCATTATTACATAAGAAAAAACCTATAATGGATCATTTCCAAGATAACATTTACATAAGGGAGTGTACTAATTTAAAAAATGGTAAATTTAATAACATGAGTGTTTCTAATGATGTTTATTATAATTATGATGATTACATTGATATTTTTTATATCAATGATCATAATATTGATGAAAATGTATAATCCTTATTAGAATCATAGAAATATAGATATCCTAATCTTACAATTGATGATATGAAATATTATAAATATATTTATGATGATGTAAAGCACCTAATGTTATTGGTTATAATTGTTTTATAACCTCATATGTTTGAGCCTTAATAATATATATTTTATTATACATAATGTTTTATCTTATTTTGGATTTAGTGGTCTAATAAAGATACAAATAGAATCTAATTCACATTGTATAATGTATGTATAGATCAGTAAAATATGAATGTAACAACGTATTATGATATATTTATTTAAATTTACTATTTATGAAAATTAACTAGAAGATAGGGTATTTATCTTGTTTAGGATTACATTTAATGTCATGTCATGTCATAATCATCAAATATGCTCTATAGGGTTTCTATGTTGATTAGATTAGGAAAAAAACTATGCAAGATGATAGGATAAGTCTATTATTATTGGATGCCTTTCATAAGATAAATAAATATATTTAGTATTAGAATAATATGGCATATATTCATTGGTATGTGAAAATTTAGATTTTTATGTTTGTGCATGCGAATGACTTATGTGTATTTATATATCTTAAATCTTACAATTTTTTTTTTTTAAATTCTCAATTCTTAAAACCCTTATCTTCACTCTTGAGAATAATTTGGATAAAAAAATGGGTTAATGGGTTCAGTTTGACTGACCTCAACTGATCTCTGATGATTATTTGAGTGTTTACTACATTTAAAATTATTTGGAGAGAGCTAAAACTACATGAAGTTCTACCACTAATGAATATGTTTTCAAATTCATGTGAATTTAATTCTAAGTCTAGTTTTTCCTAGGTCCTCCTTTTGTACAAAATGTGTGTGTGTGTGTGTGTGTGTGTGTGTGTGTGTGTGTGTGTGTGTGTGTGTGTGTGTGTGTGTGTGTGTGTGTGTGTGTGTGTGTGTGTGTGTGTGTGTGTGTGTGTGTGTGTGTGTGTGTGTGTTTGTGTGTGTGCACGCGCGCGTGCGTGCGTGTGTGTGTGTGTGTGCGTGTGTGTGTGTGTGTGTGTGTGTTTTATAAAATTAGGAGTTTAAATAACAAAGATATTGATGGCTGCGTGATCTAAGTGTGCATTTTTTTTAAAATGGGTGATTTTCCTTAAAATAATTATAATGTCTTTGTATATATATATATATATATATATATATATATATATATATATATATATATATATTTTAATGTAGGAATAATTGGTTAACATAATCCCCTAAAAAATTTAAATGTGTAAAATAAAACATCGCAAGAAATTACATGATCCAATGAAGACCCAAAAATATACTATTAAATCTCATGAAATTATAGATAATTATAGTAAACCAAATCCATCCATGATTACTCAACCTTTCTTGAATCCATATAAGACTTATAGATAACACAAAAATACCTAGGATCCTTATGATAGAGTCAAGAAATATGAACATAGTAAAATAGAAGACTACATAATTAAGTAAAGTAGACAAGATGACATAATATCAATAAAAATATTCCAATATGTTCCCTTTTCTCCATTAATATTATATGTATGTAAAGTCCCATAAAATAATAAAAAGGGATTATACCAAATTAGGGTGTTTACACATAGTTTCATTCTTCGTAGTTTCCTTTCTTGCTTTCTTATTTTGGATTTCCTTCTTGTTTTTAATTTGTGTATTTTGGTAATACTTGTTATTCTCTACCCTTATCTTATTTTCTTACCCACTTACATCCTCTACTATTTTCCACTTCTTATAGATTTCCTATGTTGTTTATGTTACACATTTTACAAATTTTTAAGTGATGTTTTCCTTCTTCACCTTCATATTTTGGTTGTTTTATCATTGGATTACTTATCTAATTATTCTCATGGTTTATGTGCCTCAAATTTTCTCCTTCCTCACTAGTTTTTAGTTATTATTTTTTCCTCTTTAAACATGACATTATTATGGCCTCTTCCTCTCATTGCTTGTGTTAGATAATTTAATTACGACCCTTGTGTTTTTCTATTTTTCCTATTCAAAAATCCTACACTAAATTAACCATGAGGTAAAAACATATTATATTTAGTCCACATTCCACATTACACATAAAATTTTGAATTTTTAGGTTAATAGGGATCCTTTCCTCCTCTCTTCCTCTTCCCTTTGCCTCATATTTTCTTAATTTTATTGGTTGATTTATTTTTCCATTTTAGGTCTTTTAAACTTTATTTTCCTTTATAGTTAATTGTTACATGGGCAAAAAACTTAGCATATTATGACTATCCATATATTAATATAAGTTAATTTTTTTTACACAAATGATAATGATGAAAGTATTGATATAAATGCATGAAATATAGATAAATATATATGATTATATAGTCATAGTTGGTTAGATGCACCTTTCTTGCTTACTCTTGGGGAATTTTAGGGGTATATCTTAGAAAGTGATTAATTTATGTATTTATTTTATCATATCAAATTTAATGTGACCATATATTTCCTATCATAATATTTGTGTGTTTCATGGTTTGTTTTAACTATTTTAGTGTTTCTTTCTACTCAGTTGTATAGGAATGTGTCTTCATCTATGTTTATTTAATTTTAAATTATTTGATGTGTTTGATATATATTATTACTATATGATGTGTCTCTATTACTTTCCTTATGCCTCATGTGTTTGTGTCATAGGATATATGTGTACCATTTCTCTCTTATTTTCCTAATGAATGATGTGTGTTCCTTATTTCCATTGTATAATATGCATCAAATTATTTATTCCTAAATTATATACATAATCTATGTTATTTATTTTAATTTTTTATCAATTAGGCAAGAAAAATTAATACACTAGGAAAATATTCCATTAAAAATGTAAATATAATACTTTTAGATCTTCCCTAGTGGCTTGAAATACTAAACATTAAAATACTAAATTCATAACTTTATTTCAAAAGAGATAGAATATGATGGAATGATCATAGCTGACATTTACTATATTTTTTAGTAAATATATGGATTATTTAGGTTTGTAATTTTAGTTTTGTGGAATATGGGTTTATGACTATGTATGGATGGGATTACTATTTGCACCATTAATATCTTGATCAATATCATTGGTCACCTAGTTTTATATCTAGATAATGTCTTGTTGTACCATTTATGCCTTACATTAGATTTTAGACTATAAATCATTATATTCATGTGTGCCACTATATTTATTACCTTTAATGTATATATAGTTCCTTTATCTAATGGGGAAATATGTATAATGATGTACTATTTATTCTACTTGACCTACATTTACAACAGCTCACAAAAAATAATGTTATGGGTTGGAAACCACTATGGGAGTTGTAGCTATATATCATACATGTCAAAATTATACCTTAAATTATCTATGTGTATTTTTAATGGAATATTGACAAAAAATTTATATCCTCTTATTCTTATCTATGAATATGTATTATATGAATATTCAATTAAAACCTTCTTTTGATACATTAGGGTGACGCATAAAGATAATCATGTCATAAGTGTAATAATAAAAATATAGAAAGTGATAGCACTAACTTATATAATTATGAATAAAAATAATAGCCATTAGATTCTTCTCTTCTCTCTCTCTCTCTCTCTCTCTCTCTCTCTCTCTCACTCACTCACTCACTCACACACACACACACACACACACACACACACACACACACACACACACACACACACACACACACACACACACACACATGAATGTTAAATGGATTGGGATGAATTATTATGAATAGGATGATTTAAGAAATAATTAACACTTAGGATGACTTAGGAATTAGTAATAACTATATATCAAGGAAAGTGGAGCCTATATGAAGGTAAATGGACCAAAATATTGATAAAATATGGGATTATAAGGCCAATTAATATTGACCATAGTAGGATCAATGGGACTGACCATCCCATCCTAGTTTAAATTATGACATACATGAAAATAATCTAAGGGATAAGAATGAATGAATTATGATAAGTATTAGATTCATTTTAGATGGGTTATGGAAAAATTAGGCTTATTGTGCAATAGGAAAAGTCCTATAAATAATCAATTATACACGTGAAAACCATGAACAAATATGGGGAAGAAATCATGAAAAAGGGTCATGTATAAAAATTAGTTGTCTATGTAATGCTTTTACTTTTATGTGTATATGTGAGTGATTGAATTCTCACATAAAAACATATAAAGAAAAATAAATAAATTACATGCCTTCACCTACCTATGGAAGAGTAAAGGGATTGAATTTTTCTCATAATATATTCCATCCACACTAAACTTTTTTGACACACATAAAAATAATTGGAAATGTATACAAGTAGTAAACATTGCAATAATAAAAATTTAAATTCAAAATGAATTTCTACTCTCTATCAAAGTAAATGATAAAAAAAATTAAAATAGTGATCATATTCAAATAATTCCAATTGAAAATGTTTCCGAAATGTGTTATACATATCCACCACTTCTCTAGGAGTTTTGTGAACCCTCATACTAATTTTTTATCAAGGAAGTAGATTTTTTTTTTTCATCATGTAAATTTTTATCAATAACATCTAAAAATTTCTCATCCTCAAATTTATCTTATGAGAAAATTATGCTTAAATTTATCTTATAAATGCCCCATTTTAAAGTGAGGGATTAAATAACTTATGCTTCCAATCACTCATCAAAAAATAAATACAGTTAAAAGCACCATGTGAAAAAAAAATATACCCAATATTATTTTAAATTTACATAAAATACATGTAATTATTGTAAAATATTACATAAAAATATCCATAGTAAATTACATATGAAAATAATCATGGCTAATTGTCATGTTACATAAGATAGATAACATCATGTAAAACCCAATAACAAATATATGACTCTAAAGAGTATAAGTGTCATATATAAGTATCATATTGTATATAAAATATAACATCACAAAAACCTAGATCAAAAGGTGTAATTCCCCCTATGACATAGAAAAATAAGGACAACCACCATGCTCTAATGTAAAAAATATGACCATAGTAGGAATACATATATAAATGAGATACATAAACATGTAGTGTACCCCCATAGATGGATATTAAGTACCATGGAAATGTACAAAATTAAAAAGTATACTAAAATATATGTACAGGATTTATATCATGGCATAAATTTTTTTATAATAATACAAATGTTGAACATCATGGAAACATGCATAGTATATAGCAATCAGTGAGACATATGTGATTACCACACAAATTAATCATCACACACAAGTTAGCAAGACAACACACAATAATGAGGGTCACAAGACATGAAAATAAGAGGATCCTCTATGTAAAAGGATGAAAAAAGATACATAATCATACATATGTACATGAAAGTAGGGAATATTTTAGTGGTGAGTATTCGTACTTTGGTGAATTTTACATTTTGTCAGTGTGTTTTTTGGTGATTTCTATGCCGTTCCATGGTTTCCTGGTCGCCAATCTTTCTTGGGTTTCATGATTGCCTAGCTTTGTAATCACCAAGGCAAATGTTTCGTTTGAGTTTCTGCTTGGCAGTATTTGCCTTTCACGCAACCGACTAGGTAGCGCTTAATGTGGAATGTTCACCGGGTTTCATGTTATGGGAAGTGGAGGAGTCGGCTCGTTTCGCCAACACACTTTCATTTGTAATATGTATAAATCTGAATTGAAGAAAATAGCAATGAGACATTGAATAACCCTTTTTTTTCTGAAGCGAATAGTATAGAAATAAAATAAACATTTAAGTATAAGTTTAACTTATACTTTAAGTTATATTTTATTTATATACTTTTAGGGTGTTTGAGAGGGGTTTTGGACTGCTAGGAGCTATAATGCAAATTCTAGGTTTTGGTGGATCTTATCATATTTCAGAGTTAGTCAAATCCCAGGGTTTCAGGGTTTCAAACTTAGACATATTTTAGGGTTTCAAGATTTCAAGGAGACATCATAGGAGGTATGTAGGCTGCATGAAGGGATGTATGCGTGATAGAATAGTATGAAAATATCTCTCTCAAAGTGCCACAAGCCGATCCCACCCTATTCCCAGTGCCTAAAAAATTAAAATTTTACTATGATTATTATTTTTTGTTCGCCAATGTATAATTTTTTTATGGTTTTAAAATAACACAATTTGCCCAGATTTTACACATTATTTGAGAGACTATGAATGATTCACCAATGGAGATTATTATTTTTTCTTTGTAAACTATTTTTTTTGCCACAAAAAATAATTTTTTTGTCAGGTGTTTTACACATTTCACCAAATTTTTACACCTTTTCTAAAGGAGGGGTTTCTTAAAGTATACCCTGCATGAAAGTAAGGACTCACACACAATACTCAATGTAAACCATAAAAATGTAACCAATCCATGTACATATACATATAATTCACAAGATATAGTTACCAACAAGATATTTATTATCCATGTAAATTAGCTCAATATTAAAAATGGCTAGCAAAGAAATAAATCACTACGATATTTTGTTTTATGAAGATACATATAGTGTAATCTTGTCACCTATGTGACCATGTTGTATAGGGTGTTTTAAATATAGATTTATGAAATTTGAATTATTTGTAGCCATATGAAAATTGTATAATTTCATATCACACACTCAAAGAAATAAAAAGAGAAGCACCTATTGATGAATATGAAAACATCTTAGGTATATATGTAGCTAATGATGAGGATTTTTTTATTAATTTTAAAATTTATAACCCTTTATCACATTTTATATAATAAAATAGATAAAAAAAGTCGCATAGGAAAAAATATAATAAGGAAGAAAGATGAATATAATTGAAAGTAGAATCCACATGGTACAAAGAAGAGGAAAAATATGAGGAGGAATTTAAGCTTATCATAATGTTATTAATGACAAAAAGTGGTTAGGTCCAATATAACATAGTTATCAACACAAACAAAGAGTCTATAAAAATGTAAATACAAAGAGAGGCAATTATCAAGGAACCAAATATAAAATATTAAAAAAAAAAATCAAAATATATAGAGGAAATCACATGGTATACATGACATATAAAATTAAAAAGATGTGTAAAATAATAAGGTTATAGTATAATAAATTTGTTTCAATGAAGCTCATGATGCAAGTTAGTTGAGGTAACCAACAATCTACTATATATCATGAAATGTATGAAAATGGGAGTTTGATATGTCACCCAATGAATCTAAAAAATGAATGTAATAAGTGATGTAACTATTATAATTCCTAGGAGGAATATTAATATAATGAGACTGAGAATCTTTAATATACCAAATAATAATATATCTAATAAAATAATTTATCTAAGATGTAAATCAACCCAGGTACATTGATGATGGGTGTCATATGTCTTGGATGTGTAATTATAGGAACTAGATCACCATAGTCATAAATATTATATGGATATATGGTATTTTTAAATATATTAGGCACCATATAATATGATGATCACATAGACACAAATATCACGTGTGGATTGATTTAAATTTTAATGGGTTATAGAATATAAACCCTAGGTTGTTAAAGGGTCTAGGAATAGTAAATCAGGGGAGAGATATGCAATAAATATAGCCACTAATTTATGAAATAATTCACCTAGTCTAATATTTCCAAAATTATTAATAAATTACATAAATAAATACTTAGGTGGAAGCTGATTAAGACATGATCTAGAGGCTAAAAACCAGCACATAAGTTGATTACGATGTCATGAATAGAACCCAATGTCATAAATATTCCTAGATAATATTATGGTAGCTTGGATAGTAGTGCACTATGTCAGTTTACTCCAATTTAGTGCTAGTTGTGTAGGGATTTATGTGAGCTTATAGGAGTAGTTGTGTCTAAGTCTAATAGGCATGTTCTTATACATATGAAACTTAATTTTATATTTCTAACATATTTTAGACTAATTTTGTATTTAAACCCTATATCTTCAAGTTATTAGGGTATTGTTAAACAATAGTATTAAAAATATGATGTTAGCTAGGGAGGATATAAATCCTCAACACCTTGATGTGTTGAGAGCTTCCTAAATACCAATACTCTAAGGAAAGATCGAGCTCAATGTAGTTCTCCCACCTAAGTGTTTGGTGCAAGTGCAAGTGAATTCTAGTATGAGTGTCAACTTGAGTGATTTGAATGAAGATTGATACTATAAATATATGGATTATCAAATTAAAATTATTGTATATGATTGTATGCATAAACAGGCTAGAATAGGGATCAATAACCTTGATTTTACACAACTTGTTTTAAGCTTGTTTGTGTATTTTGCATCAGATGTCCATCTAGTGGATAAATGTCTAAAATTCATGTATATATATTGATTTAGTGCTTGTGTAGAGTGTGAAATAGGTATAGGTTGACCCTAAGTGTCTTAAGAATTTAAAATATATCTATTGGGGTTTAAATTTGTCAAAGAACACTAGAATGGTACCTTGGTTACTAGCATGGGGCACTAGTACCCAAAGAACGACTCCAGTTTATAGATGGTAGAATCTGGAGCACTAGGGGCCTAGATTCTTAGGGGAAGGTTTGGGACTAAATTTTAGATTTCTAGGAATGTGTGATACCCACATGAAGGATAGATAAGGGTGAAAATAGGCCCTAAAATAGGTATATGGCTAAGCTAGGGATGGGTGGTATTAAGTGACACTCATTACACCCAAGTGAAATTTTATATGATTAAATTTGCCCCCCTTTATTCTAGAAATTAAGGAAAGTGAAATGACTAGGATAAAGGAAAAATAAGTGTACCTAGACTTACCTATGATGTGAAGCCCATGATTTTTGGTCTAAGTGTGTGAAGTGTATTGCATTGTGTATTCTAAAAGTGAAATATGGATGAATCAATCCTTTCTTAAGAGAATATCAAAAGTAAAGACAAAAATGAGTAAATATATTAGAGAGAGTGAAGGAATGAATACACCTCATTAGGTTTGTGAACTAATGTAAAAACTTGGTGACATCTTATGTGTGTATATGTAGATAGTCATTAAATGATGAATAACTTAGACTGAACTAGTGGCTTACTTAATCATCTTGTGTGGGTGGATCAAGAACTCAATCCAATTTTAAAGCCATAATTGCTCACCCATGTATTGATTATATATTTTGAATAACTTATATTGGACTAATGGCTTATCTAACCCTCATATGTAGGTAGCTCAAGAACTCAATTAGGCTATGACTCCATCATTACTACACATGTTTAGTAGATGCATTTGTGACTAAAAATATATACTATATATGAAACCATGTAGTATGACCCTAGGGAAATTCAAAAACTCTTAAATGAAAAATAGCCAAAGAGCCTCTTGGGCACTCAGGAATGTAGCTTAGGGACTATGTAAAAATACCAATTATTGTAAGTAGAATAAGGCATCAATCTAGTGTGAAATTTGGTGCAAATGGTGTCTAAACTATACAACATAGAGAATGAAATGGAGTTTTTCATTCCATTTGAGATGAGTTAGTGAAAAATTTATCATGTGGAAATAATATGTCACACACATACCACTGATTATGATATCTATGCATATGGATCTAGACTAAGTTATAGCCATATGTGTCTATGTATATATGAAACTAAAATGGAAGTGATCATGTTACACATGATTCCCCCAATCTGAGTAAATCTAGTTTGATTCTCTGAAAAATTAAGCATAAACTTGTCAAATCTAATAACCTATGACTAAAATTTCGCAAATATGGGCTGTAACTATTGTGTTCTTTATCAAATCTATTTTTTTATTATTTTTGGTATACTGTAAAGTAGTGTGGTTCCTTAGATATTAGTGTGATGTGATAGTGTCCTTTGTGTAGTGTTAATGTTTTTCAATGTTTTTCTATGCAAATTAAAATTGATATGTGTCTAACTATTTTCCACTGTGTTTTATTGATTCTAAAATCTATAATTATGTGTGTACATGTTGAAAATTATACTCTGAGTGTACTTAGATGGTTCGATATCTGTGATAAATCCCTATGAATTCCCCATATTTTTAAGGGGTTTATTGTACCTTTACAATAATTATCCTCAAAATAAAATCTCTACATGATGCACATTAGGTTGAAAACATTTATGATAACTGTGTAATAAACTAATATAATATATATACATGACATCATAATGCAAGATAATATGAGCATAAGTTGGTAATTTATAATTTATGTTAGATATATAATTCACATGGTTATAAAGATATATATAACAATGTAAACATGTGTATGAACTACATAATCTGAGAATATTTGAGTAACTACCTAAGGGGATGGGGCATGATGTCCATCAAGGCACACAAGGAGGAAGGTGAGATGTGTGATGTCCCTCATAGAATTTAATATTGAGTGTAAGTTTAATATCAAGATACAAGTGTCATGGCCATGATACATACATTAAATCATACATATAACACACATGAGGCATGCAAAGTAGGCCAAAGGGACACAATACAAGGAACATGAAAACATGTCACTAAGTATGAGAAAAAGAAAACATACAAGGACATTTTAAAATGTCCACATATGTAAACAATAATTAGGTTAGCTTAGATCCACATGGAAGGATACATTAAAATGTCTGCATACATAATCAATAAGGCACACATAAGGACATGGGCACATATCTATAGTATACATACAATGAAATAAAGTTGCATAGATCTATATAAAAATGGCATATTGAAATGCCCTCGAATAGATGTATAATAAAAGAGACACAATCAAATCTAAATTAGGAAAGATATAAATGAAATTATGCATAAACATGTGATACAAATATGTATAAGAGAAAAAATGTATATAATCAATTATATAGTAGTATTAGTAGTCAGTAAAAAAATTCAGTAGTATAAGATGATCAAAATCAATATATAAATAATGCCAAATCTATGATATAGGGTATACAAAGATGTAAACTAATAAACTAGAATCTATGTATGTGATGCCACCAATGGGTAAATTTGGATCTATGTGTTGGACTTGAATCTTGTAATAATTTACAAAAACTTGATACTAATAAGTGAAACATATATGCATGATAAAAATGAATGTACTAAAATAACTAGTATATGTAGTACCTAGATAGTATAAATAATGCAAACATGAATATGCAAATAATCTAAATTTTATGTTTTTGAGAAATATTTGAATGTTTTTGTATTTTCTAAGTATATAAGCTATGTATAAAGAATTAGGAAAATGAAACTATATACAAGGATCAAGGTAAGAGGAGAGATACTGCTAACCGATGAGTCTCATAAGAGACTCACAATCAATGTAACCTATATCAAGTATAGGGATGGTGATCATGCATGCTATGTGATTTGGTATCTAGGATCTGATAATTGGATATACTAAGTGATTTATAGTTGAAAATACCTATGGAGTAGGGCTTTGAATCTATGAAGTTAACTAAACCAACCTATGAACTATAATGATTTTAGTAACCCATATATCATAATACATTATAACTGGTATAGATGCTCTCTACTATAATACTGATCTATGCGGTGGTTGAGAAATAATCCTTCTAGAATCCATAACATGTCTCTAAAGTAGGGGTCTCTCTAATAAAGGTCTCCATGGGAGATTATGTATACATGGTACTAATATATGAGTAGACCTCACTTGCATTGGTGTCTAAACTAACATCTAAGATGTTCTAGTAGAATTTATGCCTAGATCTATAACTTGTGACTGGTGAATTTGTGCCTGGATACTCATATGGAAGGCCCTCAAATATAACCACTTGATTAACATGCATATACTTGAGACATTTATGTATTATGGATAGACTAGATTAAATCTATTGTATCCAATTCCTACCCAATAACCTATCAAATGTGCCTACACTAGGTACTAATATGAATCTAGTGGCCACTTATATAGGCCCAACCTATCAAGAAATTACAATCTTCTTAATGGAATTCTAGACCTAACCACCAAATCCATGAATAATTATATGTGTCTATGAAATATCATGATCTAAATGATTTAATTGATGTATAAATGTGATAGTACACATGTTGACACTTGACCCATTGTCAATCATGACACTTTGAATAGGATGATGATCAATGTAGGATTGTATAAAGAGCATGTAGAAATCTATCATCATCAACTATCTCCTACTATAAAAAAGTGGTAAGACGTATAGATGAAATTTTATTATGATACACCCCAATGATATTGTGTAGAGGATATTGATCCACTATGTGATTTTGATAAGATGTTGGTAGTGGTTGTGCTTGATATATATATATATAATGAACACCTGAAGTGCCTATTGTCTCACTAATTATATGTTTTAGGAATGGATAAGAAAATGTTTTTAGTGATTTTATTTTTGGTGGTTGTGGTTTAGGAACCTCTATAATAGTGACAAGATCAATTATATTAGCTTATATCAAATCTTTTATCATATGTCACAAGTTAATGCATCTATTTTAAGTGTGGTATAACACCCTATGATAGTTTCAGAATGCAATGGAATCATAATTCCTTAGAGGAGGCCTAGTAATATTAACCGCTTTGATGTGAAGGAGAGATTTGACATTACATTCCAAGAGATTTTGTGGAACTTGTGCTCTAGATTGAGTGAGAATCATAAAATGTCTCCTTAGAAGAGCTAATAAAAAATTGCAAGGAGGTAGCTATGAAGCTATATTAATTATTATTTTTTATCATTTTTATTCTCGTTAGGTTTCACCTTATATGAAGGATTACTATAACTCTTATTAGTTTACTTTGATCTAGTTGTGTATTTTAGTTTTCCCATGGAAAGAAGCTTGACCTATTGTTCTTTCATTGTATGGACAAGATCTTTGAATGATGGAAACTTCTTAAATAGGATGGTTTAATGCAATGTCGATAATAAACTCTACTTGAATATATATTATAGTTCTCTATCTACCATAGGGCTAGTCATATTTGCTAATATATTTTTATATCACAAGATATATTCATCTATTTTTTCATTGCATTTTTTTTTAGTTGTGCAACTTGAGCATAGGAAACCTTATCACTGATGTTGATTGAATTTTTTGCCAAAAACATATCTACCAATGGATTGAATTATGTGGTAGACTAATTATGAAGATCATATAGCCATTACAATGCATATTCCTTTAAACTAGCAAGGAAAAATGTAATAAGGATCCAATTGTTTCTCTCAATTTCTACTCATTTCTTAAATAAGGAAGAAGGTAAGAAACTAGTAATAAGGGTATGGTAGATGAACCTATTTTTTACATGCACATGATATAAATGAGTGTGGAGAACTCATTTTTGTCTTGGAAGGATAAACTATAGATAAGAAATTACTAAAAAAATGGGTTAATAAAAAGATAATAAGGTGGACTACCTAGCATGATCTAGATCCAAGAAACGTGAGCTTGTTAGGAGGCTACCAATCCACTCTTTGATAATAATTAAGTTGAAAGAGAAAAATTGAAATTAATTACATTAAATAATAGAAATGACTAAAATGAAATACAAGAAGAAATGAATGCTTGATAAATAAAATAAGCTAAATATAGTAATAGTCGATCAATACTAGTGTTAAAATAGATCAGATTAGGTTCAAAAATTTAGGCAAGGGTCTATGAGAAGGTAGGGACATAAAAATTTAGATTTGGTCTGGGTAAAGGGTTAAAAATAACTTGTTTTTATTTCTTACCATAGTGACTATCAGTGGTCAGGGTGATCATTGGTGGTTATGCTGACCATCAGTGATTAGGTAACCATTGATGGTTAGAGGTGGCCATCTATCGTTATGCTAACCATCAGTGGTTACTTGTAGATTCTAAAGTTACTCAAAATGGAGTTGTAAAATGGGTCAATAATTAGGTAAGGGTTTATTAAGGATCTAGTTAGGGGTAAGGAAGTCAAATTTTGATTTAGGCTTGGAAGTTAGAAACCAAACAAATAAATTTGAAATATAAGTTATACCTATTACTTGGTGGCTAGAGCAATTTTGGCTGAGTAATAGTACTTTACCTCAAGAGCAATTTTGGTAGAGGTTCAGGTCTTTGTTGTAGTTATTTAATTGTTAGAAGAGAGACTAGTTGGTTAGAAGCTTGAATACCTGTGTGCTAGAAAACTCTTATGATGATGGATCCTTTCTCACCTCTTACTCCCCTCCTTTTATAGGCAAAGATAGATGGAGGATAGAAGGTTACCTAGGAGGTTAGCTTGTTGATTTAGATGCTTTGGGTTTGCTATCACTAGGTAAGGTAGATATACTAAATTATACCATGATAGATTTTACATAATTGGTGTTTGTCTTAGAATGGTAAATACATAACCATCAATGGTCCACCTAACCATAAGCAGTCAGGTTGATCATCAATAGTTAATTGTTTATAAGTAAAGGGGTCAAGTTAGGTTAAAAGGGTTAGGTTAAGGATCAGTTAGTGAGTTTAGTTAGCTAAGTATCTAACTTGACTTAGGGTTTGATAGGTTAGTCAGTGGGTCAAGAATGGTTAGGTGGTCCCTAAAAGGTTTTGAATTATTTTGACATCTAGAACTATTATGTGAATTTTTTAGTGTCTACATTTTCCCTCATTTTATTATGCAACTTTGAATAAACAAGATATAAAACAAAAATAGATTACTTGTCTAAGGTATATTTTTCCTAAGTATGGGAGGAGGTGTTCCCCTCAAACCATGAGTCAATGAGGTAAAACCAAAATTGAGTCAAGTTTTGATAAGTGGTTTATGGTGAGTCACAAGGTTGGTAACAAGGGTGGTTGGGTATTTTAAATGTAAACATGAGCACAAAACATGACTAAGTGTGATATATGAGATCATTCAAAGACTAAGTTTGTCATAGTTAGTAAAATCAAGGTTGGTTCTAGAGGGATTAGTGATGGGGTAGCCAAGCCATAACATTAGGCATAGATAATTGGGTCATTCCTATCAAGTCTCCTAGATAGGGTTGGTGTTTTTATAGGTATCTGAGGTAGGAAGTGCTTCTTCAAAAAACATAAATGGTCTAGTGTGCACTAGGTGGTACAAATTCAAATGTTTAACATGACAAGGTTGGTTGATATGGTCAAAAAGGACCAAGGCAAGGTTGTTGTAAAATATGTGATAATTTGGGCCAAAAGTGGCCAACATCAAGGTTGACATGGTTAGGTGGTTGGTTGGAGAAGGTTAATATCCAGTACATTGGTTTTGGTTTGGTGGAGAAGGTTATCTCCAAAAATGTGACATTAAGGTGTTGGTGCCTAAAATTTTTAAAATGTGGGTTTCCTAACCATCAATGGTCAGGGGTCCCAAACTTGATCATCAATGGTCACCCTAATAGTCGATGACAAATGGGAACCCTAAAACCATAGAACATAAAAGTGAAAATGAAAATTCATTTTCACTATTTACTATTCGACTTCTTATGACTTTTGTGTTATTGGTGATTTGTTGTTTTATGACAAATAATACTAATAAGGTGGGGTCAAAGAGCTGACTGTGTGATTATTGAGTAGAGGTTAGATTGACTAGATGGTTGAGTGAACCTAACTACAAGATCGATGATACAGGGTGGATGAGGGCATAGCTAGGTAGTGGGATGTAGGATTCATCCTTGATAGTGGTCAATAAATGAGGTAGGTGTTGCTTTAAATTATTAGTTTAGGTGATTTGGTTATTTTGAAGTTTAATTTGGTTATTTTTTTATTGATTTGATAGGATTTTGGGGGGTTTTACTGTAATTTTAGGTTTTGGATGTGATTGGTAAAATTAGCAAGTGAAAATTAAAATTAAAGGAGTGGTTGGGTTGGGGATAGGGTAGATGATAGGGGTAGATAGTTTATTTGTTGAGTTTTGATGTAATTAGATGGATCTAAGAATGCAGGTTCAGATATTTTTCCACTAGTGGTCACACATAGTGACCATCAGTGGTCATACCTAATCGTCGATGGTTAGACTTGATCATCAATGGTTGAATATCAAAGATAAATGGCCACTTGACTATCTGTGATCATAGTGACCATTGATAGTTAGGTGAATTGGGAAGGTGTTCAATAAAATTGAAATGTGTTGGTTTGTAAATATTTTTAGTGTGGAAAATGCTAACGGTTGGTTGGGATAAGGTAACTTTCAAGTAGGAGTGGTGTTTTGAAATGTGTGTGGGTTATAGTAGGTGTTTTTTGATAAAAGAGTTAAGGCTATAATTAAGTTAAAAATGTTATATAATTATGAGGATAACATTTGGAATAGGTTTATCTAGGTGGGTTTAGGTTGATAAAGATGTTGATTTAGGTAGAATAAATGAAGTGAATGATCATGAGTAATGGCAATGAAAAAATCATCATGTGTGATAACTTTGAATTTTATAGGCACAATATTAGATCCAGATGAGGGATCAAGTTCTTTAGATATTTATAGAGATCCATTGAGGGATGAATAGATACATATGGAGGAGGTTGGCCTCAAAACTATGATATACTATCAGTGCATACCACAATATGCAATGATGATCATGGCCCTCATCAAGAAATGGGATCCAACCATGAACAACTTCCTCTTGCTAATAGGATAGATGGCCATCCTACTAGAGGATGTTCATAGGATCACTTAGATGCCCATTCATAAGGAGCTAATATATCATATTTAGAGTGAGGAGAGAGATGATCATATGGATCTCTTATATGTTGAGGATAGGGCCCTTGCTAGTTGGCATGCTGATGGCTTCAATTATAAGCCATTGTACCAAAAGTCTTGAGATGACATACATTTGATGATGATGATGATGGAAATATCATGTTTTAAATTGTTTGATTTGAGTAGTGGGTAGTTTCCTTATTTATTGTTGGGAATGTTGGTGGAGATGTTGCTTGGTAGGACAATGTTTGGGTGGGTACTAGTTTTCTTAGTTTAGATATACAAGGAGTTATGGGGATTTAAAGTTAATTAGTGATATGGGATAGTGTGGTATTTGTGCTCTATTATTGGGCATATAAGCATATTAGGGTTCTAAGGTTGATGGGGATACCATGGGAGGACTATATACAAATGCACTTTAGAGTGGGATTTATGTGATGGAGGGGTGATTATGTACTCACAAGAGCTAGAGAAGGTATTAGGGATATTGAATAGTTTAGGGATATGCTAGATGGCTTGGTTATAGGGGATGTGGTTTGGAGGCTATATGTTGGATTTTTTAGGTGGGCTCACTACACTAGGCATACATTGTCATTGTAGAGTTAGAGATGGATCTATGGGAAGAAAGAGGGTGAGATTGAGCTCATCCCATTCGATAGAGTTTAGAGGTAGTTTATCTTAATGTAAGGGATCCCAAGTCTATTCCTAAGATACATGAGGGAGGATGCTAATTTTTTTATTCTTGAGCCATAGCTAGATGAGGTGGTCCTATATCATGAGGATATACCTATTAGAGTAGGGGTTGATGATGCTAGTTTTGTCGATGGCTATGTGGCATGGTATCAGGCCCTTTATGTAGTGACCAATTTTGGGTGGGATAATGGGGGCCAGTAAGACATAGATGTGAATCAAGCTAGTGGGGATATATAGGTACAAATATATGCAGGTGGCCCTAATGGATAGGTAGGTATAGCACTAGTTGTTACATAGGTACATATTATAATTTTATAAGGGGAGATGGCCACATTATAGGGCCAAGATATGATGGTATTTATGAGTAGGGATAGGATGATATTCATTTCTATAGATATTATGTGGTTTATTTCATTGATTATGGATGTGACATTTTAAATATGGTTATGATGTTATGATGTAAGCACATAGAGAAAGTTAGATAATAAACTATATGTGGGAAGAAAGATAAGAATCATGAGACATATGTCTACATGAACCAATGATGAGAGGATAAGGAAAAGGCATGATGTTTTTTTATTGGTAAGGACAAAAAAACCAAAGTTATATTAGCTTAAGGAACATAATAATTTTGAATGCTTTAAATTAGAATTTTTTGGTTAATTGTCTTGATCACATTATGTCAAGTAAGCTCATAATACCTTGATTTGAAAATGGTATAAAGGGAAGGTAAGTGGTAGGTGAAGGGTAAATGGGTGATAGGTAAATTAACCTTATTTAGGTTATTTTTCCCCTTCTATAAGTGGCCTAAGAACCATATTATATAAGTCCATGTCTTCATGCAAGGTATAGACTAATCAATGCAAAAGTCTACTAATGTTAGATATGAAAGATGATTATAGCTTTCTTGGGATAACTTGTTCTTATTTTCATATAGGGTCTTTTTTTATTATTGTGGTTTTGATAAGTTAGTGAATCTAGTCAATGTGGAAAGATTTAAATGATTACTTTTGAAAAATTTGACTTATCCATCCTTCAAAGGAGTGGTCTAAGTTTAGGTTTATTTATTTGGTAGCTATCTTTTAAGGAGCAGTCTATCGTTTAAGAAATTTTTAGATTTGGGTAGTTGTCCTTTAAGGGAGAATCCTATAATGCTAGAGATATGTGACATAAGTGATATTTTGGTATCCCAAATTATTTTGATGCTAGGTTTAGACATGGATAAGTCTATATAAGCTTATAGGTTTACCTTTATGATGGAAATATTTTAACATAAAAAGGTTAATCATAAGTGAAAGGGGTGTTTTTGAGAGACAATGAACATAGGATTCCATCTGATTAGAGATAAAAAGTATCCATTAAAACCATGCTATGGATAGAGGCATGGTATCCATATTTAGTATTAGGCTATAACTATGATATTTAATCACATGCTTCTATGTTGTAATCAATTGTCCTAAAAGGGATAGGGATAGGTAATTGAAGATGAAAAACTCATAAATCAAGGGATGAGATTAAGTTAGACAAAAGTTGAGTGTGATCCTATTTTAATATAAAAAAGGACATAGATGAAAATCATTGAGAGGCTCAGGTTCTAGTTTGCCTTCAAGAAAGGACAAGTGATAAGCTCTTAATCCATATTATGGGTTATGATGTAGGGTCCAAACCAATTGAAAGTAAACTTGCCTCTTTTTATTTTCTCCATATTCATCACGTTTTGGTTTTACTTTAGGATGAGGTCTCTGATATTGAATTCTCAATCTTTTAGGTGCTTATTATAGGCATGCTTGATTTCCTCTTGGTAAACATGAACATGGTTAAGCATTGTTATGCAATGCTCATCAAGTAGCTCAAGTTAGGCTAGATATTCTTCCAAATAGTTACTCTCAAAAATGATGTCTTGTAAGGATATAAAAAGAGAAGGAATCTAAACTTCGAGAGACAACACTACCTCCACCCCAAAGATTAGAGAGAAAGGGTAGAACCTATAGAGGTTTGAATGTTATTGCAATAGTCCCTTCAAATAAAAGGGATGTGGAAGTACCAATCCTGACCTAAATCACTAACTAATTTGGTTAAAATCTTGTTGAGTATTTTGTTAGAGGTTTCTACCTATCCATTTTCTTATGAATGGTAAGGAGAGGAAAATCTTAACTTGATGTTAAATGCATCACAAAGACTATTTTTGAAATATTTCCCATTATTGGTGATGATCTTATGGGGAACACCAAAATAATAGATGACATGATGATTGATGAAGTTGAAAATATTAGTAATTTTGGTCAAGATGAGAGGAATGGACTCCACCCATTTTATGAAATTTTGATGGTAGTGATGATGGATTGGTGCCACTATGAAGAATGAGGATTAATTTCCCCAATGATATCGAGTCCCCATTATGAGAAGGGCCAAAATTCCTTAGATACTTGAAGGCCATGGGCCAATGCATGATGTAAATTAACATGTTATTGACATTTAACACACTTCTTTACATAATAATATCAATCTTGGTTGATGATAGGCCAATAGTAGCTGAGGTGAAGGATACATTTAGTGATAGCTAAACCACTAAATTTTCCCCCACAGATCCTTTCATGTGTTTCCTGGATAGCATGGGAAGCTTCATGGCTATGTAGACAATAGAGAAGGAGGCCATTCAAACCACATTTGTAAAGGATTCCCGCTAATATGGTATAATGAGACATACTCTAAATAAAATCTCTTTGGTCATTTGTAGAGAGGTTTGGAAGAATGATGTTGAGGTTGAGGTAGTTAAAGGTCTTCTCATACCAAGTGTTTAAGAGAGATTCCTCCAAAATATAAATAGTAGGAAGGTTATAATAGATATAGAGGGTGTGATAAAATGGTGAATGGTGACAAAGAGTTTAGAATCAGTGGGTGTAGATGGGATCTAGAAAGTAAGGGAAACCATTATATCTATGAAATTGTTTGTATATCATAGAATATATTGGATAAGGTAATGATCAAATGATGCTAAGATTACCTCTACTAGCTATTTGTATTTTTTCAAGACATCATTCTTACATTGGTAGGATCCATTGACCTAGTTGACCATAAGTTAGGAATTGACAAAGACAATGATCATCATAACTCCCAAAGATAGAGTGGTTTGGAGACCCATTACTAGGGCTTCATACTCAGCCACATTGTTGGTGCACTCAAAATCAAGTTTGAAGGAAATGGGAAGAGGTTCACCAACAATGAGAATGATAATAACTCTAGCACCCCCACTATACTGGCACTTTGAGCTATCAAATAACATGGCCATTTGATAGATGGGATCCTCTTGAGAAAGGGTTATGATGAACTCATTTATAAATACAAGAGAAAGAGGTTGGTTGTCAGGTAAAGGAGCTTCATCCAATTAATCAGTAATGACTTGCCCTTTGATTGACTTTTGCTAGAGGAAATCAAGGTCAAACTTAGCTAGTAACATGAGCCACTTAGCCATAAGCTAGTTTTTGTATGGTTTAGAGTGCATGTACTTGAGTGGGTCAGTATTAGTGACGACAAAGGTTTTGTGATTGAGGAGGTAATGATGAAGTTTGAAATCCACAAAGACTATATCGAGGAAAAGTTTCTTAGAATGGGTGTATCAAGTCCCATACTAAATAAGTGTTTGACTTATATAGTAGACAACTTACTCTTTGTTTTGTTCATCATGATGAGTGAGTATTTGCCATAAGGAATGGTCAATGGTAGAAATATAAAGGTATAATGGTTGGTCCTCTTTAGGAGGGATAAGATTAGGTTGAGAAAGGAGGTACTATTTGAGTGAATCAAAATCTTTTTGGAAATCCTTATTCCACTTAAAAGATGTATCTTTCTTAAGAAGATGGTGAAAGGGTTGATATCTATCTAGTAACTCAGAGATGAAGTGATGGATGGATTGGAGCTTCCCATACAAGCTAAATATTTATTTAACATGGGTTGGATGTGGCATCTCTAAAATTAATCTAAATTTAGTAGGGTCTACTTTTATTCCTTAAAGAGAGATGATAAAGCTAAGAAGCTTTCCAGACAGGACCCCAAAAATAGATTTATTGGGGTTGAGTTAGACATTGAAATGGATTAGGCACTCAAAGATAATTTTGAGAGCATCTAGATGGTCTTTACGATGTTTTTATTTCCCAAGGAGATCATCTACATTGTCCTCTATGATTTTATGGATGAGATCATGGAAGATGTAGGTCATTATACATTGGTAGGTTACTCCAGCATTCTTCAGACCAAATAGCATGACCCTGTAGTAGAAGGTTCAACAAGGGGTGATGAAAGAAGTATTATATTAATCCTTAAGGGTAATAAACATCTGATTATATCTTGAGAAATCAACCATGAGAGGCATCTCATGGCCAACTATAAGATCAACAAGTTGATCAATGCTAGGCAAATGGAAGTTATATTTTAGACAAGCAAGGTTAAGGTCATGAAAGTTAATATAGAGGCAAAGTCCCCTATGGGTTTGGTGATGGGAATGATATTATAAACCCATTAGGGATATTCAATGGGTTGGATGAAATTGATAGACAAGAAATGTTGAAGATCTTCTTTTACTAGAAGTTTGATGCAAGGGTACATCCTATGAAGTTAGCATTAGGATGGGTGATGATGTTAGGGAGGAATATGGAAAGGTTGATCCTAGGCATATCTTAATAAGATGAAGTAAATTTTATACCATGGTAATGAAGGAAGGAAGGGTAATCATGTTTCTCTATGGAATCTAAGGATTGACCAATCTTTACAATATGATGGTTATCTTGAGTACCCAAGTTAATATCGATAGTATATTCATTAAACATGGTTTCATTCTCAAGAGGAAGTGATTTTTGGATATAAGAATCCTCTGAACCAATATAAGTGATAATAGAATCATCATCTTGATGTTGGATGGTGTTGATGGTGGGAGAATCATTTTCTACCATTTTTGGATGAATCAAAGGAAGGGTTTTGATTTTTCCAACCTTTTGATAGGTCAGGGGGCCTAAGATAATGGTATTGACTAAAAAAAGTTAGGAGGAATGATTTCAAAATATTGAGACTTTGAAAGAGATGGGGTTGGTGAGGATGTAATGTCTTACTCAATGGTGGTTATGGGTTTGGGGAAATTAGTGGGTTCTTCTGGTGGTATGAACCTAAGACCAGATAACTCATTAGGTTTTTAGTTTTTGATGGAACTCCTAGCCTAGTTAAGTTTAATCAGTCACCAACCATCCAGTAGTAGGGGAACATATACCCCATGAGTCTCCAAGCTCAAGAGAAGGGTAGGTCTCCCAATTTCAATTTATCTCATTTATTTCTAGCTGATTAGGCTCATCTTGTAATACTTGGTACACCTATAAAGTTACAATTTGGCAAATATGGGTTTGTCTAGATATGAGAAGCTAGAGGTAAATGGTCAGATAAAAGAGGTAGTGGTAGAATATGGGTTTATTTAGGCTAGATGGTTGATTTGGTTCATCCTCACTCTTGGGTGAGAGTGTGGGAGTGGGTAAGTTTTGGGTAAGTGGTTGGATTGGTAATGGGTTCAAAGGAGGTTCATCTAATAATAGATCATCCTCATCCTATAATTTATGGATAAATGTTTGGAGAGCTTTGCATTTCTCCATGTCATGTCTAGGTTTCTTATGGTATGAGCATATTAGACTGTCACTGAAGCAAGATGTTTTAGGAATTAAAGGGTTAAAGGATTTGATAGGTGGTATGATTAATGAATATTTTTTCAACAATATTTGTATAATGGTTAAATAAGATTCAAGCAAAGGTGTTGGGGGTGTTAGGTTTTTGGTTTTAGGAGTGGGAGCATTCTTAGAAGTAGGATTCACAATGGAAGTTGTAGGTGGTGGAATAATTTTGGTAGGTGGTTTTAGTTTGGATTACTTGGTTGTGGTTGTTTTTGATGTGGATAATTTTGGGATGGATGATTTGGATGATGAAGGATTGGAAATAGGTGAGAAGGTAGAGGTACATATATTATTTAAAAAAAATGGGGAGTTTGATTATTTGGTGGGGATAGGTAAAGGTAATGAAAGGAGAAGGTTTAGTTTGGGTAGTTGTGGGAGGGTTAACCTTCTTGGTAGAAATATGATCCCCTAAGATAGTTAAAGGATGGGTTCCTATGATAGAAGGTAAGTGGGAAGGAGGTGGTATGGTTCTAGTTTTTGGTGGGAGTTTGGATGGTTCCATCTTTTTAGTTAGTTTGGTTGGGGTTTTATTTGGTGGACTAGATGGGGTTAACTCTAACTTCAAAGATGGGTGAACAAGGTTAGGTGTAGGAAGTATTCCTAGATTCTTAATAGGTTTGGTTAGAGAGGTGTAAGGTGATTTGAAAATGTTGGATGGAGGTGGCTTGGATGATTCCCCTATAGCTTTAGAGGAAGAAGTATTTGATGAAAGTATTGAGGTGATGATAGGTTTGAGGGTGGATGAAAGTGAGGTTGAAGGTTTAGGTTTGTTTTGATAGGGAATCCCAAGATAATGACAAAATGTGGCTCTATCAACATTGGGTTAGGAGGATACCTCTAGGCTTTAGACCAATATAGAGAAAGGTTTGTAAGTTGGTTTGACTCTTTGGTCATTGGTTTTTAATATTAAACCCATAGGTTGAGGTCTGAGATTGGTTTCTTTCCCTTTGTCCTTGATGGAAGGTTCCAACATTTTAGAAGATGTTTCTTCCATATAGGTAGTAGATAAAGTGATCTCTTCTTTTGTAATGGTTCCAAAGGAGATAGTAGGTGACTCTATGATGGGAGAGGAAGGTTTGATGGCCTCTAAGGAAGGAAAAAAGGTGGATGCTTCCTTTGCTTGGGTGTCTAAAGGAATAGTAGGTAATTCCACTAGTTCAATAAGTGGAGTGGGATAAGATATGGTTGACACAATGGTTGCCTCTTTTGGTATTATATCAAAGGAGATGTTGATAAATCCATGGTCTCATCAAGTAAGAAACAAGGATAGTTGATTCCTCTATTTAGGTGTCTAAAGGAATAGAGGGTGAGTTCACCACTTTAATGAGTGGAATGGAGGAATAAGCAGTTAAGGTAATTTTATCATAAATGATAGGTTCACTAATAATGACATTGAATATATAGACCTCATGGGCATGAGATGATTTTGGTTTATTATCATCATAGTTGGTAGAAGGGGCATGATTGGGGAAAGGTTTCCAAAAAATATCAAGGGACTGATTAGAGGGTGCATTGGGATTATCACATACAAGTTCTTCCTTATTAATCAAGTTTTGGATAATGGTTTTGAATATGTTACACCTACTAATATCATGTCCAATTACATGGTGGAAAGCACATAGATCATTCTCATTGTACCAACCAGGTGTAGGGTAAGAAGCATCAAATTTTTGGGGAGGTTTTATGGGAGGAAGTTGTATGATGTTATCTTTGAGAAATTTATCTAAAATTAAAGCATAATAATCCCATATCAAAATGAATTGTTTTGGGGTAGCTCAGTTTTGATTTTAGTTTTGTTGGTTGGAAGAGTTAGAGGAGTTGGTTTGGCTGGGTTGGTTGACAATAATTGGTGGAGCAGTTTTAAGGAAAAACAAGTTTGTGGATGACTTTGGTTTGGTGTTGGAATGGTTATATTTATTGGTGTTTTTGGATGAGGAAGGTTCATTAGATTTAAAGATAGAATTTTTGTTTCTTAGTTTCAATTTCCCCTCATCAATGGCTCTAATTTCTAGTTTATGGGCCATGGTAAAAGCCTCATCAAAGGTTATAAAATTCTAAACCTATAGAGTAGGGGAAATGTGTTTGTCACAACCTCAAGATAAAATTTCAATCAACTTGGGTTGGAGTAGATATAAAGATATTTGGTTGATAAGACCTCTCTATCTAGCTAGAAAATGAGCCATTGATTTGTCATCAAATTGCCTAATAGAGTAGAGGTTGGTGATAGAGATATTTTTAGATATATTTATTGAGAAGTGATCTAAATATATTTGGGAAAGTTGGTAAAATGAAAATATGGAGTGATTGGTGAGATAACTATACCAATCTAAGGCTAGTCTAGATAAAGACATGGGAAAAGTATGAAGGAGAAGAGCCTCATCATATGCAATCAAATAGAAATAATGGAAAAATGCTCTAAGTGTTTTTGGGGTCCTCCTTGCTTTTAAACTTGAAAAGCTTGGGTAGTACCAAATGAGGAGAATAAGATTGGATATGGATGGATAGATGGATAGGTTCATTACAGATTTGATCATAAGATAAGAGGTTATGTGCCCCAGAAATAGGTGACTCTAGGTTGGTCATTTTGTCCATTAACATTTTGACCAAATAAGTTTGAGGTTGGGAAGATCCATAATTGGGTGGTAAGTTTTGTTTAGGTTGGGTGGATGTAATATATGGATAAGTGATGGAAGGTTGTGATGATGCCACATATTGGTTTGTGGTCATTGAAGGTTGGGATGATGACATATAAGGGTTAATGGGCATAACATGTTAGGTAGAAGTTGTTATGTATCTTTGTGGATTACGAACATATTGGTAGGATTTCATGGGTATTTATTAAGGAATTGATATGGGTTGTTTTGAAGGTATGAATGGATTTGTGGATTGAGGTTGAGTGGAAACTCTAGTATTGATAGGTAGAAGGGTAGGAGGTATAGAAAGCACAAAATTTTGAAGTGGGGTAGAAATTGGTGCATTGGTAGTGATAATGGGAATGGTGGAAATATGGGTAGAAGATATCCCCATGGTGGATGAAGTATGGGTAATAAGAGGTGAGGTTTCCCTTATTTTAGAGGTGTTATTTGGTGTAGGGGGTATTTGGATATTGGTTGGGATGTTGAGTTTAGGTGGTGGTAGTGGATGGGATATTGGTGTAAAAAGATTCTTGGGTGATCATAGGTTGGTTAGAGGTGGTTCCAACTATAATATGGGGTGGCATCCCATAAGGTGGATATGTAAGAGGAACCAAAGTAGTAGGGGTATAGTAAGATAAGGTTTGAGGTAATGTTGGAGGGCCATGGAGTTGTTATCAAATAAGGTAGTGAAATCCAAATCACCCTTGACTAATATATGAGGCATGGTAGGAGGGGGAGAAAGATGAGGAGAACTCTCAATATCCAAAGTGTACTCCATAGAGGAAGAAGAAGAGGAAAGTGGTTTTTGGTTAGTTTGATTCCTCAACTATTTATATTAAAGATCATGTGAGGAATATAAAAGAAATGATGAAAATAATCTCACAACTCAAACATAAATCAATAAAAAGAAAAATATCTCAAGGGAATTAAAACATACACTAAATTGTGTTTAAAAACTTAAGATACTTTTTAAATCACTTTTGGCTTATGCCTTAGAAAGTGTGAAGAGGAAATTTGGTTTGTAGATTAGGTACTAGAAAGAAAGTCTAAGGTTGGTTTTAGGTGTTAAAGGCTCTTAAAAATCTATATCAAAAGTTGGTACATGACTTGATATTGGGGCCTACCTCCTCACTTCACACACTATAATGATAAGGGTGTTGGGTACTTAGAAAAGATATACTAAATTTTAGAGTTTAGGCTCAACCAAAGAGCTAATTTTTGGTTTTTATTCTTGGTAATGACCTTCAAGTAAGATAGCCAAAGGGTAAGGTTTACTACTAGGTGATGAAATCCTAGTTAGGCCTTATGTCAATTGTTATGTTATGTTGATTGATTATGTGGTTTGGTAAAGTGTGTAAGAATAAAAGTTAAACTATGATTGATTACTTTGTTTTTAAGTTAACTAGATGAAATAAGAACATTATCATATAATAAAGGAATAAAAGGGCACCTAGATGATGCTAAGTACCACCAAGAATTCCAAAAAAAAAATCTCAATTTCTACTCATTTCTTAATTAAGGAAGAAGGTAAGAAACTAGTAATATGGGTGTGGTAGAAGAACCTAGGTGTTGTGCACTCATGATCTAGATGAGTGTGGAGAACTCTTTTTTGTCTTGGAAGGATGACCTATAGATAAGAAAGAACTAACAAAAGGGGTTGTTAGAAAGATAGTAAGGTGGACTACCTAGTGTGAGCTAGATCCAAGAATCATGAGCTTACTAGGAGGCTACCAATCCACTCTTTGATAAAAACTAAGTTGAAAGAGATAAAATGAAATTAATTGAATCAAATAATAGAAAGAACTAAAATGTAATACAATAATAAATAAATTCTTGGTAAATAAAATAATCTAAATATAATAATAATGGGTCAATACTAGTGATAAAATAGATCAGATCAGGTTTAAAATATTAGGCAGGGGTCTGTGAATAGGTAGGGACATAGAAAGTTGGATTTGGTTGGAATGAAGGGTTAAAAATAACTTTATATTATTTATTACCATAGTGACCATTGGTAGTTAGAGTGACCATTGATGTTTACATTAACTATTGAAAGTTGGGTAACTATTGATAGTTAGAGGTGACCATCACTGGTTATGCTAATCATCGGTGGTTACCTATATATTCTGAAGTTGATTAAATGGGAGTTAAAAATGGGTTAATGGTCAAGTAAGGGTTTGTAAGGATCTAGTTATGGATATGGATTTCATAAGATAGGTGTAGGAGGTCTGATTCAAGCTTAGAAGTCAAAATCCAAACAAGCAAATCTAAAATACAAGATATACCTATTGCTTAATGTTTGGAGTAAATTTAGTAGACTAACAGTGCTTTGCCTCAAAAGAAATTTTGGTAGAGGTTCATGTCTCTATTGAAATTGTTGAATTACTATAAAGAAGATTGATTCTCTAAAATATTGAATACCTGTGTTCTAGAAAACTCTTGTGATGATGGATCCTTTCTCACCTAATACTCCACTCATTTTATAGGTAAAGAGAGATGGAGGATATATGGTTCCCTAAGAGGTTGGCTTGCTGATATTGATGCTTCATAGTTTTTTAGTACCAAGTAAGTGAACATATTAAATTATGCCGTGATAGCTTGTACATAGCTGGTGTTTATGTTAGAATGGTGAGGACCTAACTATCGATCATCCACCTAACCATTTATGGTTAAGCTAACCATCAATGATAAAGATTCTAGAGGTAAAAGGGTTAAGGTGGGTTAAAAGGGTTGGGTTGAGGGTCAATTAGTGAGTTTAGTTAGCTAAGTAGCTAACTTGACTCAAGGTCTAATGGGTTGGTTAGTGATAGTATCTTTATGGAGAGATTTATTTGAACTTATGGGAGAAGTTATGACTAAGTTTGATACACTTGTTCCTATGGAAACAAAACTTACTTCACTATCCATGACCTATTTTAGACTAATTTTGTATACAAAACCTAGATATCCATGTTATTATGGTATTAAGAAGAAAAATTATAAAAAGTGTGATGTTATTTTGGTAGGGAAAACATCCTCAACAGCCTAATATGTTTAGAGTTTCCTATATACTAATACTCTAAGGAGGGATCAAGCCCGATGTAGTTCTCCCACATAAGTCCTTGGTGAAAGTACAAGTGAATCCTAATATGAGTGTTGACTTGAATTTTTTGAATTAGGCTTGAGACTATAAATATATGTATTCTTAGCTTAGGATTGTTATAGATGACCATATGTAGAAGTAGGGTAGAATATGCATCAATAACTTTGATTTTGCATAACTTATTCTAAGCTTGTTTATGTATTTTGCATATGATTTCCATCTAATGGATAAAGGGCTAAATTTTATGTATATATATTAACATCATGCTTGTACAAAGTTTTAAATAGATCTAGGATGACCCTATGTGTCTTAGAAATTGAAATGATACCCATTGGGGTTGAAATTTGGTAAATGGCATTAACACAATAGTATAGTCATTAGCATGGGGTACTAGTGTCCAAATAATTGTGATAGTTTCTAGGAGGTATAACCTAGATTGATAAGATCTTTGGCCCCTTTGGGAAACTTTGGTAATAAACATTGGATGTCTAGGGATGTGTGATACCCACATGAAGGTTGGATAAGGGAATAAAGAGTCCCTAAGGAAGGTCTATGGATAATCTAAGCATGGTTTATCTCAAGTGAAATTAATTGAACTCAAGTGACATTTTATGACTACATTGATGAATTATTCACTCCTTTTAGGGCACACCACATACTCACACATGTGATCATTGATAAAAAATATGTCTTTTATACATAGTTCCACCAATAATATGTAATTTGATATTGTATAAAAACTTAATATAATTATGTATTGTGAAACTTATTTTTATCATTTAAATAAGCCAATGGAATCCAAGTAATAAATAATATGATCTTGAGTGTGGTATAACATAAAATAAAGATAGAGTGGTCTAAGGACCAACTACAATTAGAATATTAATACCACATAAGGGTGTGAATGTATGATAATCATAAATATGTAATACCATAATTGTACCAATTAAATCTCTCTTATTATAGACTAAAATAGATAACAATGAAATAAAAATAATGATTTTAATATAACTATTGTCAATCATCATTACATGTATGGTAGAATTATGATAAGTGAATAATGATGCATGTATATAGGACCATTATTTGATGCATTTTTACATAACTGATGATCATGATCATGAAAGGTAATGGAAGATAAATGTTTTATAAAATTCAAATGTATGCCAAAAATGTTATCAATATAATGTTGAGTAAAATAGTTGAGTGATGTATATATATTTCCATATGAACATTTTTTGTTTAGGAGCATTGAGATATTTTAATGAATTACTTAAAACTTGTATGCATTGATTATGATTCAAAAAATATTATTTCATTGTATAATTATCCAAATTAGTGATAATAATATTTTTATTAATCAGGTCTTATATCTTATTTCATAATTTAAAACATTTATTATTCCCATGTATTGAGGCTTGATGATATTAAAAAAACTAATGAGGCATACAATGTTCTTGTTGTATTCATTTAGAAAGATTTTATTAACTAAACCATATTACAGTCAAGTGATTACTTTAAAATTTCATGTGGTGGGTCTAGTAATGTTTTAATTTGTCTTTTTTTATCTTAGGATTAGTAAAGGTAAGCTTAGTATTTGGTTAATAATTTAAATTAACCATCTTGACCTAATTCATGGTTTATAAATTAGGTTCATCTTTAATATTAGGGTTGAACATTGTTTTATCCTAATATTTATTTATATCATATTTAGAATAAATATATGTAATTTAACATATTAGCATCCATAAGATCAATCTCTATATTGTGTAGCATATGACAAAGTTAAGTAAATGAGTCATATATATGCTAAACATGAATTCATCCTTGAGTAGAGTTTTAAATTTATTGGAGAATGTACTATAAATCTCACTATCAATAAGTGGGTGTGAAATTTTGTTAAGTATGGTTTTAAATTTAATCACATAGTGATATTTACATTAGATCATTTTTTGATGTGACTAATTTGGTAAAATCTTATATTTTGATTATTTTTATCAAATAATGCACTAAGAAGAATTCAAGTACATAATGTATTTTATACATGGATCCCAGTTATAAATATTAAAATAAATCTAAATCATATCACATGGGTCTCCTAATAAAAATATTTACCATAAGTAATTTATCATGTTAGGAACAAATATAAAATGCAAAGAAAGATTTAATATGCTAAGATGGATCTCCATTACCACTAAAGGTTTTAAACTTAGGTACTTGGAATGATAGGAAAAAGGATTTAAAATCACTTTTTAATACAAATGTTTCAATAATATTTCATAATATGAAACAACATGGGTAATTTTATGACTCTTTTTAGATAATTATAAAAATTTAATCCTTAGGTAAGTCATTTATTTTTTCACTATTTGATTAGTATATGCACCACTAGTTGTATGAGTAACATGTGCATTTATAGGTTTATTTAAATGCTTACCATTGGTATGAGGGGCATGATGAGTGTTATGACTATATTAAAGACAAAGAAATTGAATATATAGATATTTAGACACAATTGTCTTAGGGTTGGTTGGTGGGATAAAATATGTATTAATAATAGAAGCATCAAGCTAAGAAAGTGCAGTAGAAAGAAGTGGAGGCATAAGAGGACTAATATTATGAGTGTTACTATCTTCACCACTCAATGTTATATTAAAAACATCCAATAGAGGTTGATCATGAAAATGATCCTTATTCCTAAGATTTTACTGTATGGTTTTTTATTTTTTTCAATAAATACTCCAAATTTATAACATTTTTGTTCATCACAACTATAGAGCTAGTAAGGGTTACAAATCTATGTGGATCAACCTTCTCAATATATTTTAGATTAATTTTTTGTTGACTATCATATCCATTATTAATAGGTTGGTACATAGAAATAATAATGTCTAATGAGTTTAAATAAGACTCAAATGTATTAAAATAGATTTGAAATAAAAATGATAAAATTATAGGTAACCTCAAAGTTTATATCCAATCAAGGAAACAAGGTGAGTGTACTTAATTTTTAAGTCGTATATAATTTGTAAGTTGAAATAGGTAAATAGAAACTAGAGTTTAACCAAATAAGTATGAAATGATGCATAATTGAAATCAAATCTTAAAAATTAGAAAAATAACCATGAAACCCTATGAGGAAGGTATGATCATTTTTATATTGCATGGGTTCAAAAAAATGTTTTATATTTTAAGTGTTTATTAATGAAAAAATATAAAAAATAATGAATTGGGGAAATATACTATTCAATAATGTAAAATATTAATTTTAGATCCACCCTAGTGGAAAAAAATAGTAAACATAAAAATAGAAAATATTTAATTGACAATTGAAATTGAAATTATGTAAAATATGATTGAAATATCACATCTTGATGTTTTATATATTTCAAAATTTATATATAGTTGTACATGTTTGTAACTATATTTATGTAAAATTTGGGTCTTTGACTATGTTAGGATGAACTCACCATGTCCTATATGGAATCATCAATAACTTGTTTTGACCTAATATAATGTATTATTGTGTTGTACCTATCTTTAATAAAATTTTAGGTTATATGCCTATGTGCCACTGTATTTCATACCTTTATATCTATATTTTTTTAATATGATGGGTAAAAATGATGTGTTATTTCTTTCCCTTGACCAAGCTTTCAATCAACTCACAATACAAAAATGTTATAGGTCAATAAACCATTGTGGGTGTCTAAGTTATGTATCCCATAAGATAAAATTATACCTTAATTTGTTTTTTTTTTTTTTTTTTTTAATTTTTTATTTTTTAGTGTTAATTTTAATATTGAGAAATGTTTATGATCACCCTCTTCCTATATGTGAATATTCAACTATATGAACATTTTCCTAAAACCTTGTTTTAGTATAAGGCAACAATATAAATCCATCTCAAGTGTATAAAAAACATGGAAAGGAATAACACTCAATTTAATTATGAATCAAGATAACATACGTTGTATTCCTTTCTTACTTAAATTTTATCTCATTTATGAATGTTAAATGTCTTTGGATGAATTGGTATGAATATGATTTTTTAATACATAATTCACACTTAGCTCAACTTGTGCAATAGTAAGAAGTGAAAGATGGAACATGGAGTGTAGATAAAGTAAAAGGGACTCAAAAAATGATGAAGGATAGGATAAAATGGACTAATAACCCCACCCAAGGTAGGATTAAAAATATTGATTATTTTTTCCTAATAAATTTTATAGATCACAATTTATTTAATACCATTGGAATATATACAAATATTCTTGTGTATATTAATAAAAGTTAGAAGTGTTAGACATGTTTGGTAGGATTAGAATAACTTATGGGTATAATGGGGTAGGATAAGTCTTATAAATAATAAATTATACACACATGTGATAATCATGAAAAAACATGGGAAAGACATAATGAAAAAAGGTCTTATACCAAAATTAGGTGTTTAGGTTATGTGTGTGACATTATCTATACTTATCTACTTTGAGTGTGTTATGTTTAATATGTGTTGAATGTGCCTTTATCTATTTTCCTTATTTACTCTAAATTTCTAAATGAATATTAAAATGATATATATCATATGAAATAATCCTTAATTTTCTTGATCAATATCATACATATGTTTTTTTTTACATACATTATCACGACCCCTATCATGCATTTATTAGGTCAAGGCTCCACATGGATATTTTAATTTGATATATTTATTAGTAAATTTATTATAGGGACATTTTATTATTTTTAAATCATGGATTACATGTTTTACATTAGGGGCATATTACTCCTATGCTTCTATTAATTATTCCTTGTCCATATTGGGGCATGTTACTTTGTGTGGTTTATTGATTGCATATTTCACATAAGGTAAATATTACTAATGTTATTAGATTTATTATTATTTTTCCACAACGGGGAATGTTAATTCCAAACATATATTAAATATAGCTTTTCCATCTAAGGTAAATTCATTACTATTATATATATACATCTCTAAGAATCAAACATATATAGGTTTAATTTTTCATCACATACATGATTTCTCTATTATATATTGTTATGATTCTATAATAATTATTGACTTTTCATAAATTACATATGGTTAATGTAATATATCTATTTTGAGATAAGTAATTAACATGTTTATATCACACATTAAAAGGGGAGAATATGATATACTTGTTTTTTCCTAGCTGATATTCCAATCACATGATGGTACATAATATATTATCCCTTTATCCTACATTAAAGAAATAAAAAAGTGATACCTAACATAATTCACCTATGTTGGGTACCACTTTTTTATTTATTAATTTAAGATAAATGGATAATATATTATGTACCATCATGTGATTGGAATATCGGCTAGGAAAAAATAAGTATATCATATTTTCCCCCTTTAATGTGTGATATGAACTTGTGAATTACATATCTCAAAATAGATATATTACATTAACCATATGTAATTTATGAAAATTAAATAATTAATATAGAATCATAAAAATATATAATAGATAAATCATGTATCATCATGAGAAACCAACACATTCATCTATGGAAAATAAATTGAGACATGGATTTCACATAAGCATGATCAAAGTTTAACATAACTAGATGTATTCATTCCTATATTAATTTTCCTTCCTAGATTTGAATATATCATTATATTTATATACATATTGATTTCCTTGCATAAATTTGTTATATGTTTTTATTTATAAATTTTTCCATCTCTAAAACATAGAGGAATTAAAGTTTGTACTAACATATTTATGAATTTTCACTTTGGAAATCAATTAGCCTCTCTTTCATTTTCAACTTCAGATCAATATCATTATTATATTAACTTTATTAATTATTATAGGTTTAGATAGTGAAATATTTTATGAACCATCCCAAGTTATATTTTTTCCTTTATTTTGATATATATGTATCACACACATCAGATTGGGGCATTAGGTAAGAGCCTTATTTTGATCTAGTAGTAGTTTTAGATGTTAAATTAAATTATTCTAAAGTAATTGAGTATTTATCAATTATCAATTCCTATTATAAATTTATTTTCATGTGTTTATCATTTTCTACTCTCCATTTCCACCCCTCCTATGGTTTTATATCTCTTCTATGTTTTTTGTCTTCCACTTTTATTTTTGTTTTTGTTTTTCCTAGGATTTTTCTAGGGCTATGAAGTATGGTCATAAATAGATAGGAATGTACCACTAAATTATTGGTATTTTTATAAAAATGAAACATTAGTGAATCCTTATCTTATGGGTCATTTTTTCCCTTAGTTTGTGTATCCCTTTCTTCATTTTACTAATTTTTAGACTTCTTTTTGCATATTATGTGTTAGCTAATATACCATTAGGGTCTTGTTTTCATTGAAGTCTACAAATAGATGAGTCCATTAGTGCATATAGGATATAAATAAAGTGAATGATAATTAAGTTATAAGGTCAAGAGTGGTTATAATAAGTGTAAAATTTATTTAAGATCTTAAATTAATGTATTTAGAGCATAATTTGATTTAATATTGGACAATACATATTGTATTTTTTAATTTTTTATGCTATTGAATTTACATATAGGGATTAGATCTTACATCCATTATTTACTTGATAAAGCACACCAAGTGTTATTTTCCAACAATCTTAAGAACATGGGTCTGATAATAATGGAAGGATAATAAAATACCCTCAACTACTCCCCATTTTTAAAGTGTTATCCTTTATTTATATTTTCAATAAAGGAGATCAATTAAATGTAAATAGAAGATTGGATATAATGAAAAAGTGTTTCTTTTAGATGATTTTTGGATTCTCATCTCTCCCTTTCAATTTGTGGAACCTAAGAATAGGGTCAGTGACAATATTAAAAGGATTTATGGAGAAAGAGTCTTTGATTACACTTAAAATATGGAATGGGGGAAATTATAGAAAGGCTTGGCCTTATATAATGTTGATTGTGAAGAGGAAAATATTATTCACTTTATCTTAATCACTTGTTAAATGGGTTTTTTTAATAGGTTTCCAAAAGTGTATGAACTCATCTAGGAGGATTCCTTTGATGGTAATTATAGTGTTAAATCTAGTTATATTATGGACCTTAAATTTTGTTGAGATGGTTTCCATTGGATGAATTTATGTAATAAAAATTTAATACCTAATATCAATATATTATTGGTTTTATCTATTGAAGATAAAATTCTTACAATAAAAAACCTCATGAAATGAGGACTAATAATTCCTAATATATTTATTGTGTGAAACCAATGTGGAATCTAAGGTTCACCTAATGATGAATTGTACCTTTTACTTTAAGATGTTAGGATATATTTTATCTACTCCTCATTTTAAGAGTGATAACCTTAAAAATTTATGGTATTTGGCTTTACCCCATATTTTTTGGGGGTATGGAAAGAAAGGAACTATATAATATTTAAAAGTTTGAAGAAAAATATTTATTATGTGGGTTTAAAAATGATTAATATCCTAAAATAAAGCTTTGAATTTATTAATAAAAAATTTAAAGAAAGGGAGAAAAATATTACTTAAATCATATTATTATTTAGTTCTATTCTTTAAACATTCTCAATAATAAGCATGATCCTAGCTAGACTATATGAAATATTGTGGGGGAAACTTTTGACATAATCCAATCTTTCCAATAGACTTTGATTCTTCATAAATATATAGATGGGAACAAGATTTTAGATTGGTTTGATATTAAAGGTGTCAATGAATTTTTTTTTCCAAGTGGATCAAGGCCTTCCGGTGCAAGTGGGTCAACTTATTGTGATGGAAGTTTGATTTTCTAGGAAAAATCTGGTATATTTAGTTCCTTGAGTTTTATGAATAAGATATGGTTTCATAATTCTAAATAATATGTAATTTTGTATCATTAAAATTGATATTTACATGGTTCATTAAAATAATCCAACCATTGGTAATGATTTTAGCAATATGAAAAATCATATGTGGTCTCATACTAAGCCACAATCGAGTCACAAGAATATTATGTAATGTAATCACATTGAATGTGCAATAATTTCACATAAATGTGAAGAGGGAGTGATTTATGTCATATATACCATAATAAGGGCTTTGGCCCAAATGTAAAAATTGAGTTTGTTTTCTCATTTTCAATGTAGAAGGTATTTTGGAGATGGGGGTGACCTATGTAGAGTTGATCCTACAAATTTTCACACAATAAAAATAAAATAAAGGTCTAGACAATTATTTAATATGGTGGGTTATATAATTACATGTATAATATAAAAATTAATGACACTCATATATCTATGGAGTTTTCTAGGGGATGGAAAGGGAGAATAGTTAATATGGGATGAGTGATGATTGTAATCCCCTAGGAATTGATTTTAAAAGTCACATGCATGAGTATGAAATGAAATAAGTACTTATTTATATATATATATATATATATATATATATATATATATATATATATATATATATATATATATATTAATTAGATGGATAAATTTATCAAATATGTTGAGTAAGTGATTGAATTTCAAGGGGGTTATCTAAGAGAATATCTCCCTAGTTTGTAGCATGAGGTGGCCTTATAAATAATTAAATGTATTACCATTTAAGTAACGTATAAGGTAATTTTATTATACCAATTTTATATTCTAAACCATTTTCATCACAACATTACTATGAGATTTTTTTTATCTATTGCTTTCACTATAAAATTCAATTAAAAAGAATGTTTATGCCTTGTCATCAAGCTTTATTTTACATTTTTTTCAATCATTATAAATCCTTGTATGTGGTCCATTCAACAAATATTAAATTTATTGAACCTAGTAAGAAATGTAAAGTGGTCATCAAAATATAATAGAAAGGTAATATTTCCATTAAAATCTATTCAACGACCCTAAAATTGATTCATAGTAATAAATACCATGTGTTGGTGGTTTCCAATTCAAATTAAAATGAGTATGAATATGATTTTGAGGTTGAATCTAAAGACCTTAATTCTAAGATGTTAGATAGCTCTCATAGTATGGAAAAACAAAACTTGGAATCCCAAAATTAAATAATTGATGTAAAGGATAATTTACAGTTTGATGTTGGTGAAATTGAAAATTTTGATGAGAAAGGGAAAATGTAGGTTTTGGAATGTATTGAGGTGGATTTCCATGAAAATATTAGGAAGCTAGCAATGTGGATCTATGGAAAATAATTATAAATTTTTATAATGAAGGAAAAAATATCATCAAGGAGTCTATTAATCAAATTAAACATTTATTGGGTGTTATCATTAGCCAAACCACACTAACTAAGATATATGGGGAGAATGAGATGGCTAGCTATAAAGTGTTGTTGTTGGAGGAGAGGGTTTCTAATAAAGAAAATTAAAACATGAATATGAAGGAAAATATGAATAAAATAATTTTTATGAGTAAATTGATGATTAAAAATTGTGCATCTAATATAAATGTTTCAAAAGAGGTCATCAAAGTTGGCATGGAAGATCAAATAAACTTGAGAAATACCAAAAGAATCAAAGGTCAAGATAAGGGGAAGTTGTTGAAGTTGGAGGAAAGTGTTGTTTGAGATATAGAAAAAGTTATTAATGTCCTATATGATGAATGAAATGTATTCCTATAGGGAATCTAAGTATAATCTCTTGTTTCTTTGTTTAATCTATAGTTTGGTTTTGAACACTAGTTTCTTTTTATGTGTATTAGTTGTTGATTTGTTTTTATCAACATTTTTTTACTTGTAAGTGTTATATGATTCATTTTTTTCCTATTTAGTATAAATGGGAAGGGATAAATCCAAAACCCTCCTTTTACATTTATCACATGATAAATGAAATCAATTTCCTAGAGGTATATTTAAAATTATATAAAATGGAGTAATGTTTTTATAATCTAGGAGGAGAAGATCATGATCATATTTTTTTCTTGTATCATATTATAATGTCCAATATTATGTTAGTATGGTTCTTATAATGATATAATTATATATGATAAATGTATAGTTAACATGATAAATAGTCTTTTACACTTGGAAAATTATCACTTATGGCTCAAACCTTTAGTTTAACATATTTATGTTACCACAAGTCTTAGATTCACTGTCTCACTAATGCAAAATGTTTAACTTATAGTTAGACCCTAATATTTTGATTACCTAGATCACCTTAAAACAATATTATGCTTAAAATATGATTAATATCTTACATTATCATTTACATATTTTCAACAATTCTATATCCTCTACCAAAATACCATCTAGACTAGGACATTAGCATCAATGTTAGTGTCCTAGGTATGATATTAGTGTTTGTACATTACAAACACTCAAATTTGAAAATGTTTTTATATGTATGGTTTAACCTTTTTGTTTTAATTAACTCTTATGAGAGATAATTTTAAATGGTTTCAGATAAACATAAAATAAATGCCACTCATTTATTAATCTAGAAATTACCAAGAAAGCACCTATAAATCTCAATAAATCATTTGCACAACTGATTTATACTACTATATTATTACCTAAATATATACCAATAATAAGATTAGTCTTATTATAGGTCTGAATCATTCAAAAATAAACCCATGAGTATAATTTTTCATGTTTCAAGTTATATCACTATATAAACACACTTATATTATACTACACTCTTGTTCACACACAAGCCCACATAAGAAGATAACTACATCAATATGAGGATATGTTAAAACTATACACATATTTAGGATATTATCATTTATATAGGGGTTTTTGAGTTCAAATAAACTTCAAATGAGCCCATTAACCCTTATTTTCAAAGATCACATGCCCTAATTGTAAGACATAGGGTTTAGAGCTACAAACTAATATCTAAAAGTTGTGTGTACAATACATAAAGAGAAGTGTAAGTTGATAGTAATACATAATATGTGAAATTATAATCTATGTAAAATTAATTTCAATTCACTAAAAATATAAGTGTCAAAATTGGGACATAAGTGTTGATGTTAGTGTACAAATTCCAATGGCAGTGTTCAAGCTGATAAAAAGTTGATTTATAAAATCTAAAAAATCATACCTAAGCATCAAAATGTCTCATGATACAATTGAATTTCCAAGATCATTCTATGCATTATTAAAAAAATAATTATAAACTCTTCTTCACATTTAAGTAATAAATTTTTTATTTGGTATTATAATTTATATATTTATCATATCTTTATAATTCAGCACTATTATAGATATTGTGTATAATAATTATTTAATTGGCATACTTATATAATATTCTAATAATTATTTTATTATTATATTTTCCTTACCCTTATCTCTAAAAAGGGTTAACATTTTGGTGAAACTAACTTCTTAGTCTTCTTATGTGAAGCCTAGCTTAACATAGGGTTTTTGACCTTCTAAAGTGTCCTATCGAAGTAATTATACACATTTTTATTTTATTAATCTTTATGAAACTTAGACATAGTGTTATAATAGGTGGGGTACCTAATTAACACCTTTATGTTCCTCTTTTACCACTTAAAAAGTCTCAATTTGATGCCCTGTCAAATTCTACCAATAATGGTATTGCTAAAAATGATGATGAGAAAACTATTTAAAATGTTATCATAGAGAATAAATCTAATAATGAATATAATGAACACATGATAATGTGTTATGACAACATTCCACCAAAAAATCAAATAATGAGCCATACATCCTAAAAATCTTATAAACTTAGTCCTTATCAAGACATGAATCACTTTTGAAACTTATAAAATATTACTAAGGAAAATCTTATCATCACTCTTTTATTATTATTTCATTATTTTTGACTTAAAATAAGGTCAAAATAAATTTGGTAGTTATATATTGATTATATGACTTTATTTGACTAACCAAGCTAACCATTCAAATATCAATTTTATCAATTATTACAATTTTGTGGATAGGTGTTTCTTATTCATAAAAAAATTTAGAATCATTTAAATGAATTTATACTTCAAGAAAATATTTTTACATGCCTACTTCATGAGATTTCTCCACATATATTCATCTTAGACATCATTGATATTTGGTTAAAAATTAAGTTTGAAGGCTTCTAACTAGTCGACTACGCAAGATTATTCCATTTATCTTCATGTCACTACAACTTGGATTTTAATCTAGTATCATAATTCATAAATATATTTAATCACCAAAGTAATAAAGATAACTCCACATGTCTCAATCTTACTTGATCATAGGCCTTAGGGTATAAACCTAGGTTACAAATAAAGGTTACCACTCGATAAATTAATATCATGCCACATGTCAACATATCAATATATAGAGGTAAATAAACAAAATTACATATCTTATTTACATAGACACACACACACATATCGAGTGATGCAATGATAGGATGTCAGGTGTCATCCTTTACATAATCAGCTTCCACATGTCATCCACTAATTTTTCCACGTGTCTCTTTATGATATATGTCTACCACATGTCCTCATTTTAATACTTTGTACATTGACACATCCTAAGGATAAAATTATATGTACAAATCAAAAGATAATTGAAAAAACACAATGTATGTTATAATGATATATTTAAGTGTAAAAAATGACAATCTAGTGACATAGTGACAATTTTGAAGGCAAAATATCATATTAAAACTTTATGAATCAATAACCAAAGATAGATAAAAATTGACACATTTTAAATTAACTTGTGAAAGATCTTATCATAAAATAGAATTCAAAATTGGGATGGATAGGTAACTAAGACCATTTTTGTAAAATTAATTAGCATGCATAGAGGATTAGAGATGTGAAATCATGAGATAATAAAATGGGATATATTTTATGTTCCAAAGTCAAATATAATTAAATTCTCCAATTATTAACTTGTGAACTACTATCCATAACTCCATTTCAAATAAAAGCCTAAAATTTTAAATTAAGCATATAACTTCATTTAGCCAACAATAGAAGATGATAATAAATAATAATCTCCTTCAATGTTATACTTAGGAACCAACAAAAATTTCAAGGACAAAATTTTATTGGGTTATTTTAAATAATGTATTCAAAAATTATTCAACCATATATGCATAGGTTAAGGAAATTAAACCATACAAAGATGAGGAAAATCTACCTATGGATGAAAGGGAATATAAAGATGACTTGTTTTCAATCAAATATTTTATAACTCATAAATTTATATGTAAACCTAAGGTATTTCCCTTTGTATACTTAATTTATCTACATGCACAAAATATATTTTCCATAATAATAACATCACAATGCCTAGTGCATGTGGTTGGTTTAACTTTTCAAAAAAATTATAGACTCCCAAAATAAGACATACTTTATAACCATAAAAAAATTAGTGGTTGGTTAAAATATAATAGTTTTAAGTTTATCTTAATAGGATGGGCAAAAAATCCTTACAAATTTTGTAAGAAAAATAAGGTCCCCATTGCCCAATTCAGGATTAAGAAAAAAGTTCATGCCCTTGTTAAAATAGTTATGTGAAGCCCCATTTATAACTCATGTGGATGAGGTATTGGTACCTTTAATTTGTATAATTTTATAATTCAAGGGTATTCCCAAATTGGGGGAAATCATAAGTTATAATTTAAAAACCTAGAGGGTCAAGCATGACCAAGTAGATAGTAACTTCTACATGATTTCATATTTAGTAGAGACCATATGTGGTACTATTAGGTATATATATATGATTTATGATTACTTTTATCACCTTCATATCTATAAATACATAGATTTAATTCATAAGATAATAAACATTCTATTATATGGTTTATGAGGTAATAAATGGACACCCAATGCAAGACTATCTATAGAGATCAAGTTATCACTCAAGTAATTAGGTGACTATTGGTTATATCCAGACCACATAATAATTAGGGTTCAAGGCACATTGGTGGTTATTTTCTATGTACCAATCATTTATTTAACAAAATATACAAGTAGGATAAATCTTATCAATTATCTAATAGTGTGGGAAAAAAACTGAGAATGACTATATTGGACAAGTATCACAAGACACCCATACAAATTGGGAGACTAAAATACAAAAAATTGGAAAAATTTGTAAAAACTTAAATACACATAGATTATTTAAAGTTTATACTGGTTGAATTAAAATTATAGGCTCCAATAGGGTAATCATACAACAAATAAATCAGTTACATAGATAATACAAACAAAATAGTGGACATCATGAATATGAGCATGATTTAATTTATATAAATCCTAAATATGATTATAATGTTTATATAAGAATTAATAATTTATAATATCCATGAGTATTTCTTATATGATATAGTGTGTCCCCTTAATTATAAATGATGACACAATCATAATAGAGAAAGGGGGAAATCCCTTGATCAAGTTGAGAAACCCAACACAGATGAGGAAACGTAGGAAGAAACTAATGAATAGTTGAAATAAATGATCTTGAATAACATCACAAAATAAAAGGATGTATGGAAAGAAATTATAGACATCAGTACACCTTTAGTATCAAAATTTGCCTTTTATTTCCCACTAACGACTCTCACAACTCAACCACCTTAATCTCTAGTGGTAAATCATTCAATTTATCCTCCTCCAATATAAATTACAATTTTTTTTGTTTCCCCTCATATGGTAACTTATATATTTAGGTCTTATCCTACTATTCTACAATCCCATAGGGTCACACAAAAAAAAATATAGACCATCTCATTAATAAGGTATATCATCAGTTATTCCTTACTCCACCACATAAGATGTCTATGTGGAAGACTATCTATCAAAAGAATATTTAGATGAATCTTCCAAAAAATGGGATTTAGAGTAAATTTATTAGGATGATATAAAAATATATGCTTCATTTGATATTTCTTAGAAGTGGCCTCCACAAGCAACATTTATGATTTCAATCCCTAGCCCTCCTCACATTCATAGTACAAAAAACATTATAGTTTTTTAATATATACCAAGATTTTTATATAGAAAAAGATGTGGAACAAATAGGTAAAATGGTTGAAATTTTATTAATTTAATAAATTTCTTCAATAGTCCCTCTTATAGTCACCTCATATGATTCATCACAAGTAAACTACCTTTTTTGTTTTATCCATTACACCAACTTTTCCATTCATCCCCCAAATATCCACCACTTTGTTTCACCTGATGGGTATTTATAATTTCCATACTATTTTAAGTAATCCATAATTATAATATTTATTCAATTGAGTTAATAATTCCACTACTAAAATGATGGCTATCACTTATATGCCTATTTTACAATTATTACAAGGATTAACACATGCTATTATTAGACAACCTTTTTTTCTAAACCAAGATTAATAACTACATTAACTAATCCACATTTTGAAAATATACCACCTCTTTAAGTATACATTTATACCCAATTGGGCTTATGAATAACATAAGGTATTGAGACATAGTCATTGATAATGTTGGTTTATGAGTCTCCTGAACTCACCACATATTTTCTTAAGACTCCTCGAAAAACTAAAATGTCCAAAGAGAATATGGTCATGCCACATTTCCATTCACCATCAAAATATTCTAATTCTACTCATTTATTATCTCCCTCAATTATCATGCCTCCATCATAAATCACCTCACCCCTTCCCACTCATACCTCTTTTAAAGATTTTTTAGTGAATCGTACATAGATACAAAAAAATAGAAAACACTTGATTGTCACTAAGGATCCAAATATCAATATATATTTTAATGAAACCTAAAATAAGTTGAAAAGAGTGATTATTAAAATAGTAACAATAATATTGAAATCAACTAAGTTCATAAGAGAAGGAGAACTCTTCTCACTAACAAAAAATAGAAACACTAAGCCTAGAGTGGAAGAAGAGATACAAGAGGACCTTATAAATATGGTTGATTCCATTTTAGGAATCTTAAATAGTATGTTTCATATCCTAAAACAAAAAATAGAGGATTTAGGTATAAGGTAAAATAGTCACCCCAAAAGATATATTGAATAACATGTAAAGTTATGTTAAGGCCCTGTATAACATTGTGTGTTCTATACAATAATCAAGGGTAGAACCATAACCATAAGTAGGAAATGTGTTAATATTTTATGATTCATAAAAAATCCTAGATGGAAGATTTCACTTTATTAAAAAGGTAGTAAGACAAATTCATATCATCATCTCAATCTATTATATCTCCCAAATGTCACTTTGGTAGAGAGTTATGTGACTAATAAAAGGGCCCATATCATAGATTGGCATAAATAGATGAATTATTTGGTAAAAATTTTAATAAAATGTGAGTAGAATTCCATATAAATACTTGGGTATATGCACATCAATTGCATATACACACCATTTGGGAAAGTGATCACAAGGATATTTTTTTGATAATTTGATTTAAATTATTGCTAAAAGTTTTAAGGCATAATTTGAATGTATGGATTTAAAAAGAAGTGATAAAGTAATAAACTTGATCTCTTGAGCCAATGATAAAGTAAAAAAATAAAAAACATTAAATTCTTCCTTAAAATATTATATGGTGGTGCATAATAAATTGATAGGTAAATTATTATTTTTATTCAAACTATCACTCGTAAATTTTGATGCCATACAGTTAGATTTTTTTAAATATATGAATAAATGTAAGAAGATAAATAAGAAATAGTATTTGGCCACCCAAGAAAGATATTTATCCTCAATAACCTTAACTATGACAAACACATCTCATTCTCATAAATATACAATAGTCTATACTCTAGTGTGTATGTATCCATCACACTTATATTCATTACACCCTCTTTGCAAGCTTAGTCATGACCAACTATAGTGACAATAACAACAACATACTCTATCACTCCATTCACTATAGCTATGAAAATAATGTCCATGCCATGTTTCATATCATCACCCTCTGCTTATGGCACTTCTAGTTAACTATGTATAGTTGTAATCTAATTTTATTTGATTTGTAGTTCAAACTACTAATTCTATTTAGACTCAGTAAAGTGATAATTAAGGTATAATTTGATAGAATTATTTATATACATGAATTTATGAACTATAGTTTTAAAATAAGACTCTTTTATTTTATTGTATATCATTCAGAATATACCTTCCAAATTAAGAGTCAATATTATTTTATAACTAGTACAAATTGGAAAAATTTGAAGATGAGGTGACCCCATACAAAATTATATATACATGTCTTTTTACCATTTTAAAAGGAGTATAATTAAGAAATTAATGGAAAAAAAATAGTTTTATAAATTTTAAAAGGAGTATGAATGTAATGTTTGTTTTAATAGTTTATGATTTTTCCATTAAAAATTTTCCATTAGGTAGATAATCTATTATAGGTTGTGTATGTGTTTTAATTTTATAAATTATATTGAACACTCTGTTAGTCTCTATTTCTATCCTTTTTTTGTATCTATTCTAAAAGGAAGAAACAAAAGTATGAAGCTTAGGGATAAGTGATTAAGTAACTAGAATGATGCTCACCATTCCAGACATTGTGAGAACTCCTCTTTGGCTATAGAAGAAGACACCTGTGTATAAGAAAACACTAAATAGAATTATTTTTAATAGAGATATGTGCAGGCTACAAAGTAACATGCTTATTCTAAGAACTATAACACTTCCCTGGGATGATAGTCCATTATTTAGAAATAGAGTTTAAAACAAACATAAATGAAAAGAAAGAGAAAGAGAGGGTTAGAATCTTGTTTACCATGTTGTAGGTCTGAATGTGTCAGTGAACAAATGCAATACAGGTTGGGTAGTGGAATTATGCTTTGGTGAGGTTGCTAGGGAGGCTTTTGTGATTGATGGTATAAAAACATAGTGACTGACATCAATTAAGTGATCAATGTTGGTTTAGGTTACCAATTTCAATCTAGATAACCAATATCGATTGGGATAATGATATTGTTGGGGTTATAAAAGGATTTTCAAGGAAGGGAAAAGGAGTTTTGGTCTAGTATAGGGGTCTTGAGGAGTCATGAGGGGGTGAGTAAGACTGAGGAAGGGCAAGGTAGAGGTTTATATGTTGAGCTAGAGAGATGGAGGTGGGGGAGTGTTACAACTCCTCTATAGAGGAAGCTTAGGTTTCATGAGCAATTAAATAGTATATTTGTAAAACCAATATAAAATAACTATTTAGAACATGCAAAAATACTCAAATATACTTAGCTAGGTTAGATATGTGAATAGCTATTCAAATAGATTGCATAAATGAGGATTGATGAATTAGTGCATTAAAAGATGAGGCAAAGTGTATGTTTCTAATCCATGGTGCCCAAATCACTATGGAGCTTGTCAATTCTTGATCTTGAATAATTCATGGGGAGTGACAGTAAGCCTAGATGTCGATAATGATTATAGAATGCTTTGATAATTAAATATCTATATGAATCAATATTTTTTGACCATATGGCCAATTTATAAATAAGCCTAAGTAATCAATGTCGGTGGGGCTACCAATTGTTGCTAAGGGTTAACCAACATCAGTTCCACAAGACTAGGTAAACTAGGCTATATTTAGCCTTTTATCCCACTTCTTACTTTGACAAATGGGTTTTCCCATTAGAAAATGGTCATAATGCGAGTTCAAGAGGCATTTAGGTATTTTAAGAGTTATGAGGGGGAAATAATAGCTCCTAGGTAGTTAGGATAGAATGACCAGGTCTTAGGGTGAGTCAAAGGGTGAGAACCAATCATAGGGCGAGGTGGCCAAGTGAGGTGACCAAGGGAGATTTAACCAATTTAATTAAATAATTAAATTAATTAGATGTGCCTAAAGGTTAAATACATAGGTTAGGGAATTATATAAGAAAGGGGCTGAGGGGTAATGTGACCTAGGTAATCATGTAAGGGATTAGTGCAATTCTAGTGTCTATAGTCTCAATCAATTATTTATTTATATATCATAATTAAAATTTATTAGTGACATTTGATATACATAGAAATATGGTACTAAAAGCATCCTTGATTGTAATTAGTTGACTATTATGTAATTATTTATTTGGGCTCTTTTTTGTGTTATGTACTTATAGTTAGCTCATGCCAAATATTTCTCCATAACACATGGTAAACCTAGGGTAGTTATTCAGGTTGGAAGTGTTTAATATTAAACTAAATCATAGGTTCCATTTATTTTATGCCCTACCTTTCACTCTTTTTTTTTAATTTCTATCAAATTCACTGTAGTCTATAACAAACCACTCACATAATTACATTTTATATTTTAATGTTATACACTCGTCATATCCAAACCACCTAAGGTAAATAATCATTCTTCTCACTGCTATTACACCATGTGGCTATTTATAAACCAGACTTGAAAATCATGTATTGGAGTGAAATCTTCCCATATCTTAAAATTTTAGGTACATTCTCATAATAATAATTTATGTGCATAAAACCCACATCAATATGTATTATCTAACACTCTAAAGAGGACCCCATAACACATGAATCATTAAAATTCCCCCAATTTGTGTACACTAGATCCATAAGTAAGGTTAAGAAGGTCCAACCTTGATTTTGGTTTACTATTGTTATCACCTTTATAGGTTCATTGAATAAATATATTAGATATAGTTATCCTTATGAGATATATAACTAAGTAAAATTACCAACCCAAGGGAATCAACATAAACTCTTCACTATGTCCTGGTTAGCTAGTTCTTCCATAGTCATAGCTAGTGATGTCGATGACTTATCTAGGAACCTTGAAAAGTACCTTAATAAATTATCTCATTATGGGGGATTAAATATAGAGTAAAATATGAAATAATTTAAGATTTATTTAGTATTTATGATTGTGATTCATGAATATGATCCATGCATATTATTATCTTTCACCTTAAAGAATGTTGACAATGATTGGTTCCTTAATCTTTAAGAGAATTCAATAACCTCATGGGATCAATTGCATAATAAATGTATGGTAAAATTTGGGTTGGTTATCAACCCTAGTGTATTATATTAACATTTTATACTATGAAATTGAACCATAACGAACTAATTATATTATTTAGTATAATATCCTAAAATATGTATATTTATATAGACATTTTGTATACACTTATTATTGCTCTATCTTTATAGATGTAAAGCAATTCCTTATACTTAATGTTTACCAATAATTGAACCCTCAACTACAAGTATGCTATTTTCCCCTAGTACATTAGGATGACCTATATACATAAAATTGGTCGATTTTCATGTAAAAGGTCAGAATAAAGTGGTGTTAATAGGAAAAATTAACTTAAACATAATAATCAAGAAAAATTACTCATTTTCTACTTTGAATTAGTAATGATTTATATAATGCACATTTAAATCCATATAAAAGGAAGGTTCTTTAGGGAAAAATGAAGTCATTACTTGGATATAATGAGCCATTTTATGGGCTCTAAATTTCCCCCAAACTTTAAATTTTACAAGTAATCTTTCAAGGTAGGATCCCCTTTATTTTATACTAGATTCAATATCTCCTAGTTTCTTTATGAAGC
>JARHVA010002806.1:2142500-2187500 GCA_037957365.1 Torreya grandis | reverse complement strand
ATCAGATGGAAAGATCCTTGTGGATAGATAATTAGATATATTAATAAACCATGATGTGTATGTTGAAATTATAAACAATTACTCATATGGAAAACTATCCTATATTAGCTTATATTCACCTAAAACATTCAACCATGACAAAAATTTAGAAACTATATTAGTCTTTCTTAGTTTATCAATAATTGTGATATCATATTCCTATAAGAGTAGTAACCATCTAATGATCCTACCTCCTACCACTGGTTTGTTCATTATATACCTTATATTTGAATTATCTATCTAAACAATTATTTTATATCTAGTGATGTTATGATATAAATTGTTAATAGCATAAATAATATCTAGGAACTCATTTTTAGTAATAGAGTAATTTATTTTAGGAGTTAATTTTTACTAATGTAATACATGACATACATATTACCTTCCTCATATTTTTACCCAAATACAACACACATATCAATGTTATAGGAATATACATGTATGTGGAAAGTATGATTCCAATCAAGACCTCTCAATATTGGAGCAAAAATTATTTTTTCTTTTATTGATTCAAAATCCTATAAACACTTTTTAGTCCATACTTGAACTCACTATACTTATTGAGAAATTAAAACATAGGTTTATGTATCATATTGGAAACATCTATGAAATTCCTATATTACCCTACATTTCCTTTAAAAAATCAATTGGGTTCTTATGGGCAAGAAACTATGAGATAAATTCTATCTTTTAAGGTCAACCTATATTCTCTGAGTTGAGATGTGATGCCCTAAGACTATTCCTTAATAAACCATCATCACACATTTCGCATAGATTAGGTATAATTGATGATGTTCACACTATGTTAAAACCTTATCTATATTATTTAAGTCTTCATCAAAATCATCATTGTGCATTGTGCACTTTTCCATGTACATTTTAACACACTCATTTGTAAGATCAACAAATATGCATAGGACTTATCTTTGAAAAGTATTTGGTGCATTACATAGGATAAATGGTAAAAATATATATGAATATTATCCTACAGACTTGTAAAAAAAAATTTATCATGGTATTATGGAGCTACCCTTATTTTATTATATATAATATTTCATCCATGAAGAAAAATAATTTCTTCACAACTAACTTATCTAGGACTTGGTATATGAAAGACAAAGGGAAGTAGTATTTCATGGTGGGTTTATTGTTATCCCTATAATATATACATATCTACCATTTTCCATGTTTATTTGGTATTATTATAAGTGGTGATATCCATTTAATATCTTATATGGGATAGATGAATCCTACATTTAGTTTTTCCATTTATGTTTTGACCATGTCTCTCAGTGTTGGATTGATCCTCCTCTATGGTTGTCTTACTGGTTGTATTTTTTTTTGTGTAAATTTGATGAGTACATATAGTTGGGTAAATTAATTTCATGCCAATATACTCGCAATAAAATTATTTTTTATGTTTTTAGAATGTCAAATACCTTAGTTTCTTGTTTATTGTCTATCCAACTATTTATGTTTAACATTTTCCCTGGTTGGATTTCTAGGTTTTTTATCCCTAGATAGATTGAACTAACTTACCTCTATTTACTCATGAGAGAGTTTGAGGTGAAATAATGAGGTTTTAATATGTGTAAGATAGTTATGTCTATATTTAAATTTGTAACTTACCTATTCTCTTTTTTAAATCACTCCTGCTAGAGGATAATAAAAAGCTTAAAGAAAACTTTATTATATATTATGTGCCTAACTAACAATGTTCTAATAGAGAGGCATGTGATTATAGTTTTCACATTTATATCCATCAAGGTTTTTATTTTATTCCTATAAATATGCTATGGAAACTTATATATCTATGTTATGCATCTTTAGATATAGAATAGCCATCTCTAGAGCTAGACTAGTCATCTTAAGAGCCAAACTTGGCATCTTCAGAGCCAAACTAGTGTCTCTAAATCTAGACTAACTTATTCAATATAAAATAAATCCTCCTCTAACTAATTCACATGGTTTTTTAATGATACAATATAAAAATAGGGAATACTATTATTTTTCTCTATTTATCTACACATAAGTGATTTATGGAGTCCAAAAATGGTTTTAAATGTAGATACAAATAAATTTTCTTTATTTTTGATCCATTGTATATTATAATATCTCTAAATCTTAAATACATGAGTGATGTAACTATGGCTGTCCATGTTCTTCCTAGGATAAATGTATAGACTAATTTTTGACTATTTGGTTAAAGTATCATGAAATACATGGGGTGTTCCTCATATTCTACTATTACTGATACATCCTCTATAACTCCTCTAGTTTGGTATTGGATTGATCAATCATCTGTAATACTATATTAGTTGGTTATAATTTATTTAGGGGGAATAATTTAAATGTTTTTAATGTCATAACATTTATATAATCTCTTATATCCACTAACACATCAGGTATTTACTTCTTTCTTATAGCTACATTGATAACTACATGAACTAAAAACATGAGCATAGAATAAAGGAAGAAAAGGTTGCCTAGATGATGCTAAGTCCCACCAAGCATGCCAAAAAAAATTTCTCAATTTCTACTCATTTTTTAATTAAGGAAGAAGGTAAGAAACTAGTAATATGGGTGTGGTATAAGAACCTAGTTGTTATGTATGCATGATCTAGATGAGCATGGAGAACTCCTTTTTGTCTTGGAAGGATGACCTGTAGATAATAAATCACTAAAAAAAGGGGATGTTAGAAAGATAGTAAGGTGGAATGGCTAGTGTGAGCTAGATCCAAGAAGCATGATCTGATTTGGAGGCTACCAATCCACTCTTTGATAAAAAATAAGTTGAAAGAGATAAAATGAAAGTACTTGAATCAAATAATAAAAAGAACTAAAATGTAATACAAGAATAAGTGAATTCTTGGTAAATAAAATAATCTAAATATAATAATAATGGGTTAATACTAGTGATAAAATAGATTAGATCAGGTTTAATATATTAGGCAGGGGTTTGTAAATAGGTAGGGACATAAAAAGTTAGATTTGGTTGGAATGAAGGGTTAGAAATAAATTTATATTATTTCTTACCACAGTGATCATCAATAAGTAGGGTGACCATTGATGGTTATGCTAACTATTTATAGTTGGGTAACCATTAACAGTTGCAAGTGACCATCAGTGGTTATGCTAATCATCAGTGGTTACCTATAGATTTTGAAGTTGCTTAAATGGGAGTTACAAAATGGTTTAATGAACAAGTAATAGTTTGCTAAGGATCTGGTTAGGGATAGGGAAGTTAGAAGATAGGTGTAGGAGGCCTAATTTAAGCTTAGAAGTCAAAATCCAAATAAACAAAGATAAAATATAGGATATACCTATTACTTAATGGTTAGAGAAAATTTAGTAGAGTAATAGTACTTTGCCTCAAGAGAAATTTTGGTAGAGGTTCAGGTCTCTACTGCAATTGTTGAATTGCTAGAAAGAAGATTAATTGGCTAAAATACTAAATACCTATGTGCTAGAAAACTCTTGTGATGATGGATCCTTCTCACCTCATACTCCCCTCCTTTTATAGGCAAAGAGAGATGGAAGATAGAAGGTTCCCTAGGAGGTTGGCTTACTAATTTTGATTCTTCATAGTTTTTTTAGTATCAAGTAAGGTGAACATATTAAATTGTGCCATGATATCTTGTACATAGCTGGTATTTGTGTTAGAATGGTGAGGACCTAACTGTCAATGATCTACCTAACCATCGATGGTTAGGCTGACTATTGATGATCGAGTTTCTAGAGGTAAAGTGGATAAGGTGGGTTAAAAGGGTTAGGTTGAGGGTTAGTTAGTGAGTTAGTTTAGTTAGCTAAGTAGCTAACTTGACTCAAGGTCTAGTGGGTTGGTCAATGGGTTAAGAAGGGTTAGGTTATCCCTTAGGGGTTTTGAATCATTTTGACATCTAGAACCATTGTGTGTTATTTTCTAGTGTCTACACCAATCATTAGACACATAGTCTAAACATTATACATGGAAGGCCCATATATGATGCTTTAGGTCACCCTTACCATCATATAAAGTAATATTGAGTACCAAAAATTTAGATGGCAAAGGAGTTACTACTATATGATGTGCCAGAGGTATATGTAAAATAACATGGGAATCTAAGGCATGAGATGGTTTAGTCGCACCCACTAAAGATGTAACGCCTTGGCCTATAGATCATGGATATTATGAATAATGTATTATAAATTTGGAGAGGAAGAACTATCCATAAGAGGTGTTTCCATTGTTGAAGGTTTTTGAGTTAGAATAAGTTTTTGTATAATTTGAGCTCCCCCATAGTAGGTGTAACAATATTAACATCTGGGGGAGTAGAAGATTGACCATTATTGGAATTATTCTTTATTTCCATTATGGCTTATAGAATCTATGCATGATCATGTGTATGTTCTCAAAGTCTATCTCTAAAACTTTGTAAAATCTCATCCTTATTGACTATAAGATTTTAATTATCAATTGGGGGGAGTGTGTCATAATTCCCATCTTATTTATCATCTTGATCTTGATTGTATCACTCATGATCATTTGTATTATCATTGAGTTCCATATTATCAGTGTGTTAAGGATCAATGATAGGGGTTATAACAAGTACTTTATCCATGGTATAAGCTTGAATGAAAGGAATGTGAGTATGATTAATATGATTAACACTAAGCCTATCACTTCTTCTTAAAGGAAGAGATATAACATTTTGAGATGGTATATAGAAAATAAAATGAAATAGTGCTACTAAAAAAATATATAAAATATGAAAATCCTAAGACAACTAAGGAAAATATGAAAATAAGGGTAAAAACCCTAATAGCATATAGGGATGGGGTTTGGGTAGTATTCAAAGTAAGTTGGGTTCACCAAATGATTTAACTTTTAAAGGGTTATGGAATGTAAACCATAGGTTGTTAAAGGTTATAGCTATATTAAATTAGGGGAGAGATATTAAATAAATAAAAATACTAAGTAATGCAAGATTTGACCTAATCTAATATTTCTAAAAAAAGTAATAAATGACCTAAACAAGTACTTAGCTAGAAACTGACTGAGGTGGATGATCTAGAGGCTAGAAAATAGAATAAAAATTTATCAAGATGTCATGAACATAACTCAATTGTCACAATCATCTTGGATAGTATCATGATACCTTGGATAGTATCTCACCATGATAGTGTCCTAATTTTTAGTGATCGTATCTTTATGGAGAGATTGATGTGAACTTATGGGAGAAAGTTGTGTCTAAGTTTGATAGGCTTGTTCATATGGAAACAAAACTTCTCTATCCATGACCTATTTTAGACTAATTTTGTATACAAACCCTAGATATCCATGTTATTATGGTATTGGGAAGCACAATTATAAAAAGTTCGATGTTAGTTGGGTAGGATAGACATCCTCAACACCCTACTATGTTTAGAGTTGCCTATATACTAATACTCTAAGGAGGGATCAAGCCTGATGCAGTTATCCCACCTAAGTGCTTGGTGCAAATACAAGTGAATCCTAGTATGAGTGTTGACTTGAATTTTTTGAATTAGTCTTGAGACTAGAAATATATGTGTTCTTATCTTAGGATGGTTACAAATGACTGTATGTAGAAGTAGGGTATAATAGGGATCAATAACCTTGACTTTGCATAGCTTATTCTAAGATTGTTTATGTATTTTTCATTTGATTTCCATCTAATGGATAAAAGGCTAAAAGTCATGTGTATATATTAATATCATGCTTGTAAAAAGTTTTAAATAGATCTAGGCTGACCCTAGGTGTCTTAGGAATTGAAATGATACCCATTGGGGTTGAAATTTGGTAAATGACATTAGCACGATATTGTGGTCATTATCATGGGGTAATAGTGTCCAAATAATTATGATAGTTTCTAGGAGCTATAACCTAGATTGATAGGATCTTGGACCCCTTTGGGAAACTTTGGGAATAAATATTGGATGTCTAGGGATGTGTGACACCCACATGAAGGTTGTAAAAGGGTCTAAAGAGGCCCTAAGGTAGGTCTAGGGATAAGCTAAGCATGGTTGATCTCAAGTGAAATTAATTTCACTCAAGTGACATTTTATATGACTACATTGATAAATTATTCACTCCTTTTAGGGCACACTAGATACTCACACATGTCATCATTAAGAAAAAATATGTTTTTCATACATAGTTCCACCAATAATATGTAATTTGATATTTTATACAAACTTAATATAATAATGTATTGGGAAACTTATTTTTATCATTTAAATAAGCCAATGGAATCCAAGTAATGAATAGTATGATCTTGAGTGTGGTATAACATAAAATCAAGATAGAGTGTTCTAAGTACCAACTATAATTAGAAGTTTAATACCACATAAGGGTATGAATGTATGATAATCATAAATATGCAATACCATAATTGTACCAATTAAATCCCTCTTATTATAGACTAAAATAAATAGCAATGAAATAAAAATAATGATTTCATTATAAATATTGTCAATCATCATTACATTTATGGTAAAATTATGATAATTGAAAAATGATGCATGGATATAGGACCATTATTTGATGCATTTTTAGGTATCTGATGATCATGATCATGAAAAGTAATGGAAGATAAATGTTTTATAAAAGTCAAATGTATACCAAAAATGTTATAAATCTAATTTTGAGTATAATAGTAGAGTGATGTATATATATTTCCATATGAACATTTTTTATTTAAGAGCATTGAGATTTTTTTAATGAATTACATAAAACTTGTATGTGTTGGTTATGATTCACAAAATATTATTTCATTGTATAATTATACCAATCAGTGATAATAATAGTTTTATTAATTAGGTCTTATATCTTATTTCATAGTTTAAAACATTTATTATTCCCATGTATTGAGGCTTGATGATATTAATAAAACTAATGAGGCATAATTTATAGGCAATGTTCTTGTTGTATTCATTTAGAAAGGTTTTATTAACTAAACCATATTACAGTCAAGTGATTACTTTAAAATTTCATGTGGTGGGTCTAGTAATGTTTTAATGTCTTTTTTAATCTTAGGATTAGTAAAGGTAAGCTTAGTATTTGGTTAATAATCTAAATTAACCATATTGACGTAATTCATGGTTTATAAATTAGGTCCACCTTTAATATTAGGGATGAACATTGTTTTATCCTAATGTTTATGTATATCATATTTAGAATAAATATATGTACTCTAACATATTAACATAAATAAGATTAACCTCTATATTATGTACCGTAAGACAAAGTTAAGTAAATGAGTCGTATATATGTTAAACATGAATTCATCCTTGAATAGAGTTTTAAAGTTATAGGATAATGTACTATAAATCTAACTATCAGTAAGTTATTAGAGTTTTGTTAAGTATTATTTTAAATTTAATCACATAGTGATATTTACATTATATCCTTTTTTGATGTGACAAATTTGGTACAATCTCATATTTTGACTAATTTTTATTAAATAATGCACTAAGAAGAATTCAAGTATATCATTTAGTTTATATATGGATCCCAATTGTAAATATTAAAATAAATCTAAAGGATATCACATGGGTCTCCTAAGAAAAATATTTACCATAAGCAATTGATCATGTTAGGAACCAATATAAAATTCAAAGAAAGCTTTGATATGCTAAGATGGATGTCCATTTCCACTCAATGTTATAAACTTAGGTACTTGGAATGAAGGGTAAAAGGGTTAAAAAGAACTTCCTAAGACAAGTGTTTCAATAATATGTCATAATATGAAACCACATGGGTAATTTTATTAGTTTTTTTAGATAATTATAAAAATTTAATCCTTAGGTAAGTCAGTTATTTTTTCACTACCTGATTAGTATATGCACCACTATTTGTATGAGTAACATGTGCATTTATAGGTTTATTTGAATGCTTAACATTTGTATGAGGTCATGATGAGTTTTATTACTATATTAAATACAAATAAATTGAAAATATAGATATTTAGACATAATTGTCTTAGGGTTGGTTGGTGGGATAAAATATGTATTAATAATAGAAGCATCAAACTAAGAAAGTGTAGTACAAAGAAGTGGAGGCATAAGAGGACAAATATTATGAGTGCTATTATCCTAACCACCCAATGTTATAGTAAAAACATCCAATTGAGTTTACTCATGAAAAGGATCCTTATTCCTAAGATTCTACTGTATTTTTTATTTTTTATTTTTTTCAATAAATACTCCAAATTTATAACATTTTTGTTCATCACAACTATAGAGCTAGCAAGGGCTAAAAATATATGTGGATAAACCTTCTCAATATATTTTAGATTAGTTTTTTATTCACTATAATAGCCATTAGTAATAGTTTGGTACTTAGAAATAATAATGTCTAATGATTTTAAATAAGACATAAATGTATTAAAATAGATTTGAAATAAAAATGATAAAATTATAGGTAACATCAAATTTTATATCCAATTAAGGAACCAAGTTGAGTGTACTTAATTTTTAAGGTGTATATAATTTTTAAGTATAAATAGGTAAATAGAAACTAGATTTTAACCAAATAAGTATGAAATGATGCATAATTGAAATCAAATCTTAAAAATTAGAAAAATAACCATAAAACCCTATGAGGAAGGTATGATCATTTTTATTTCATGGGTTCACCAAAATGTTTTATATTTTAAGTGTTTATTAATGAAAAAAGATAAAAAAATAATGCACTTGGGAAATATACTATTCAATAATGTAAAATAGTACTTTCAGATCCACCCTAGTGGCAAAAAATAGTAAACATAAAAATAGAAAATAATTAATTGAAAATTAAAATTGAAAGATGTAAAATATGATTGAAATATCACATCTTGATGTTTTATATATTTCAAAATTTATATCTAGTTGTACATGTTTGTAACTATATTTGTGTAAAATTTGGGCGTTTGACTATATTAGGATGAACTCACCATGTCCTATATGGAATAATCAATCACTTGTTTTGACCTACAATCATATATTATTGTGTTGTACGCATATTTAATTGAATTTTAGGATATTATTTATTCTATGCCTATGTTCCACTGGATTTCATACCTTTATATCTATAATTTTTTAATATGATGGGTAAAAATGTAAAAATGATGTGTTATTTCTTTCCCTTGACCAGATTTCAATCAACTCACAATATAAAAATCTTATAGGTCAATAAACCATTGTGAGTGTCTAAGTTATGTATCCCATAAGATAAAAGTATACCTTAATTTAGTTTTTTGTAGTGTTAATTTGAATATTTAGTAAGGGTTATGATCACCCTCTTCCTATATGTGAATATTCAACTATATGAACATTTTACTAAAACCTTATTTTAGTATAAGGCAACAATATAAATCCATCTCAAGTGTATAAAAAACATGGAAAGGGATAACACTTAATAATTATGAATCAAGATAACATACACTGTACTCCTTTCTTCCTTAGATTTATATCTCATTTATGAATGTTAAATGTCTTGGGATGAATTAGTATGAATATGATTTTTTAATACATAATTGACACTTAGGTCAACTTGTGCAATAGTAAGATAAAGTAAAAGGGACCCAAAAAATGATGAAGGATAGGACCAAATGGACTAATAACCCCACCCAAGGTAGGATAAAAAATATTGATTATTTTTTCATAAAAAAATTTTATATAACACAATTTATTTAGTACCATTGGAATATATACAAATATTCTTGGGTATAATAAAAAAAGTTAGAAGTGTTAGACATGTTTTGAAGGATTAGACTAACTTAGGGGTATCTGGGGTAGGATAAGTCTTATAAATAATAAATTATACACACATTTGATAATCATGACTAAACATGGGAAAGACATAATGGAAAAAGGTCTTATACCAAAATTAGGTGTTTAGGTTATGTGTGTGACATTATCTATACTTATCTACTTTGAGTGTGTTATGTTTAATATGTGTTGAGTGTGCCTTTATATATTTTCCTTATTTACTCTAAATTTATAAATGAATATTATAATGATATGTATCATATACAATAATCCTTAATTTTCTTAATCAATATCATACATATGTTTTTTTTACATACATTATCACGACCCCTATCATGCATTTATTAGGTCAAGGCTCCACATGGATATTTTAATTTGATATATTTATTAGTAAATTTATTATAGGGACATTTTATTATTTTTAAATCATGGATTACATGTTTTACATTAGGGGCATGTTACTCCTATGCTTCCATTAATTATTCCTTGTCCATATTGGGGCATGTTATTTTGTGTGGTTTATTGATTGCATATTTCACATAAGGTAAATATTACTAATGTTATTAGATTTATTATTATTATTCCACAAAGGGGAATGTTAATTCTTAACATATATTAAATATGCCTTTTTCATCTAAGGTAAACTCATTACTATTATAAATACATTTCTAAGAATCAAACATATATGGGTTTAATTTTTCATCACATAAATGATTTCTCTATTGTATATTGTTATGATTTTATATTAAGTATTTACTTTTCATGAGTTAGATATGATTAATGTAATATATATATATTTTGAGATAAGTAATTCATAGATTCATATCACACATTAAAAGGGGAGAATATGATATACTTATTTTTTCCTAGCCAATATTCCAATCACATGATGGTACATAATATATTATCCCTTTCTCCTGCATTAAAGAAATAAAAAAGTGATACCTAACATAATTCACCTATTTTGGATAAAACTTTTTTATTTATTAATTCAATATAAATGGATAATATATTATGTACCATCATGTGATTGGAATATCGGCTAGGAAAAAATAAGTATATCATAGTCCCCCCTTTAATGTGTGATATGAACCTGTGAATTACATATCTCAAAATAGATATATTACATTAACCATATGTAATTTATGAAAATTAAATAATTAATATAGAATCATAAAAATATATAATAGATAAATCATGTATCATCATGAGAAACCAACACATTCATCTATGGAAAACAAATTTAGACATGGATATCACATAAGCATGCTCAAAGTTTAACATAACTAGATGTATTCATTCCTATCTTCATTTTCATTCCTATATTTGAATATATCATTAGATTTATATAGATAATTATTTCCTTACATAAATTTTTTATATGTTTTTATTTATACATTTTTCCACCTCTAAAACATATAGGAATTAAAGTTTATGCTAAGTAAGATATTTATGAATTTTCACTTTGGAAATATATTAGCCTCTCTTTCATTTTAAACTTCAGATCAATATCATTCTTATATTAAATTTATTAATTATTATAGATTTAGATAGTGACATATTTTATGAACCATCCCAAGTTATATTATTTCCTTTATTTTTATATATGTGTATCACACACATCAGATTGGGCCATTAAGTAAGAGCCTTATTTGAGTCTAGTAGTAGTTTTAGATGTTAAATTATATTATTCTAAGGTAATTGAGTGTTTATCAATTATAAATACCTATTATAAATTTATTTTCATGTGTTTCTCATTTTCTACTCTCCATTTCCACCCTTCCTATAGTTTTATATCTCTTCTATGTTTTTTATCTTCCACTTTTATTTTTATTTTTTTTACCTAGGATTTTGCTAGGGCTATGACGTATGGTCATAAATAGCTAGGAATGTACCACTGCATTCTTGGTCTTTATATAAACGTACAACATTATTGAATCCTTATCTTATGGGTCATTTTGTCCCTTAGTTTGTGTATCCATTACTTCATTTTACTAATTTTTAGATTGTCTTGCATATTTTGTGTTAATTGATATACCATTCGGGTCTTGTTTTTATTGAAGTCTAAAGATAGATGAGTCCATTAGTGCATAGAGGATCTAAATAAAGTGAATGATAATTAATTTACAAGGTCAATAGTGGTTATAATAAGTGTAAAATTTATTTAAGATCTTAAATTAATGTATTCAGAGCATAATTTGATTTAATATTGGACTATACATATTGTATTTTTTATTTTTTCATGCTATTAAAATTCCATATAGGGATTAGATCTTACATCTAGTATTTACTTGATAAAGTGCACCACATGTTATTTTCCAACTTTCTTAAGAAAATGGGTCTAATAATAATGGAAGGATAATAAAATACCCTCAACTACTCCCCATTTTTAAAGTGTTATCCATTATTTATATTTTAAATAAATGATATCAATTAAATGTATACAAGTGATTTGGAAAATGGAGCAAATGGAAGATTGGCTCTAATGAAAAAGTGTTGTTTTTGTATGATTTTTTGATTCTCATCTCTCCCCTTCAATTTGTGGAACCTAAAAATAGGGTTAGTGAAAATATTAAAAGGATTTATGGAGAAAGAGTCTTTGATTACACTTGAAATATGGAATGGGGGAGATGATAGAAAGGCTTGGCCTTATATAATGTTGACTGTGAAGAGAAAAAGATTATTTTTTTGTCTTAATCACTTGTTAAATGGGTATTTTTTAATAGGTTTTGAAAAGTGTATGAACTCGTCTGGGAGGATTCCTTTGATGGTAATTATAGTGTTAAATCTTGTTATATTATGGACCTTAAAGCTTGTTGAGATGGTTTCCATTAGAAGAATTTATGTAATAAAAATTTAATACCTAAGATCAATATATTATTTGGTTTATCTATTGAAGATAAAATTATTACAATAGAAAACCTCATGAAAAGAGGATTGATAATCCCTAATAGATTTATTGTGTGAAACCAATGTAAAATCTAAGGTTCACCAAATGATGAAATGTACCTTTGCCTTCAAGATGTTAGGATCTATTTTATCTACTCCTAATTTTAAGAGTGATAACCTTAAAAATTTATGGTATTTGACTTTACCCCATATTTTTTGGGGGTTATGGAAAGAAAGGAACTATATAATATTTAAAGGTTTGAAGAAAAATATTTATTATGTGGGTTTAAAAATGATTAATGTCCTCAAATAGAACATTGACTTTATTAATAAAAAATACAATAAAAATTTAAATAAATAGAATTAAATATTAATTAAATCATATTATTATTTAGATATATTCTTTAAACATTCTCAATAATAAGCATGATCCTAGCTAGACTATATAAAATATTATGGGGAAAACTTTTGACATAATCCAATCTTTCTAATAGACTTTGATTCTTCACACATATAGAGAGGAGGAAAATATTTTAGATTTATTTGATATTTTTCTAAGTGAATCAATACAAATGGCCTTCCAGTGGAAGTGGGTCAACTTATTGTGATGGAAGTTTGATTTTATAGGAAAAATTTGGTATATTGAGTTCCTTGAGTTTTATGAATAAGGTATGGTTTCATAATTATAAATAATATGTCATTTTATATCATTAAAATTGATATTTACATGGTTCATTAAAATAATCCAACGATTGGTAATGATTCCAGCAGTATGAAAAATCATGTGTGGGCTCATACTAAGCCACAATATAGTCACAAGAATATTATGTAATGTAATCACATTGAATGTGCATTAATTTCACATAAATGTGAAGAGGGATTTATTTATGTGATATATACCATACTAAGGGATTTGGCCCAAATGTAAAAATTGAGTTTGTTTTCTCATTTTCAATGTAGAAGGTATTTTGGAGATGGGGGTGACCTATGTAGAGTTGATCCTACAAATTTTCACCCAATAAACATAAAATAAAGGTCTAGACAATTATTTAATATGTTGGGTTATATAATTACATGTATAATATACAAAGCGATGACACTCGTATATCTATGGAGTTTTCCAGGGGATGGAAAGGGAGAATAGTTACTATGGAATGAGTGATGATTGTAATCCCCTTGGAATTGATTTTAAAAGTCACATGCATGACTGTGAAATGAAATAAGTGTGTATATATATATATATATATATATATATATATATATATATATATATATATATATATATATATATATATACTATGGATAAATTTATCAAATATGTTGCGTAGATGATTGAATTTCAAGGGGGTTATCTAAGAGAATATCTCCCTAATTTGTAACACGAGGTGGCCTTATAAATAATTAAATGTATTACCATTTAAGGAAGGGATAAGGTAATTTTATCATACCAATTTTATATTCTAAACCATTTTCATCACAACATCACTATGAGATTCTTTTTCATCTATTGTTTTCACTATAAAATTCAGTTAAGAAGAATGCCTATGCCTTGTCATCAACCTTTATTTTACATTTCATTCAATCATTATAAATTATTGTTTTTATTCAAACTATCACTCATATATTTTGATGCCATATAGTTAGATTTTTTTAAATATATGAATAAATGCAAGAAGATAAATAGGAAATAGTAGTTGGCCACCTAAGCAAGATATTCATCCTCAATAACCTTAACTATGACAAACACATCCCATTCACCTAAATATACTATAGTATATACTCTAGTGTGTATGTATTCATCACACTTTTATTCATTACACCCTCTTTGTAAGCTTAGTTATGACCAACTATAGTGATAACTACAATATCATATTCGATCACTCCATTCACTATGGATATGAACATAATGTTCATGACATGTTCCATGTAATCACCCTCTGCTTCTCGTACTTCTATTCAACTATGTATATTTGTAATCTAATTTTATTTGATTGCAGTTCCAACTACTAGTTCTATTTAGACTCAATAAAGTGATAACTAACGTATAATTTGATTGGATTATTTATATACATGAATTTATGAACTATAGTGTTAAAATAATACTCTTTTATTTTATTATATATTATTTAGAATATACTTTCCAAATTAAGATTCAATATTATTTTATAACTAGTACAAATTGGAAAAAATTAAAGATGAGGTGACCCCATACAAAATTATATATACATGTCTTTTTACCATTTTAAATGGAGTATAATTAAGAAATTAATGGAAGAAAAAATAGTTTTACAATTTCTATGTGATTTTATATGAATGTAATGTCTTTTCTAATGTTTTGTGATTTTTCCATTGAAAACTTTCCATTAGGTCGATAAATTTTTTATAGGTTGTGTATGTGTTTTAATTTTAGCAATTATATTGAACACTCTATTAGTCTCTATTTCTATCAGTTTTTTATATCTATTATAAGATGAAGAAATAGAAGTATGAAGGTTAGGGATAAGTGATTAAGTACCCAGAATGATGCACACCATTCTAGACATTGTGAGAAATCCTATTTGGCTATAGAAGAAGACACATGTGTATCAGAAGACACTAAATAGAATTATTGTTAGTAGAGATATGTGCAGGCTACCAAGCTACATGCTTGTTCTAGGAAGCATAACACTTCCCTAGGATGATAGTCTACTATTTAGAAAGAGAGTTTAAAACAAACATAAATGAAAAGAAAGAGAAAGAGAGGGTTAGAATCTTGTTTACCATGTTATAGGTCTAAATGTGTCAATGAACAAATGAAATGCAGGTTGGGTAGTGGAATTATGCTTTGGTGAGGTTACTAGGGAGGCTTTTGGGATTGATGGTATAAATACATAATGACTGACATTGTTTAAGTGATTAGTGTTGGTTCAGGTCACCAATGTTGATCTGGATAACCGATATCAGTTAGGATAATGATATTAGTGGGGTTATATAAACCTTGTCTAAGAAGGGAAAAGGAGTTGTGGTCTGGTAGAGGGGTCATGAGGAGTCATGAGGTGGTGAGTAAGAATCAATAAGGGCAAGGTAGCGGTTGATATGCTGAGGTAGAGAGATGGAGGTTGGGGAGTGTTACAACTCCTCTATAGAGGAAGTTCAGGTTTCATGAGAAATTAAATAGTATATTTCTAAAACTAATATAAAATGACTATTTAAAACATGTAAAAACACTATAATCTACTTAGCTAGGTTGGATAGGTAAATATCTATGCTAAATAGATGGCTCTAATGAGGATTGATGAATTGATGGATGAATAGATGAGGCAAAGTGTATGTTTCTAATCCATGGTGCTCAAAACACTATGTAGTTTGTCAATTATTGATCTAGAATAATTCATGGGGACTGGCGATAAGTCTATATGTCAATAATAATTCTAGAATGCTCTGATAATGAAAGTTCTATATGAATCAATTACTTTATAACCCTATGGTCAGTTTATAAGCAAGCCTAAATAATCGATGTTAATAGGCCTACCGGTCTTGGTCAAGGGCTAACCAACATCGGTTCCACAAGACTAGGTAAAATAGGCAATATTTATCCTTTTATCCCACTTCTTACTTTGACAAATGGGTTTTCCCATTGGAAATTGGTCATAACACGAGGTCAAGAGATGGTTAAGTAGTTAATGAGTTATGAGGGGGGGAAGAATAGGTCCTAAGTGGTTAGGATAGAATGACCAAGTCCTAGGGTGAATCAAAGGGTGAGACCTAGTCATAGGGTGAGGTGGCCAATTGAGGTGACCAAGGGAGATTTAACCAATTTAATTAAATAATTAAATTAATTAGATGTGCCTAAAGGGTAAATACATAAGTTAGGGAATTAAATAAGAAAGGGGTTGAGGGGTAATGTGACCTAGGTAATCACGTAAGGGATTAGTGCAATTCTAGTGTCTACAGTCTCAATCAATTATTTATTTATATATCATAATTAAAATTTGTTAGTGACATTTTATTGGTTAAATATTTTATCGATCAACGTACTGATAAACAAAATAGGTCTGATCAGCTAAAGTAGGAAGACTGGTCATCCAAATGTGCAATTATTACCACATCAAAAGGAGACTGATCTCTCCTCTCATCAAGGGAAGGTTCCCTATAGATATGCTAGATATATATAAATAGAAAATAATGCTCAAGGGTAGGACAAACCATCCATCTCTCTTTCTTTAGAGATGATGTGTGCAGATCAAAGGAAAAACTCAAGGGAAATGACAAACATCACTCCTCTTCTTTCAGAAGTACTATTCAACAAACCATAAGAATACTCATGGTAGTAAATGTAAAATGTAGCAAAGGAAGTAGTAACCAGCAAATCGAGATGTAGTATAAAGTCTCCACCTGAATTGCTCAAGAGTAAGATACGAAGGACAATGAGGGAACAAATTCATCCCAAAGTCCTTTACACAAAAATGAAATGAAAACACACTAAAAGTAATTATGGGGGCATAAAGTCTCTCCATAATTGACTCTTTAGGACACCTTCCTGACTAATTTCACTAATCTTGCTTGTTGAATTAAAGGAACAAAAAATATATTAAGGAAAAAGACATAAGAACAGTTTCCTCAATAACAAAGATATCACAGCACAAAGTCTAAAAAGTCCCTTGCTTTCTTATTCCAATAACAAAATATGATCAACAAATTGAGCTCAAAGTCTCAGTAATGCCTTTCAATTTGGGTAGAGTTTTGTTTTGATTGTCAAAAAGAGATATATTTACAATAAAAGAGAGTCCCTTATATAGCCTCTTCAAGAAGGACTCAGAAATAGTAACACATCATGTTGCATTGAAAACTGTTAGGAAGATAGGCTGGAAATTAGGGGCATCTACCCATTTGTTTTTCTCAATGTAGAGAAACAAGTCATGCTATTGAAAGTTTACAACTTTCAATGTCCACTTGGTGATCTGATCCTTCTTCATCATTCCTTTTTTGGTTAATTAAATCAGGCCTCGATTCAATTTGTTGTTTTATTCCTTCCTCGCTTTTTACTGGTCTTGGCCTTAAAGCCTCTGAATGCATTTGGGTCTGTAGATTACAAGGATCAATAGCTATTTTATGAGCTTTGAAATTGACATTCATGCACACATCAATATGTTTTTAATAGCTAGTTTGTTGTCTTGAATTTGACATCTTTGGGCACGTCACCCCTTGGTCCTTCTTCGACTTTTCTATTTGGAACTTTCCCAGAAAGAACCTACCCTTTCAGGCCTTAAGAAATGATCTACTTTGGGTCAAGAAAATCCCCTCACAAGGGTATCTATCCTTCAGGTGGTCTTCAAATGGCCTTTGGGCTTCTTTCTTCCAACTGGTAGCTAAGTTCTTCCTTCAAATTTCTTATTTCACGTCTTCCCAAAGGGAAGATGACCCTTTAGCTTTAGGTAAGTGTCCTTCAATTTGGCAACTGAGAGTCCCCCTCAAGGGCACCTGCCCTTCAAGGTCCTTCAATGGCCTTTTATCTTTGGGTCTTCATGGACATTCCCATAGAGTTTTTCTTGGGCTTTATCCACAGGTATTTTCCCCAGGCTTTCTCTAGACAAAAAGTCCACAAACTTACTTCCCATAGATAAAAAGTCTATAGAATTGATTTGTCTCCTTGGAAATTTCTTCAGGCTTTCTGCCTGTAGCTTCTCTGAATTTGTTTAGACTTTTTGTTTGAAGGAATTCCTTCAGACAAAATTTTGAAATAATTATGCCTTTGTCTACCTTAAACAAAATTTTGAAAGGATTTACCTTAACTATCTTCTTTGAAAATGACCCTTCTGAAGGGCACTTTTGTTGACGAAGTGCCCTCTGCAAGGGCACTTGTCCTTCAGGAGGGTCTTTGAAATTTTACATTAAATCTCTCCTTTGAACAGTCTGAGTGAATCGCTTAGTTGAACCAAGCCGTTGAACCATTCCATTGAACTAAGCTTTGAACCACTTGGTTGAACCAAGTTGATGAACCACTTGGTTGAACCAAATGTTGAACCAATCCAATGAACCAAGATTTGAACCAAAATGGTTCAAGTTGATGGTTCAAGATGATGAACCATTTGAATGAACCAAAGTGATGAACTGAGCAAATGAACCAAAAGATGTTGAAATAACCATTGAACCAAGCTTCAGTTCAATGGTTCAAATGAAGGTTCTAAACCAACTGATGAACCATTTGATTGAACCAAAGGATGAACCAAAGCATTGAAAAAAAGTAGATGAACCAACTAAGTGAAACAAAGCATTAAACCACTTGGTTGAACCAAGCCATTAAACCATTCCTTTGATTGAACCTGCCATTGAACTGAAAGAGTTAAACCTATTAAACTTTGAACTTGTTGAACCTTTGAACCAAAGTGGTTCAATGGTTCAAGCCTTCTTTGCTTAGATGCTTGCCGATGGATATTTTTGATTGAACCAAGGTGCTGAACCAATCCTGAAAATGACTAAGTGTTGGAAATTGAATCTTTGGATTGAACCTGCCTATAAAAGCCTTTGAACCTATAGAAATGAACCTACTTGCAAAGTTTGTAGAAACCAAGTCTGTAGTTTTCTCTAACCTTGAAAGAGTCCATAGAAATCAACCTATGAAGCCTATTTAACTTAGCCTGTAGAGTCTGTATATTTCTCTTCCTACTAATTTCATAGATTCAAGCATGTAGAGTTCATAGATTTAAGCCTGCAAAGTCCATAGATTCTAGCTTGTAGAGTCCATAGATTTTTGAGAAGCTTGAAAAATGAGGAATTTGAATGCCCAGGACAAATTTTGAAAAGGAAAGAGAAAATTTTGGTCTATAAGACCAAAATAGTTCAAATGTTGTCCCAAAAATGAGTGATATTTTTGGGGGACAATAGCTGGCTCCAATTGGGAAACTTCTATCAATTGTAAAAAGAATTGAAGGGAGTAGAATCCAGAATCTCCACTATCTTCATGTGTACCATTGGGCTATGGAGTCATGCTACCTAGAAATGGAAGGCATCAAAAATGAAAACAAACAAAACAAAATAGAATTAAAAATTATACAAATATACATATATATAGATGTAATGATCTGATACTTCAAGAGTTGAAGTGTTTCAGATGCTACCCATTATGAGGCAGAGAAAAGAGTGTGCCATCTTGATATTTCAGTAGAAAGTTGTTTTTGCCAATGTGTTGATGAATTATAAATGGGCCTCTCCAAAGGGAGTCAAACTTTCCATGCATCCCCTTTGGTTCTCTCCTTTTGTCCCAGAGCAGGACTTGATCCCTGATCTAGATATCATGATTTTTGGCATTCTGGTCAAAGAGCTTCTTTACCAGACTTTGATGAGTAGAAATTCTATCCACCACCATGGTTCTCTATTCCTCTAACTCAGTCAGGCACATGATTCTTTTATCAAGAGTTTTTATATGTCTAATCTTCAATTGCCTTTGCCAATTTCAAGGCTAGTAATTCTAAGGTGATTGGTATCTCAGCATTGATACCATAAAGAAGTTGAAAAGGAGACATACCAATTTCCCTCTTTGGTGTGATTCTATCTACCCATAGAGCATCAATTAATGCTTTGTGCCATGTCCTTTGATTGTCATCTACTAGCTTCTTAATGATAGTTACCAGGTTCTTATTGCTGGATTCAGCTTGTCCATTCCCTTGTGGAAAATAATCAGAAGAGTGAGAGAGTATAATTCCATAATGGAAAAAAAATTGTGTATCTCTTAAGAGGTGAAACAAGTTGCATTGTCAATAATAATTTTGATTGAAACTCCAAACTTGGAAATGATATTCTCTTTGAGGAAGTTGCATACAACTTCTGAAGTAGCATGCTTAGTTGGGATTACTTTTACCCACTTGGTAAAATAGTCAGTTGTTGTAAGAACATAATCATGTCTAGCACTTGAAGATGGGTTTATAGTCCTAATAAAATTAATCCCTCATTACTAGAAAGGTTCTTCTATGATCACTGGCTTGAGAGGCATAGAAGCTAACTTGGGTCTTCCAACAAATTGCTAACAAAGTTCACATTTTCTAACCCACTTATGTGCATCTTGGAAAAGAGTTGGCCAGTAATACCTAGCTCATAGAATCTTGTGAGCAATCACAGGAGCAAAAAAATGTCCTCCATAGGCTAGATTGTGGAAAGATTTAAAAAGCTATCTTTGTTGCTCTTTATCTACACAGTGAAGGAATACTCCATCTATGCTTCTCTTGTACAAGTCGTTGTCCCAAAGGACAAAATTGGCAACTTTCAACTTGATAGTCCTCCTTTCTTTGTAAGACAAATGCAAGATATTTACCATAAGTAAGGAAATGAGCAATACCTGAATACCACTCATTGGTAGTGGAGACTAGAAGGACTATTGGTGTCTCTTCCACTTTAGTTTCTTCATGATGTGTATCTTCTGGCTTGTTATCAACAATTAATTGGCATAGGCCTTTACCCCTGACCAGCTTTGTCAACTTGATGTCTAGATCAAACTCTTGGATCTTTGTAATCCAATTACCTCTTTTCATGCCAAAATCTTGCTAAGTTAATATAGACTTGACTGTAGTGTCAAGAACTAAGGTAGTAGTCTTTGAATTCAGAATATAGAAGCATAAATGTTTGACTGCTTTCACCAATGCATAAGCATGCTTCTCTACATTTAAATACTTTATCTCATAGGTTTTAAGAGGGTAACTCATGAAAGAGATAGGAAATTCCATACCTTCCTTGTTTTATTGAACAAGAATTGCTAAAAGAGTGTGTTCAGACGCATAGCTATATATGATGAAATCTTTGTTGTAATTTGGACAAACCAAGGTAGGGGTATGAGTAATGGTAGTCTTGATATCCTAAAATGCTGACTTGCTTTCTTTAGTCTAGCTGAAGATGGTCTTCCATTTCATCATGTTCATAATGTGTCTAGTCTTCTCAGCAAATTTGAGGATGAATCTCCCTAAGAAATTCACCTTTTTGAAGAAAGAATGAATAATATTTTTGATTATAGGAATATTAAGCTCTTGAATATACTTGACTCTATCTGAGTCAATCTTTATGCCTTCTTTAGACATAATGTGTCTAAGGAGTTTCCCTTTTATTACTCCAAAAATAGACTTCTTAGGATTCAAGGAAATAGCATTCTAGCAGTAGCGCTCCAGCACTTGTTGTAAGTGACGTACATGATCAGATCAATGCTTTGAAAAGATAGTCAAGTCATCAAGGTATACCACTATGAATTTACCAATCTCATCTTTGAAAGCTAGATTCATTGCTCTCTGAAAGGTAGCACCAACATTTATCAAGCCAAAAAGCATTCTTCTATATGCAAAATTACCCCAAGGTGTGATGAATGTAGTCTTGTGTTGGTCTACTTCACCAACTTCAACTTGATTATATCCTGAGAAGCCATCCAACATTGATAACATCTCTAAACCTATCACTGTTTGAAGCACTTGATCCATGATTGGTAAAGGATAATTATCTTTCAAAGATGATTGATTTAAATTCTTGAAATCTACACAAATGCAAATTTCACCACTCTTCTTCCTTATAGGCACTATGTTGACAATCCATTTGGAATGATGGATTGGGAAGATGATTCTAGCATTTAACATATTTTGTATCTCAGATAGAATAATACCTAATATTTTTAGATTGTATTACCTATATTTTTTCTTGTATGGCATTGAGTCAACCTTGAGAGGAATGTCATGGTGAATTTCATCAAGTTTGAAAGACTTCAAGTCTTCATAAGAATATGTTAAGACATCCATGTATTGATGGAGTAAAGTGGTGAACTTGAATCTTTCTTCAGGGGTGTAGCACTTACCAATGTTAACCATCTTGAGATTTTCTTTAGTGGTCAGATTTACTTGATCAAATCCTTGAGAGAAACTTGAGTCAGTTTGTTATTGTTTGATGAATCTATCATGCTTGTCAAACAACTTCTCAAGAGAAACCATGCCTTTGGGAATTTTGTTTCTTTTTAGCTGTAATAATTCTTTATTTATATCTAAACTAGATTCAGAGGTTGATTCATACTTCTAAAGTTCATTGCCTTCAAAATGTAGTTGTTTAAAATTGTCTTTTCATTTCAAGAAGGCAATGATTTGATGGTCATCATTGAATACTTGCCAATGATTAGCATTGTCAAGAACACTTGGTCTATAGACCAGCTCAATAGTGTACATGTCTTCTTTGAAATCTAAATGAGGAACTAAGAGAGTTCATAAAATAGCAAGTGCATCAACTATGTCATTAGACTCTCTGGGTATAACAAAAATGTTGAAAGCATCAAAGCTTTCAATTTGGTCTCAAACCAAGCTGCGGTAGTGGCATAATCTTTCATTCTTGGTTTGGTAAAGATTTCTTACTTGACAAACCACTAATTTAGCATCCCCTTTGGCATGAACAAACTTGATGCCTTTTTCTTGAGCAGCCTTCATTCCAAGCAACAGAGATTCATATTCAACTATATTATTAGTGTTGCTAAATTATAGTTTTTAAGATGAAGGAAATATATCTCCTTGAGGAGATATCAACACAATCCCAACTCATGAACCAATAGAGGAACAACTACCATCAAATTCCAAAGTCCATATCTCATCTGATACTGATTTTTATTTAGACTTTCCTTCATCAGAGATGGAGGGTCTTTCTTTATCTATATTGCAGCCTACTAGTTCTTCTGTTGTTCTAGTTGAAATAGTTACTAAGTTGACCCTTTTAAGAATTATATCAAATGTTTCATGCACTTCATCTGTAGATAGAAAATAGTTACCCATACCTATGGATTCAAAAAGAATTTGAGCTTCAGGGGCTGATGTCTGGGTGACCACATATTTTGCTTCCTTTTCAGGGAGTAATCTCTTCATTATGCCTTGGATAGGGATCCTTACCTCATATAGATTTATGATTAGTTCTCCTCCTACGTCCTTGAAATTTTTTTGTCCAAGCAAAATTCCATAAGATGCTGGGACTTCAGCCACCAAGATAGTCATCTTGATTCTCTTGTCCAAAAAGGCTACAAATGCAAATTGGGCATCTTTGATTTGCCCTAGTAATGGTACTTGCTTGTTCTCCATGGAGAAACATCTCCCAAATGTCTTGGTTAGTGTGAGACCAAGAGACTTAGATACTTTAGCAAGTATGACATTATCAAATGTGCCTGAGTCTATAATATAGTTACTCAGCTTGTGGCCATTTATTAATAGGGAAACATAGAAAGGTTCTATTTTTCTAGGAGCAGATGGAGGAGTAATGACCAGATTATTCAGAATAAGTGTGTTCTTTGGAGAATCAAGAGTTACCTTTTTAGCCTTTTGTCTTATAGAGACAGTTTGGTTCTTGACATATTAGACCAACTTATTCAATTGATTAGGATTGGACTATAAATATTCAAATTCAAACATTTGTATTTTTGTCTTTTTGACATGATCGATTATGTGAAATGGCTAAATTGAGTTAGGTACAAAGAAAGGTACTTCAACCTTCTGAGTTTTAGGAGGGATGGGAGGTGGGCTGGTTTATGAATTTGAAGTATAAGGGGAAGGCAAAATTGATGTACTTGTATTTTGGGTGATCACCAGATCCTTTGATTGGAAAGGTAGAGTGGTTCCATGCTTAGCAATCATGATTGTTGGTTGTTGTTCCTCTATCTTCTCTTTATCAGCTTGATAGACTGATTGGTTCTTGGACTTGGTAAACACTACATATAATCCATCAAAAGCTTCTCCTTTGCTTCTGATTCATCCTAGTAGTTTAAGAAACCAATATGAGAGTCTCCAGTTGATTCTTCTTGATTGTCTTCAAGGAGATCAGCATCATTTTCTTGATTCAATTTAGGCTAGAAAGAGAACTTTGATTCTGCTTCAAGATATCCCATTATTGAATTGGTTGGAGGAGCTTCCAGGGCAAGTTTCCCTTATGGGGGAGGAAGGTGATTTTATTGCCCTTGATTCTTGGTAGCATTACCCTGATATGACTGATTTGGGAATGTCATTCTACATGAAGGAGCAGAAGACATTCCTTGAGCCATTTGCTTTTTGAGAGCAAGTAACTCATTTGCCAATTTCTACACCATTGGATCTGTGGTGCTTGTAGATGAATATTTAGAAGATGATGAAGGTCTATTTCTATTTAGATCTCTTTTTATCTTCCCTGCTAAGATGAGATCATCTTCTACCTCAGTGACCAAATGTTGTGTTGTAGCAAGATCTATTTGACCAACACATCTCAAGAGAAAACTTACTTCAGGTAACTAAGAATTAATAAAGAAACATTTGAGATTCTCAGCTGTAGGTCGAGTAATTACAAGAATTCTATTTCTCAATTTGTCAAATTTGTCTATGAAGTCTCTCATAGGCTCATAAGGCTCTTTAATCATTTGTGTAAGTTGAGCCAGAAGTGCATGTGCATCTTCTATAGGTTTGAATCTAGCTTCAAACTTATCTTTGAGGGCATTCTAATTAGTTACTAACCAAGCATGTAGATGATAAAACTAATCTATAGTAGCACCTTGTAGTGTCTCCATAAAAAGCCTGACTACTACATCTTCAAATTCTACTTTGATTACTTCACAAGCTATGATGAAGGCTACAATGTGTTCATCAAGATGAACTTTCCCATCACCATATAATTTGGGGAAATTCTTCCTTAAACTACATGGAAGATCATGTAGAGGTGGAGTAAGATTGAGAGGACCAAAAATATTACCCTAGGGGCCTTGAACTACCATTATAGGATTATGAAAAGGAGGGATAACAAATCTCAGAGGGGTAATTATTGGCAAATCTTTATCAATAGTAGAAGTGGATCCTTCATCTGGCAATGGAGATCTGACTTTAGTAGGAGGAAAGCTCTTGGTTCATTAGAGATGAGATGGTAAAGGAAATAGATCAAAATCACTTTGTTGTACCAACTCGAATATAGGTTCAATGATACCTTTAGCCCTTTGGCTTCATGTATACCTTGAATCTACTAGATTGTGAAATAAAAATGGAAAAGAATTGACCTTGCTTCAGTTTGAAGCTGAGGCTTTAAATTATGCATTCTTTCTTAGTTAGTGTGGAGGTGAATGGATAGATTATAAATGGATAATGGATATATCCCCAGTGGAGTCACCAAAAACTATTGGTTGAATATTTTGTCGATTAGTGTACAGATAAACAAAATAGGTCTGATCAGCCAAAGTAGGAAGACTGGTCATCCAAATGTGCAGTTTTTACCACATCAAAAGGAGAATGATCTCTCCTCTCATCAAGGGGAGGTTCCCTATAGATATGCTAGATATATATAAATATAAAATAATACTCAAGGGTAGGAAAAACCATCCATCTCTCTTTCTTTAGAGATGATGTGTGCAGATCAAAGGAAAAACTTAAGGGAAATGATAGATAGCACTCTTCTTCTTTCAAAAGTACTATTCAACAAACCACAAGAATACTCCTGGTAGTAAATGCAAAATGTAGACCAACAAATTGAGATGTAGTACAAAGTCTCCACTTGAATTGCTCAAGAGTAAGATACAAAGGACAATGAGGGCACAAAGTCATCCCAAAGTCATTTATATAGAAATGAAATGAAAACACACTAAAGGAAATTATGGGGGCACAAAGTCTCTCCACAACTGACTCTTCAGGACACCTTCCTAGCTAATTTCACTAATCCTACTTGTTGAATTAAAAGAATAGAAAATATATTAAGGAAAAAAACATAAGAACTGTTTCCTCAACAACAAAGATATCATAGCACAAAGTCTAAAAAGTCCCTTGCTTTCTTATTCCAATAACAAAATATGATCAATAAATTGAGCTCAAAGTCTTAGTAATGCCTTTCAATTTGGGTAGAGTTTTGTTCTGATTGTCAAAAATAGATATATTTATAATAAAAGAGAGTCCCTTATATAGCCTCTTCAAGAAGGACTCGAGAACAGTAACACATCATGTTGCATTGAAAACTATTAGGAAGACAAGCTGGAAATTAGGGGCATCTACCCATTTTTTTTCTCAATGCAGAGAAACAAGTCACGCTATTGAAAGTTTGCAACTTATAATGTCCACCTGGTGATTTGATCCTTCATCATTCCTTCTTTTCTAGTTAATTGAATCAGGTCCTGGATTCAATTTTCTATTTTGTTCCTTCTTCACTTTCTACTGGTCTTGGCCTTAAAGCCTGTGAATGCATTCGGGTCTGTAGATAGCAAGGATCATTAGCTATTTTATGAGGTTTAAAATTGACATTCATGCACCCATCAATATGTTTTCAATGGCTAGTTCACTGTCTTGAATTTGATGTCTTCGGGCACGTCACCCCTTGGTCCTTCTTCAGCTTTTTTGTTTGACACTTTCCTAGAAAGAACTTGCCCTTTTGAGCCTTAAGAAATGATCTGTTTTGGGTCAGGAAAAGCCCCCCACAAGGGTATCTATCCTTCAAGTGGTCTTCAAATGGCCTTTGGGCTTCTTTCTTCCAATGGGTAGCTAATTTCTTCCTTAATATTTCTTGTTTGATGTCTTCTTGAAGGGAAGATGACCCTTCAGCTTCAGGAAAGTGTCCTTCAATTTGGCAGCCTAGAGTCCCCCGCAAGGGCACTTGCCCTTCGGGGTCCTTCGGTGGCCTTTTATCTTTGGGTCTTTATGGACATTCCTGTAGACTTTTTCTTGGGCTTTATCTATAGGTATTTTCCTTGGGATTTCTCTATGGGCATTTTCTTATGGAAAAAAAGTCTGTGGACAATTTCTCACAGACAAAAAGTCTACAGAATTACTTTTCGCAAAGAAAAAATCTATAGAATTGATTTGTCTCCTTAGAAATTTCTTCAGGCTTTCTGCCTGCAACTTCTCTGAATTCTTTTAGACTTTTCATCTGAAGGAATTCCTTTGAACAAAAGTTTGAAAGAATTATGCCTTTGTCTTCCTTAAACAAAATTTTTAAAGGATTTACCTTAACTGTCTTCTTTGAAAATGACCCTTCTAAAGGGTACTTTTGTCAACCATGTGCCCTCCATAAGGGCACTTGTCATTTGGAAGGTTTTTTGAACTTTTACATTGAATCACTCCTTTGAACTGTCTGAGTGAACCACTTGGCTGAACCAAGCCATTGAACCATTCTATTGAACCAAGCTTTGAACCGTTGAACCAAGTCAATGAACCGCTTGGTTGAACCAAATGTTGAACCAAGCTGATGAACCAAGCTTTGAACCAAAATGGTTCAAGCCGATGAACCATTTGAATGAACTGAAGTGATGAATTGAGAAAATGAACTAAAAGATGTTAAAATAACCGTTGAACCAAGCTTTGGTTCAATGGTTCAAATGAAGCTTTTGAACCAACTAACGAACCATTTGATTGAACCAAAGGATGAAACAAAGCATTGGAACAAAGCAAATGAACCAACTGAGTGAAACAAAGCATTGAACTGCTTGGTTGAACCAAGCCATTAAACTATTCTTTTGATTGAACCCATCATTGAACCAAAAGCATTAAACCTATTGAACTTTGAACTCATTGAACCTTTGAACCAAAGTAGTTCAATGGTTCAATGGTTCAAGCCTTCTTTGCTCAAATGCTTGTTGATGGATATTTTTGATTAAACCAAGGTGTTGAACCAATCCCAAAAATGACTAAGTGTTGGAAACTAATTCTTTTGATTGAACCCGCCTGTAGAAGCCTTTGAACCTATAGAAATGAACCTACCTATAGAGTCTGTAGAAACCAAGTCTGTAGTTTTCTCTAACCTTGAAAGAGTCCATAGAAATCAACCTATGAAAACCATTGAACTTGGCCTACAGAGTCTATAGATTTCTCTTCCTAATGATTTCATAGATTCAAGCCTGCAGAGTCTGTAGATTTAAGCCTACAAAGTCTGTAGATTCTAGCTTGCAGAGTCTGTAAAAATCTAAGAAGCTTGAAAAATGAGGAATTTGAATGCCCAGGACAAATTTTGAAAAGGGAAGAGACAATTTTGGTTCGTAGGACCAAAATAGTTCAAATGTTGTCCCAAAAATGACTGATATTTTTGGGGGACAACACATTTGATATACATATAAATATGGTACTAAAAGCATCCTTGATTGTAATTAGTGAATTATAGTATAATTATTTATTTGGGCTCTTTTTTGTTTCTTTTTGTGTTATTTACTTATAGATAACTCATGCCAAATATTTTTCCATAACACATGGTCAACCTAGGGTAGTTATTCAAGTTGGAAGTGTTTAATATTAAACTAAAACATAGGTTACATTTATTTTATGCCCTACCTTTCACTCTTTTTTTTAATTTATATCAAATTCACCTTAGTATATAACAAACCACTCACATAATTACATTTTATATTTTAATGTTAGACACTCATCATATCCAAACCATTTGAGGTAAACAATCATTTTTATCACTGCTATTACACCACGTGGCTATTTATAAACCAAGGCTTGAAAATCATGTCTTGGAGTGAAATATTCCCATATCTTAAAATGTTAGGTACCTTCTCATAATAATATTTTTTGTGCATAAAACCCACATCAACATGTCTTATCTGACACTCTAAGGATGACACCATAACATATGAATCATTAAAATCATCCCTCAATTTATGTACACTGGATCCATAAGTAAGGTTAATAAGGTCCAACCTTGATTTTGGTTTACTATTATTAACACCTTTATAGGTTCATTGAATACATATATTATATATATTTATCCTTATGAGATATATAACTAATTAAAATCACCAACCTAAGGGAATCAACATAAACTCTTCATTATGTCATGGTTTGCTAGTTCTTCCATAGTCATAGCTAGTGATGTTGATGACTTATCTAGGAACCCTGAAAAGTACCTTACTAAATTATCTCATTATGGGGGATTAAATATAGATTAAAATATGAAATACTTTAATATTTATTTATTATTTATTATTGTGATTCATGAATATGATCCATGCATATTATTCTCTTTCACCTTAAAAAATGTTAACTATGATTGGTTCCTTAATCTTTAAGAGAATTCAATAACCTCATGGGATCAATTGTATAATAAATTTAAGGTAAAATTTGGGTTGGTTATCAACCCTATTGTATTATATTAACATTTTTATACTATGAAAATTAAACATAACGAACCAATTAGATTATTCAATGCAAGATCCTAAAATATGTATATTTGTATAGACATTTTGTATACACTTATTATTACTCTAACTTTATAGATGTAAAACAATGCCTTATATTTAATTATTGTAGTGTTCCTATGTAGGGACCAAAATATAAATACACTAACTGAAGATTATATTGAATCCATTAATGTTGAGCAATAATTAAACCCTCAACTACAAGTATATTATTTTACCCTAGTACATTAGGATGACCTATATACACAAAATTGGTGGATTTTCATGTAAAAGTTTAAAATAAAGTGGTGTTAATAGGAAACCCTAACTTACACATAATAATCAAGTAAAATTACTCATTTTATACTCTTAATTAGTAATTATTTATATGATACACATTTAAATCCACATAAAAGGAAGGTTCTTCAAGGGAAAATGAGGTCATTACTTGGATATAATGAGCCATTTTATGGGCTCTAAATTTCCCCCAAATTTTAAATTTTACAAGTACTCTTTAAAGGTAGGATACCCTTTATTATATACTATATTAAATATCTCTTAGTTTATTGATGAAGCCATGAATGTCATAATAGGTATCCCAATGTAGTTTTGTTGTGCTAATGTAACCTTTGTATGCTCTAATCTAGGTCTTCCACCTATCAAATTTTTATTCTACCCAAGATTTTATATTTTTTCATGAGGTAATATGATTGATAATCAATGATGGTTTATAATACATGAAAATCCATTCTTTCCATTATTTTTTCTCAGTTTCTTGTATCAGAGCTATTATAGATCAAGATATATTAAGACAACATTTGAGATTGTTGAGAGAAATGACCTCCCTTCTCTTCAAAGGAACCCTCAATGTATCCCATATTTGATCAAAATTAATAAGGGTGGTATTAAAATGAATTTTACCATACTCCTCAAAATGAGAGATGCATTTCATCAGGATATATGGACATTGTTCCCTAATCATGGGGATATATAAAATACTTCAAAAAGTCATGAATAACTTATATAGATTAAATAAGTCATACCTCATATATATCCCAATAGTTTTGACTTGTAAAAAATATTATTTTGTTATTTTAATCTAGGAAATCTATATTTTCATGGTGGAGATAAAATCTTTAATTTTTACTGCTCCTACAAATAAGTTAATTAGGAAGGAGGACATGTGTCCTAGGTGAAATTTACCCAAATAAAACTCACACAAAATATTTTTATATTCAAGGGTATTACTATGATAGGCTTCCATAAAATCATTATCATATTCTTAGTCATAGGGGAGTCCATAGGAAATTATCAACAATTTATATTTATAAAAATGTTCTTAAAGAAAGAGACCATACATGATGGCAAACCATCTATAAGCTAGGAGTTTTTCACCCAATTTATAAGCTATTTATATTGTATAATTTTATTTTTTTGGTATGTTTTCTCTCCTCTTCAAGATCAATATTTAACTTCCTATTATCTAACTTCACCCCCTTGAGGTTTTAACATGATTATACCCAAGTGGCCATGATGACATCATGAAACAATAGAATTTACACACCATAGTCCACTTGTTCTTTAGATGTCACAATTTTCTCTTTTAATGAATTTATTTCATTATCTTTAGGAAGTGTTGTTGGTATATAAGTTTAATTATCCCATGATGTATAATGGAAGATACATATTGTACATACCTTAATAACATAACCTAGATGGATCCATAGAGAAAATTTGGTAAATTTACCATCTATTCAATTTTATGTAGTCCTTGATTTATATGCTTTACAATTTTAATTGCATACCCTCTAAGAAATCCAAATTATTCATCACAAGTAAATAATTTGATGACCAAAAATACAAAAAGTATTCCATGTTTTTTAAAATATTTCTCTCTCGATTCCTTTGGTTAACCCATGAGTGATAAAAATTATTTCAAACATGGGTTTTGCTTCTTCATGAAATCTCTAAATTAGGTATTTTAATGTGGATTTACATAATATCCCTACTCATGTTTATATAATCCATGAGATCTAACTAATTATAGTGTTATTAACATGAATCTTAATGCCTTTAACCTTAGTATATTATCCCTCAAAGTTTGTGATAAAATCCTTGAATATATAATCATTGTATCATTAGAACTTCTTAAGAAACTCCAACCACCTAGCCTCCTCAAAAACCACCTCCATCACCTCATCTTATAATAACATTTTTTGTAGATTCAAGTTTCAATTTACTCTTCTAACCCATAATGGGAATTTTTAAAAGAGATTTGGTGATATGAGTAACCCTTGGTAATAAATTAGAGGACTGAAGTAGCATGTTACCAAGTGATATTATTTTTTTTATCAACAAAGCATAATATTATTTGATAAAGAATAGAGCAAGGCACACGTGAACAAACTATGTAATTAATTTCCTTAGCTCATGAAATATATCATAGCTTCAGAAATCTATGAGCTATGATAGTTTAAAGGGAAATAAATAGTTATTTCTACATGTGGAGGGACTTCATAAGACCTAAATCTATCCATGTCTTTTTCATCATGAAAAATCCATCAATAATCCTATACTTGACTTGGTTCATGCTTTGAGTTGTCTCCATCATTATGACTCTTTTGAATAATTATTTTAGCCTCATTATTCATCAAACCTTGTCACCGAGGTGATATCATATCTCTTTTTTATTATTTAAAAAATACATCAAAATGGTACATGTGACTTTTTTAGAAAATATCTTTGTATCTCTTTGAAAAAAACCCTTTGAGATATGTCCTTACTCAAAAGAATATTTTTTTTGGAGTGGATTGAATGACTTATAAAAATTAAAAATAATCTTACTCATAGAATAATTAAATAAAAATACCTTGAATTATTTTTGGTTGGCCTTTGTTTTTGGTTCTTGCACTTGTATTGTGATAACAATAACATAAAAGTTAATTTGGAGTTTTATAGATGTCAATTAAGATAACTATTTTGTTTCTTTATTCCCTGAAAAAGTTTTCATTTATTGTATTTTAACTTTCCAACCTTATATATATATATATATATATATATATATATATATATATATATATATATATATATATATATATATATATATATAAAATTTTTTGGGAGGAAGACTACCATTTATTAGTCTTCAATCCCCCTCCTTTATTGAACTCAAAATCTCATTCTTTTGCTATGATGGAAAAATAAGGTGATTGCACATAACCAAATTATTTTTGAGCTTACATATGTGTGATTAATTCATCCTTACTTGGAGGTTTATGATAAAACCTTATCATGTATCTATTTACCAAGAGTGACTTATTTTTTCCATTAGTTGACAACATCTAAACTGATACATTGTCAAAAATATTTTTTACTTGATAAGGATCTAGCCATCTTGTACATAGTTTACCTTTTAAATTCTAGTACTTTGAATCAATGAACAATTACTAGTTTCCTTATTTAAATGTTATTTCATTGATGTTACTATAGTTCCATTTATTCTTATGATGTTGAAAATATTTGATTGATGCAATGCCTTTAGTCTCATCTCATCAAGTTCATTTAGTTGAAAAATTCTATCTATTTGTACTTCATCTAGATTTATGCCCACATGCATTGTTGTTCTTAGTGTCTGGAACTCAAATTCAATTCAAATTAATTAATTCTTCCCATACATAAGTTCATGTGGATAAATTTTTTAGGTGGTCTTCCATGTAGTGTTGTAGGCCCAAACTACTTCAAGTAGCTTGTTTGCCCAATATTTTCTACTAATGCTCACTATCTTGGTCAATATGTTCTATATTTATGTATTTTTAACTGTAACTTGACCATTATCTTGAGGATGGTATGGTTATGACTTCTTGTGGATAACTTGGTAGTGTTCTATGAAATATTTGATCATGTTGGATGTAAATTGAGGTCCTTGATCTAAAACTACTACCCTTGGCACTCCAAAACTCTACATGATCCTATAGTACAATAAATATTCAACTATTTATTCATGATCAAATGTTATATATTTAAATTTTTCCCAGTTTATGAGATAATTAGTAAATATTAGGATGTAATGCTTTCCATGAAATGGTGGATTAATTAGACCAATGAAATCCAACTCATATTTGTCAAAGTGTATTTAAACCACTTGAGGATAGAGGGGCATCTCTTTATAAAATGTGGGTTATCCCATCCATTGTCAAATATCACATTTCCACATATATATTTTCACATTTCTATGAAGTGAAGGTATATAGTATTCATCCCCAAGGATCTTGTAATATTATTTTTGTTTGAACAGTTATCTTCTCCTTGTTCATCATCGATGGATCTTATGATTTCATTAATTTCATCTTATCTACACACATACAAAGCATTATATTAGGTCTAAATTTAAATGTAACACCATTAATACATTTACATTTATCAATATTTATAACCAAATGTTGGAAATATTGTCATTGATGTCAAAGGTTTAGTATTATGGGTGATAAAGGCCCCATTACATTTAATGTTATTTATCTTGGCTAATATGAGTTAATATTTATTTAATATTAATGAATGTATTTTTGGTTGCATATGAGACAAAATAAGGGCCCATGGAGAAGTCGAAGAGTCACGGGATAAGGACAAAACAAGGATGGGATGCATTTTCCCATGAAGAGTCATCTTGGGGAATACCAAGAGTCACCAAGTGAAGACAAAAGAGTAAAGGGCGAATTTCTCATGAAGGGACACTTAAAGGAATATGAAAAGTCACCAAAGATAAAGACAAAAGTGGGAAAGACGTTTTTGGTCATGAAGGGTCACCACATGACTTTTCAAATGCTTGGATATGAAGGGTCATCCAAGATTGGTGCCATTTTCCATGAGGAATGAAAGGTCACAAAGGGGGAAGGCCAAAGGTCATTTGGAAAGCTATAAATAAAGGCTTGAGAAGCCATTTGTAATATGGAAGTAAGAGGTTGATTTGATATTGTAATATCTAGCTTAGAAGAGAAATTGTGAGAGATGATTTGTATTTGTTATATCTAGCTTAGAAGAGCAAAAGTGAGAGAGAGAGGAAGGAGATGTTGTATTGATCTATCATTTGTTGAGATAGAAACATTGAGAGATAGGTATGTGGTATACACAAAGGGGTTGGTGCTCTTATGGGTTGGTGCTCATGAATTGTTGCTGAGTTGGTGCTTGGAAAAGGGGTTGGTGCTCCTTTGGGTTGGTGCTCACAAATTGTTGCTGAGTTGGTGCTTGGCAAAGGGGTTGGTGCTCCTGTGGGTTGGTGCTCATGAATGACAGCTGGGTTGGTGCTCAGCAAAGGGGTTTGAAGCTCCTATGGGGTGGTGCTCATGAATTGCAGCTGAGGTTTGTACTTGGCAAAGGGGTATAGTGTTTCTGTGGGGTTGTTCTCACAAATATATTTGAGATTGATTCTCTGTGGTTTTTCCCACATTGGGTTTCCACGTTATATCTAGTGTCTCTCTCTCTATCTTGTGTGGATGTTTATTGTTTGAGTTTTATTACATATCTTTAATGTTTTATTAAGTGGAATTTGGTTAAAGGAAAGATTTATAAGATATATAATATATTGATTCACCCCCCCTCTTAGTATATTCCATGCTTAACAATTGGTATCAGAGCAGGTTCCTTCAGAAAGGGTTTAACAGCTTGAAGGTAGATCAAAGGAAAAGCACATATGGCTAAGCAGTTAAAGAAGGAGAATCAAGAGTTGAAATCTATGGTTGAGGCTCTTGAGGAAAAGGTGTGTATCTTGGATTCTAAGTTGGTTATAGAAGTAAAAGAAAATAAGATATTTATTTAGGATCTTAAAAATTAGTTAGAGGTTGCAACTTCAATTTTAACATCAAAAGAAGAAGAGTGTAATCATTTGAAGGATGAGTTAAGTTCTTTAAAGGATAATCATGAGAAGTTTATAATCAAGGCTGAGAAGGATTATGAAATATCAGTCCAAGGAAAGAAAGATGAAGGTTTTGTAGGCAAATCAAAGAAGCCAATTAGGCAGCCCAATGCTTTCAAGTTTTCAAATTCTTTTCATGGCTGTTGTTTTATTTGTCATCATGTTGGTCATAGGGCAAGATATTGTATGAGGCAAAGCAATCAGTCAAAGGGAGATCTCAATTACATTCAAGAAAAAGGTATGAGAAATATTTTTTGCTTTTGTTGTCATGAGGTTGGACATATTGCTAGATTATGCCAAAATAAAGTAAAGAGATATTCAAAGTATGTCAAAGGTTGCAAAGCCCCGAAAAGATACAAGAAGAGTCAAATTAAGGTGTGGAGACCTAAAATAGCAATGGTTGATTAGGTTGAGTTTAAGAATGAAAATGAATTACTTGCTATAGTAGATAAAGAATCAGATAAGGATTGTAAAGAATCTCTTGTTACATTTGAGCATGAGCTTTGTCAAAATATGAAAGTTGCAAAAGTTGAGAAAAAGAAGAACATCATAAATGATAAGGTTAGTAGGGCAAAAATGTTAGATATGCTTAAATGGATTCTAAAATAAAAACACAAGAAGATCAAGGAAGAAACAGAGGAGATGTGGGAATCTCCTGAGATTTATTTCTAGAACCCTTCTGTGTGGGGGTGTCTCTTTTAGGCTTCAAGGAGACACTTTTTAAGAAAATTGAAGCATGGTGGGTGCTATTGGGTCTTGGATATTTTTCATGACAAGAAGGTGAGTTGAGAGATTAATTTATATATCTTTTGAGGGAATATTTTTTTTTGAAGAAAAGTTTTCATCAGTATTATGGTTTGAGGCTATTAGAATGATTCTTGCATATGCAGTGTTTCAAATCTTTATGGTCATAAGAAATTAGAATGTTGAAAAAGAGCTAACAGTTTTAGAGAGAAAGAAAAGGATACTCCTATAGATTTAATCAAGAAGGATTAGAGTTTCAAAGCTCCATTCATCAGGTAGAAGGTTCAGACATGTTCATGGCAGAAGAAACAACCTGAAGATTCTATGTTGGTATAAACAGCTTTGCATGTAAGAGATAAAGATCAGCCATAGTTCATTGATAGTAGATGTTCGAGGCATATGATAGGAGAAAAGAGTAAAGAAGATCAATGGTCGTATAGTGAGATTCAGAGATAAAACCACTGCCAGGATAGCCAAAAAAGGTACTTTATTTTTGGATAATGGTAGAACAAAGACTAAGAATGTTTCATAAGCATAATCTATTGAGTGTAAATCAAATATGTGATCAAGGATACACCTTAAAGTTTCATTTGGAAGGTTTTGAGATTAGAAGGAAATATTCAAATGAGTTGATTACAGATTCTCAAAGGAAAAGTAAAATCAGATATCTTCTCAAAGATCGACAAGAGGAGTTGGGAGTAATTTAATTTACTTCCTACCATTGATGTTCAACATCAAGTGAGGGGGAGCTAAATGTAAGCTCCAAGTAGGCCCTTTTCCATTGATGTTAAAGGGGAAGAATAATAGGTATAGGTACAGGTGCAAAAAATAGGTACAAGGAATAGGTACAGGTTGCTACAATAAGGGGGAGTTACTGTATGTTTTTAGATGACAAGATGTGTAGGTGACAGGATGTGGCAATTTCAGGATTGAGGTTGCCATCAATGACAAAGGGTGAGATTGTTGGAAATATTTTCATTGATGTCAAAGGTTTAGTATTATTGGTGATAAAGGCCCCATTGGATTTAATGTTATTTATCTTGGCTAATATGAGTTAATATTTATTTAATATTAATGAATATATTTTTGGTTCCATATGAGACAAAATAAGGGCCCATGGAGAAGTCAGAAGAGTCATAGGATAAAGACAAAAGAAGGATGGGATGCATTTTCCCATGAAGAGTCATCTTGGGGAATACCAAGAGTCACCAAGTGAAGACAAAAGAGTAAAGGGTGAATTTCTCATGAAGGGACTCTTAAAGGAATATGAAAAGTCACCAAAGATAAAGACAAAAGTGGGAAAGACATTTTTGGTCATGAAGGGTCACCACATGACTTTTCAAATGCTTGGATATGAAGGGTCATCCAAGATTGGCACCATTTTCCATGAGGAATGAAAGGTCACAAAGGGGGAAGGCCAAAGGTCATTTGGAAAGCTATAAATAAAGGCTTGAAAAGCCATTTGTAATATGGAAGTAAGAGGTTGATTTGATATTGTAATATCTAGCTTAGAAGAGAAATTGTGAGAGATGATTTGTATTTGTTATATCTAGCTTAGAAGAGCAAAAGTGAGAGAGAGAGGAAGGAGATGTTGTATTGATCTATCATTTGTTGAGATAGCAACATTAAGAGATAGGTGTGTGGTATACACAAAGGGGTTGGTGCTCCTATGGGTCGGTGCTCACGAATTGTTGCTGAGTTGGTGCTTGGCAAAGGGGTTGGTGCTCTTATGGGTTGGTGCTCATGAGTTGTTGCTGAGTTGGTGCTTGGCAAAGGGGTTGGTGCTCCTGTGGGTTGGTGCTCATGAATAACAGCTAGGTTGGTGCTCGGCAAAGGGGTTTGAAGCTCCTATGGGGTGCTACTCATGAATTGAAGCTGAGGTTTGTACTTGGCAAAGGGGTATGGTGCTCTTATGGGGTTTTTCTCACAAATATATTTGAGATTGATTCTCTATGGTTTTTCCCACATTGGGTTTCCACGTTATATCTGGTGTCTCTCTCTATCTTGTGTGGATGTTTATTGTTTGAGTTTTATTGCATATATTTAATGTTTTATTAAGTGGAATTTGGTTAAAGGAAAGATTTATAAGATATATAATATATTGATTCACCCCCCCCTCTCAGTATATTCTATGCTTAACACCAAAAATATACTTTTTAATGATTGAAATTAGATGGAAAGCTCCTTATGGATAAATAATTAGTGATATTAATAAATCATGATGTGTATTTTGAAATTATAAACAACTACTGATACAGAAAACTATCCTCTATTAGCTTATCTTCACATAAAACATTTAACCATGACAAAAATTTAGAAACTACATTAGTCTTTCTTAGTTTATCAATAATTTTGATATCAAATTCCTGTAAGAGTAGTAACCATCTAATTATCCTACCTCCTACCATTGGTTTGTTCATTATATACCTTATATTTGAATTATCTGTGTAAACAAATATTTTATATCTAGTGATATAATGATATAAATTGTTAATAGCATAAATAATATCCAGGAACTCATTTTTAGTAATAGTGTAATTTATTTCAATAGGAGTTAATTTTTACTAATGTAATACATGACATACATATTACCTTCCTCATATTTTTCCCTAAAGACCAAACACATAGCAATGTTAGAGGAATCTACGTGTATGTGGAAAGTATGTTTCCAATTAGGTCCTCTCAATATTGGAGCAAATTTTATTTTTTCTTTTATTGATTCAAAATCCTATAAACACTTTTCAGTCCATAATTGAACTCACTATACTTAGTGAGAAACTAAAACATAGGTTTATCTATCTTATTAGAATCATCTATAAAATTCCTATATTACCCTACATTTCCTTAAAAAGAATCAATTGGGTTCTTAGGTGTGGGAAACTATGAGATAAATTCTATCCTTTTAAAGTCAACCTATATTCCCTGAGTTGAGATGTGATGCCCTAATATTATTCCTTAATAAACCATCATCACACATTTCTCATGGATTAGGTATAATTGATGATGTTCACACTATGTTAAAACCTTATCTATATTATTTGAGTCTTCATCCAAATCATCACTATGCATTGTGCACTTTTCAATGTATGTTTTAACACACTCATTTGTAAGATCAATAAATATGAATAGGACTTCTCTTTGAAAAGTATTTGGTGCATTACATAGGATAAATGGTAAAAATATATATGAATATTTATCCCAAGGACATGTAAAATTTGTTTTATCATGGTATTATGGAGCTACCCTTATTTTATTATATCTAATATTTCATCCATGAAGATAAATAATTTCTTCACAACTAACTTATATAGGACTTGGTCTATGAAAGATAAAGGGAAGTAATATTTCATGGTGGGTTTATTGATATACCTATAATATATACATATCTACCATTTTCCATGTTTATTTGGTATTATTAAAAGTGGTGAGATCCATTTAATATATTATATGGGATAGATTAATCCTACATTTAGTTTTTCCATTTATGTTTTGATCATCTCTCTCAGTGTTGGATTGATCCTCCTCTATGGTTGTCTTACTAGTTTGATATTTTTTGTGTAAATGTGATGAGTACATATAGTTGGGTAAATTAATCTCATGACACTATAATCCCAATAAAAGTATTTTGTATTTTTTTATAATGTCAAATGCCTTAGTTTCTTACTTTTTTTTCTATCCAACTATTTATGTTTAACATTCTCCCTGGTTGGATTTCTAGGTATTTTATCCCTAGATAGATTGAACTAACTTACCTACATTCACTAATGAGAGAGTTTGAGGTGAAATAATTAGGTTGTAACATGTGTAAGATATTTATCTATATGTTTATGTTTGTAACTTACCTATTCTCTTTTTGAAATCATTCCTGTTAGGGGATAATAAAAAGCTAAAAGAAAACTTTATTATTTATTTTGTGCCTAACTAACAATGTTCTAATGGAGAGGCATGTGATTATAGTTTTCACATTTATATCCATCAAGGTTTTTATTTTAATCTTATAAATATGATATGGAAACATATATATCTATGTTATGCATATTTGGATATAGAATACCATCTCTGGAGCTAGACTAGTCATCTGCAGAGCCAAACTAGTGTCTCTAAATCTATACTAATTTATTAAATGTAAACTAAATCCTCCTATAACTATTTCACATGGTTTTTTATTGGTTTTTTAATTGATGATTTTATTGAGTTATATAATGTCTCTTATTTCTTACAATAGTGGTATCTCAATACATAGTTTTCTTACTTCTTCAACTAAGTTAGACTCACTTTTATTCATTGTTTCCTTAAGTCTTTCAAGAAAAGGAATTCATGAAGGTGTAGTTGGAATAGTTTATAATGTTTTTATTTTTATTACATGTTTTATTTATTATTTATTGACTTAGTAGGAAGGATTGAACTTTATTTTTCAATCAATATTTTTGTAATGGTGATTGGAGGACTAGTCAAAGTTTTGCCTGAATGTAATTGAACATTACTACAATTAATGAAATTGACCCCCATAATTTCTTCTTGTTAAATTCAATATACATGGGATACATATCTTTTATTTTGGATTTTTATTTTTTTTGTAGTCAATTGAGGTTGAAATACTTATTTATATTGTGGTGGTTGGATACTAGGGGTGGGCATCAACACCTTTTGGGATGGAAACCTCCTATACTAATTAAATACAAGTACCCATTATTGATTTATTTGTGGAATATATGGTTTCTATTTTTTCCATAAAACCCATGGATATGGTGAAATATCCTCTTATGGAGGCCAATTTGGTGATCCCCATGTTTGTGTAGGTGTTGGACCAGCCCATGATAACATCCATAGATTAGAAAGAGCTCTGGGAATAAAGTGATTTGGATTTTGATTATAATAAAATTTATTCCCTTATATTTATATATAATTGATATCTTATGTTTTTTGGGTAATGTTTTTCAATTTATTCTTAAGAAAATGGAGTATAGAATACTTTGTGTCATGGTCATTTGTATCACAAATTCTATGCATATCTATCCCATCATGAGGGAAATATTTGAGTGCATATTTTAACCTAGAGTTTGGACAATAAATAGATATAGGTTTAGTATCAACTTTATATTTTCACTTTAATCCATCTAGTGTGGCTTTTAATTGAACCAAAATGTCTACAACTTACTAACACTAGCTCTTAATCTTGCATAAATCTAGCATAGTTCAATAATATCATTAAGACCTAGTTTATTTATGTCTCCTTTTATGATTAAGTTCATGGATTATCTATCAGAATAATCCAATACTTTTAATAATATTGTTTTATTCAAATATTCATCTATATCATATCCACATATTCTATGTGTAAAGAGTAAATGGTCAAGATAGTATTCCATATTCTCGTCTTATTTTTATTTTATATGTAAGAATTCCTCTTTTTTATTCATTACTATGTAATAGTTATGATATTTGTCCATTAATAAATTTTTTATATCATCTCATGTGTGAATATAATTTTTTTTTAAACCCATAAACCATCTCATAGTTAAATCAATGAGTGTAGAAGGGAACAATTTTAGCTTGTGATTATCTATTTTGTGATCATAAGTTTGACACAAGACTTTAAACTCAAATATAATTCAGTCAACATATTATGTGGATAATCCCATATAAGTATATGGTATGGGTGGGGATATTTAATTTATTTTATAATTTTCATCTTGATTTAGGATAATAGGATAGGTAAAATTTCTCCTTGGTGGTTAAGCTTTACCTCCTACAACCCTATTTAGTGGAATGTTTCCAAGATTTTCTCCCATGTTTTTATCAAAACATGTTGTAAAGAGTTATCTTGGGAGGTTTTGAATTATCAGAAGTGGATGGAATGATACTTGATTTGGATTCAAAACTTTGTTTTACAATATTATATATCCTTCATTACTTAGTTTCGAAGGATGCATCAACTTCTAGAGAATTTTCTCAAATTTTAGGTGAAGTTAACTATGGTTCCTCCTCAACAATATAGAATTATTTCATAGAAGATATTCTAATACACTTTAATATTTTGACCTAATAGTGATTTTGTTATTTTTAGGTTTCTTAGGAATGTATCTTCTTTTTAATCTATTAGTCTATTCATAAATTTATTGAGTTATGGGAAGTACTTCTTATTTAACTACCATCTTATGATTTCATACCCTAGTGACACCTAAGATATCTTAGACAATGGTGAAAAAAATTATGAGGGTTTTTGTGTCCTATTAGTTTAAATAAATTATTAAATTTTATATCATATAAAACTAGGGCTGGTGTCTAATGATAGTCATGAGTAACATATGCAAGATAGTGACTAACAATTGTTTATTTACATAGAGTTTTGCATTATGTACTCTAAAGATCTAATATACTTTATTGAACTAAAAAATACCCTATTTCTTGTAAAATTGAATATTATTTCCTTCATTTGAATGTTTTTAATGGAAACAAACTTGATGGAATGGACAATACTTTGAAAGAAACACACTTCTAATCTATTTGTATAAATGTTAATTTCATAAAATGTAAACACATTTTTAATTTAAATTGTTGAAATGTAAATTATTTAGAAGGGAAATGATGTGAAAATTCAAAATAATTTAATTAAAACACACATAAATTAAACACATGCATAGACTTTCATGTTATAATTTTTCATAAAACACATTTCATAAAGGAACAAAAGATAAAACATGCAATAACATATACATATAAATACCACAAGTGATTTTGATTCCTTGGTTGAGTAGGACATTGATATCCCTTGGGATAGTATCATATCACATTATAATTATATAAATACCATAAAATTAAATATTAATTAATATTGGAAATGCTTACAATTCTTGATAAGCTTAGTTATATGCTTCAATTTTACTTGTTACACAATCTTGCTCTACTCTTTCCTCCCATATCAATAATAAATTGATGTTTATATGTGAAAATATATTAGAACATATGATAAAAAGAAACTAATATCATAAAAATACAATAAGTAACTAGGATAATTTTATTGAAAATATAAAGATAATAACACATTTCCCATATTTTAAGGGATAAACAAATGGAAGAATGTTGGCATTAGTTCTCATGTGCCACCTCTGGCTACTGTTAGTTTTAACTTATTATTGTATTTTTAAAAAACATTTATTTTAGAAAAAATATCATTATATTATTTATATTTTATTTTATTAAAACTATTATAAATACTGATGGTTATAAATAGGCATACTACTTTTAAAAATTTTATACATGACCTCTAGAAATTTTCTAAAAATAGATTAGGATTCTTATGATCAAGAATATATGTATTTTATAATGATTTAAGTTTAAAATTTATTCTTTATATATCTTGGAATTATTTAGGACAAGTATAATCATCTTTAAAGCTAGTTTGGGCGTCTCTAGAGCTAGACCGATGGACTACATGGCTAGCTTGGTGATCTCTAGAGCTAGACTAGAGATCATTAGAGTTGTTTTGAGATAATATTATGAAGTTATTTTTGTTTTAAAAAAAAATTGTTTTCCTCTATTACATAAGGATGATCTATATACACAAAATTGGTGTCTTTTCATGCAAAAGGTTAAAATAACGTGATATAAATAGGCAATAGTAAATTACATAGAATAATCAAGGTAAAGTACTCATTTTCTAATTTGAATTAGCAATGAGTTATATAACGAAAATATAAATACACATAAATGGAAGGTTATTTTGGAAAAAATTATGTCATCACTTGGATATACTGATTCATTTTATAGGATCATCATGGTACAACTTCTCATAAAACCAAAATAGAATTAGATGTTATTTAATAAATGGTGTAGAAACTCAACAATGAATTTATTGGTATGTAAAATTGCATAGGGAACACATTAGGTGAAATTTTCAATGTAAATTTCACATTCCAAATTAAAATTAGATGACTTATCAGGATAAATAATAACCCAAATCCATAACCTAACAAGCTCCTCGAAATACAAATTTATTAACTAGATTTTTCTAACTAGTGTAGGGTCCATAACACAACACAATATGATGAACAATCCAAAAATTAGAGGTTTTGGTTGAAAGATAACTCAAGAACAAAAAATAACACAATCATATAATTCTATCTCTGGGAAGAGATGTTTTATTGCTCACAAAATTGCATAAAACATGTGCTTATCTCTAGGAAGAGATGTTTGATACCCTTCTCAGGATACATATATTTTTATACATAATTTAAAGGTAGGAGAAAGATGTGTAAGTTCACAAATATTTAGGGAGAAGAATTTTTTTGACTTTCATGATTTACAACAACACATAATTTGAGAAATTACTATTTTTAAAAACTTTCTACTTTTAGATAACACTATTAAAATTGAAATTATGAGAAATTCCATTAGGTTTTCAAGGAAAAAACCCATTGATCATATCTAATTCCATCTCATCAAATTCTCCTTTTTTTTATCTTTCCAATGGTTCCAATGGGGTGTCAAACAGAGCTATGGTTCAAAATTTATGGCTCCCCAAAGTTCTGCCACCAATTGGGGTAGAACCGTCACCCAAATTATCGCATGAATTATCACCTGAAGTATTGCC
>JARHVA010002806.1:2067500-2137500 GCA_037957365.1 Torreya grandis | reverse complement strand
ATTGGTTGAAAACATATTTTTTTTAGGTCAAATTTTGAATGGTGATTAATTGGAAGAAGATGATGACTATGTATAGGGTAACTCCCCAATTAGGAACATACTGACATAAATCAAAACTTGCACATGATGTGTGTGAAAGAATTAGCATTTTTCAATGGTTTTGGTCAAGTTTTTTTGTTATTGTGAGAAGTCATTAAGACTTAAAATTTCAACACAATAGTGGTGTGAATTGGATGTCTAAATTTTACCCCTATTCGAAAAGGAATGGTAAGACATTTAATCAAAGTAATGTATTTTTAAAGAATAAATAGGTCATTTAAAATGATCATAATTATAAGAAATAATTTTGTTCTTATTTTTGTTAATTTTTAATTGATTTACATAAAAATGGGTTCACTAAAATTCCCCAAAAATTATTTTGGAGGCCCAATGTACGCCCTCATGGGTGGGGTGGGAAAAAATAATTTTGACCAATAGGAACTTAAAAAAAAGGTATAAAATTCAACAATAAAGTCTTAAAATGGAGTAATTTAGAAGAAAATGGTTTGAAATTTTGATAAATGAGGCAAAAATGAGCCTTCTGGGAATTTCAAAAGATCAAAATTGGGGTAAGGGTACAAATTCAAATTTTAGGCTATAAATTGACCCCTATGGGGTGAAAACCATTCATTTTCACCATCCACTATTTAAATATAGAGATCTAGTTTCCCACATAAGAGAAGCTAATACAATACGAATATACCTCACCACAAGCACCTAGGCGAGTGAGAGAGAGAGTAATAGTGACCACCGAGGAGTGGGGCATTGGTAAGTATCTTTAGTTTTGTTTTATTTTGGAATTTATTACATTTATTATGCCTTAGAAAACTATGAGAAGGAAAATTCACCATTTTCAATATTATAAGAATAATGAAATCACACATGAAAATAGTGATATCATCAACCTAATGGTGAACTTGAGATCAAAATAGTGATATCACCAAAATTTGTAAAAATTACCAAAATAGTGATATCACCCATTTGGATGGAAATCACATAAATGGTGGTATTGATAGTTAAATGGAATAAATCCTACTCAAATAATGAAAATGCTAGTCAAATGACAAAAGTTCCCATCAAACGACATAAACACCTAGTCAATGGAATTAGGAAAGAAAATAATGAACTCATATGTAATAAAGATGTCTCTTGTTGATTATTGGAAATGACCTAAAAAATGGTGAGTTCATGGATTGGATAGGGAAACATTAATAACACCCTATAGAATGATGAAAACCCCTGCCAAATAGTGAGATCAGTTGGGAAAATGGTAAGATAACCATAAAGGTCCAATGGCATAGTATAAAGTACAAAGGATATAAAAATAGAAATGATAAGGCCCAAATTAGTATAAAGTGGTAGAATAATTAATGAGACAAGTGATTAAATTGGTTTAGTTTGTATTTTTTATACACAAGTGAATAGATGTTATGATGGCATGTGAGGAATTATCACAAGTATTGTGCCTTCCTATGATCATGACTGATGAGGTCATAGGACTTTTATAGGCCATTGAATTATGGCAAATATTTTAGATTCTAGTTATATGTGTATACTAAGACTATTCTTTAGCATTAGTAAAGCGCTAACATTTTGAGATGTCTACCTTCCACTTACTCATGGGTGAGGCCAAGGTGATGTTGGAGGATTTTTAGTGGATATTATAGGTGCCTATTCAGTGTCATAGGATATACTAGATGTCATAGGATATGTGAGTGGTTCTATATAGCTTAATTGGAGTGACATATATATTAGTTGCATAGGGGTCTATTGATATCAATACCCTAAAATACATAGCATGGCCCCTAGATGTTTCTCCTAGAGTAGTAGTAGTGGGACATGTTGTATCAACATTAAAACTAGTAGATGCATTAGTACCCAATAAGGTATTCATCCTGAGGCTCTTGTTAGTGACCTCATTTTTCCTAAAAAGAGTAGGTAGTTTCTTTCAAATCAGGATCATAGGGGTGATTCAATAAATGGTTGATTCTATCACACATTTTGAGTGGGGGCTAATTATATTAACCCAATTGTACTATGACTTGTACATGAATACATATCAAAGGGGTTATAATATCAAGCACAACACCCTACTTCAGGTTTGGGTTAAGAACACATAGTTATAAATCATCTTATGGATTATGTATTTTAGTGAGGACCTTAGGATCCATTGGCCTATGGTTGGTTTCATATTGTATCAGGTCTATAAGGCCACATGGGTAACTTGTATTTCTACTAGTGGGATATTGATGAGATGGTAGATGGTGAATTTATCTAGAGTCCATATATGGTTATTCAATTTGGATGGTTAGAGGATGGAAATTTCACCAAATTTATTTATTCACCTTATTAAATTATTGGTCAACATGATTTTATTATGGAAAGATACATTCCAAACTAAGTACAATGACATTTTGGCCTCGAATAGGATGTGCTTCATGGACCACATTTATTTGCACATGTGAATATAAATATTAGAGAGTGGTGGATATTAATGTAAAGATCCCATGTGATCATGAGTTATAATACATTACATCCAATATATTAGGCCTATATAGGTAGAGTTATAGATGTTAGAGTTATAGACACATTTTTTCTGGGGTAGGATTTAGGCATATTTTATTGATGAGACCCCAACCCTAACAACTTGGATAGCATAGGAGAATAGTGAGAGACAAAAAATCCCCCTCATAGGAGCATGCATAGTTATAGTCACATGTATAACTTGTGATACCTCATGTCATCCCATTATAGATTGTTTAGGTTCCTATGTAATGGCCTATGTATTAGGTTATCTAGATTCTAGTTCAACATGTGGCATATATTTATCCCTTGCTATATACTTGGGATAAAATATTGATGATATCTAGGATGGAGATGGTGGAAAAATATGGTGGACAAGGTCCTATGTTAGACATAGAAATGACTAATGAAGTAGGTGGTGACATGGGATAATGTACATGTATAGTTGAGGTTGGGACCTCATATATAGGCATTAGGGAGGATAAGCCTCAGATAAATGTTTATGGGAGGAAAGATTGTTAAGTATTGGCATAGGGGAGGTAATGGATTAAAGTATAAGCACAAGGGAGGTAGGAGCCTCTAATATAAGCATAGGGGAGGCAAGGATCTCTAGTACTACTAGGTTAGTCAAAGATCATGATTTGATTAATAAATTCTAGTGATATATTATAATGATATTAGATGAGATATCTAGCCTAGAGCATGATGTATATGGGATACAAGCTAAGATAGTGATATCTTAGGGTAAGACTAATATATTACAGAGTATCATTGCTAAGAGGGATACTAAGATTACAACATTGAGGGGATAGCTTTACCAAATGATAGCCATCTTAGGGAAATTGACTATGGGATGTTGAGATATTTATAATGGTATGTGAGTGAGATAGGTCTCATGTAGACTACAATAGGTCTAAGTGTTTGATTTTTAGAGTATTTGAGATGAGTTAGTAGAGGCTTAATAGATTATGACATCTCAAGTATAGGATAGATCACTTCAAGATGTGATCTAGGCAAAACATGACACTCTTCTTGTGAAGTATGACACCATTTAGGTGAAGGATGAGGTATATTATCATAATTTTTATGATTTATTGGTTTTACTAGAGGGAAGGGCACCTTACCACATAGAATATAGATATTGATGTATATTTGTTTGTCATGATTTTATTATCAACTTTGATAGTTCATTTTTTACTTGTGTTTATCTCATTGATGTACATGTAATATGACTAGATGGTATATTCTTACTATAAGATATGCACATCTATAGTTACCACAAAGATGTATACATGATCATTTTAGATTATGTTATGTGAAGAAAAAGGAAATGTTATTATTATCATGTATTGGATAGGCTAATAGTGGTTTTAGAGATGCCATTCAGCTTCACATTACTATGTAACATCTCTATCACTTGGTTTTTAATTTTGAAAATTATATTATGCATCATATGCATAGATGACCTATGATAACATTGCATGTCAATTATGCATGGACCAGTTCAAATGTGAATATTTAAACCCAAGTTAATGATAGAACATCAAAAACCTAAGTTGAAAACTTAACACATTTAAACACAAACAATAAAAGAATGAAAATATAAGATGTAAAAACATTAAATACAATATTTAGAATATAAATAATTGAGTGAAAAACATAATGTTCTAAACACAAACTAATAGTACAAATAGTTTAAAACATAAAATGTAACCAACTTAAAATCAAGATATTTATCATCAAGACTTAAGTGGAAATAGAATGTTTTAAACACAAACAAATAATATAAATAACTAAAAAATATAAACACACAAACAAAATAAACAAATAGGTAAATAATCATGCAATAAATAGAATACTAATTAAGTTATCAATAAGTTAAGCATGTGTTATGCCCTTAACCCTTGGCATGTCTAGGGATATTTGTATGTAAATTATGGCTTACATAACCCTTTTACATATTATTTTAAATTTATCTATGCATTTATATTTTTTATAGGTTTCCTTCTGGGTTGTCCATGGCCTTGGTAGACTATATATAGGAGGTAGGGTTAATTGTTCATCATGATATTTTAATATTCATTCTTATTGCAAACATTTGGAAAGTTTCCCCCTCAAAAAGGCTTATCTAATATTCATATTTTCTACTATATTTACATACCATTATGATATATTTATACTTATTTTTTGAATTAATATACTTCTAAGTGGTATCATAGCATTGATTTGGGCCATAATCAAGTCAAAAACCCTAGATCTTAAAATTTGGGCTATATCTTGCAAACAGTTGTGAATTTATCTATTTTTTTTTTACTGGAGTTGAGAAATAATTCAAATAAGCTTCCATAAAAATTTAATATCATTTAGATATATGTTGAAAATTTTATCTCTATTTTAGCTTTTTTCATAAATTTATTCCATAACTTACAATTTGTGGAATTTTTCAAATTTATTTACATTATTGATAATCTTGTAAAAAAATGTTTGGGTATATTATTTGAACTAACATATTTTAATAAAATCATAGTCAAATTTAGGTCAATGGGGTAAAATAAGGTTCACCATCAAGCCTTCTTATGGTTGGTCCTAACACTCATGGATGGGGGAAAGGGGAAGACACCCCTAAAACTTGTGACATGGAGTCTAAAACCTTTGATATGATTTCTCAAATTTATTCAAAAATACATGGATTGATGTAGAAGGATGTGCAAGTTCAAACTTAAATGTTAGCGATGCAAGGAGAGCTTAATGGTGTAAATAATCAGTTGCATCAGATCATGACATAACTAGATACCATTTCATCTTATTTAACACTTAACAACCCTCCAATATTTCCTTCTAGTCCTCTTCCTCTCAAAAGTAACACCACCAATACATGGATGAAACCAATGTTCCTAAAATTAAACTTGTGCAATTTTGATGGTAAGGATCCACTCACTTGGATCACTTAAATTGAAAATGTATTTGATCTAAACCAAACTCCTAGGTTTCAAAAGGTGGTTATGTAATCTCTATATCTAGAACCTAAGCCATGCATTTGGTATTATTGGTAGTGTGCTCAAAATAATAAGATTGGTGCTTCTGTTACATGGTCAGTATTCTCTAATGAATTAATGTCTCACTATCAGGATAATGTTTTTGAAAACTACTTTAAGCCAAACTACAAAAAATAAAAATAGTAAAGGATTGTATTCATTAGTTTTAAAATCTATCCTTAGTGTGAAGGACATCACTAAGGAAAATGTGACTAACCATTTTTTGGTTGGAAAAAAATATAGTATTCAATTGGAGATTCATATATGTAACCCCACAACTATATTTAAAGCTATACCAAGGACATGCTTAATATAATAAAAAGAGATGAGAAAATGACATCCTTTCACTACTAGCTAGGAACACACCTTCCTAAATCCATCACTACTTTAACCTACTAAATTGACACCACAAAAAATTAAGGAGAAGCATGCCAAAGGGTTATGTTATAGTTGTGATAAAAAATAGAGCAAGGGCCATTGATGTGCTTAAAAAAAGATATTTTACATTGAAGGTGATGACAAGGATGAAGATAGTGAGGATGCATATGGTAAGGGTTTTGAAAGAACTGAGGATGAAGTTGTCTATTCTCAACCTACTATCTCCTTCCTTTCCCTTGTAGATATTTCTACTCCTCAAACTCTTAGTGTGGTGGTTTTTATTAAGAAACAAAAGGACACAATGTTGATTGACTCAGGTAGTACACATAATTTAATCAATAGTAAGTTGGTTTCTCATTTGAATTGTTTCATCTACCTAGATCCAAAATTTCAATTCATGATTGTATATGGTGGTACAATTAATTTTTCTAAAAAAATCCATATTATTAAGTTAGCAATGGGGGACTATTTTATATATTCTCCTATGTTTTCTATTCTTATGGGTAGGACTAATATTTTTTGGGGACTATAATGGCTCACCATTTGGGTATTATTGAGATGAATTTCCAAGAAATATTCATGAGTTTTTATTATGAAGGCAAGCTAATGTAACTATGAGGATTAATATTTAAATCTATAAAATTGGTTAGTTCACATCAAATGACTAAGATGCTGAAGAATTTGCATCGCACTTATTTTCCATTGATGTTCAAAAAACTAAGGGGTTTACCCATCTTGATTTTCAACAAATATTAGATAAACATTTGGGTTTTTTGGCCCCATGATAAAAGTTCTTCCTCATAACCATACCCATGATCATGCCATCAAACTTATTCCTAGAAGTACACCACCCAACATCAGATGATACAAATATTCTTATGCCCAAAAAAGTGAAATTAAAAAAATGGTACTAGATTTGCTAGAGGCAAGAACCATTCACCATAGCTAAAATGAATATTCTTCTCTAGTAGTCATGGTGCAAAATAAGGATGGAACTTGGAGGATGTGCCCAAATTATAGAGAGATCAACAAGTTCACTATCAAAGATAAGTTTCCTATTCCTATAATTGATGATTTTTTAGATTAATTACATGGTTCTATTTATTTTACCAAATTATATATTTTCTCTAGGTATTATCAAATCTATATCCATGAAGAGGACATTCCTAAAATAGATTTTTGTACTCATGAAGACCATTATGAATTTTTGGTCATGCCTTTTGATCTCGCCAATGCATCATCCACCTTTCATATTTTGATGAATACATGTTTAGGCCATTTTTGAGAAAGTTTGTACTGTGTTTTTTGATGACATCCTTGTTTATAGCAAAAATTGGGAAGACCACTTACAGAATGTGAAAATGGCACTCTCAGTTCTCAAGCAACATAAATTTTATGATAAACTATCCAAATGTGTTTTTGGAGTATGGGAAGTGGAATATTTGGGTCATATTACATCACATGAGGGAGTAAAAGTTAATCCTAATAGAATACAAGTGATCATGGAGTGGAAAATTCCCAAGACACTTAATCAACTAAGAGGATTTTTAGGGCTAATAGGTTAGTATCACAAGTTTGTCAAACATTATGGTAATATTACACAACCACTCACTTATTTTTTGAATGAAAACTCCTTTTAATGGATTTATATACCTATCAAGGCATTTAAATAGTTGAAATTGGCTTTATACACCACCTCAGTATTGGCTACTATATATTTTTTTAAACTTTTATGGTTGAATATGATGCATCTAGATATGGTATGGGTGAAGTATTCATGCAATTATGTAGGCCTATCACCTTTGAAATTCATCAATTGAAGGGTAAAATTTGGATCGAACCCATCTATGAGAAATAGATGATGTTTATTCTACATGTAGCCAAATAATAGAGACCTTATCTATTGGGTCATCACTTTCAAATAAAGACTGATCATGATAACATTAAATATTTTTTGGAATAATAATTATCCTCTAAAGAATAAAAAAATGGGTGAAAAAAATTTAGGTTTTGATTTTGTAACAGTCTACAAGAAAGGAAAAGAAAATGTGGTGGTTGATGCACTATATAGGCAAGATGAACTATTTGATTTATTATTATGTGCCATGACCATTTGATGGTAGACTAGCTCAAGGAAACAAGGTCTGAATGGGAGAATGACATTACTACCCATGTATTGATTCATAATCTATAGTAAGGTTAAGATGGGATTGAAAATTTTACATGGAAAGGGAATGCATTATGGTACAAAGATAGATTATATTTGTGTCAAGATTCTCTTCTCAAATAGAAAATCCTTCAAGAACTTCATGCATCTTCACTTGGTGGTCACTTAGGTTTTTTGAAAACCTATCATAGAGTCAAGAAAGATTTTTTTTAAAGGAGTAAAGGGGGATATACATAAATATGTGGCCAAATGTATGATTTGTCAACAAAATAAAGGTGAAACCATTAAACTCCAGGTCTTTTATAACCCTTATCTATCCCTAGTTAATGATGGGAAAAGGTATCTATGGATTTTATTATTGGGTTACCATGATCTAAAGCTAGAAATTTTATCATGGTTTTTGTGGATATTTTCATAAATTATTCTCATTTTTGTTCCTTATCTCAATAATTAGTGCCACGTATAGTAGCTTCTACCTTTCTCAATATATTTGAAAAATTACATGGTACTCTCAAGATTATTATCATTGATCAAGATCCCATATTCACTAATAATTTTTTAATAGAATTATTTGCATGTTTAGGAACCCAATTGGCTCATATATCATCCTATCATCCTAAATTTGATGGACAAACTAAGGTATTCAATAAGTGTCTATAAGGTTACCTTAATTACATTGTGTCAGATAAAGAGGATAAATGGGTTTAGTGGCTACCCTTGGTTGAGTGGTTGTATAATAGTTTAGTGCGTAATTCATCCAAAATGTCTCCTTTCATAAAATTATATGGATACCATCCTCCATCCCTCACTTCACCCTTGAAGACCCATCCAAAGGTTCATGCAATGGAGGAACACCTTTAACATCAATAGGAAGTCCTTTCTAGTTTGCATGAAAAATTAGCTTTGGCCTAGAATTATATGAAGTAATATGAATATTAACATAAGAGTGAGAGGAATTTTGAAATTTGTAATTGGTTATTTGTTCACTTAAAACCATATAATCATATGTCCTTAAAGTAATAGAAAAAGGATAACAAGCTATCTCCCAAGTATTATGGCCCTTATTAGATCTTGTAAAAAAACTTGGTAATGTGGCCTACAAATTGGAATTTACTTCATCCACTTTCATTCATATGGTATTTCATGTATATTGCCTTAATAAGGTCATTATACACAAATTTACCACTCAAAATGAGTTACCAAAATTAGATAAGGAAGGGAGGGTTATTCATGATCCTAAAGTGGTCCTTCAAATGTACACTAAGTAGTTACAGTCTAGACTAATTATAAAGTATTTGATCAAATGGAAGAATTTAATTTCTGAAGATGCTATATAGGAGGATGAATTCTTCATCCTACAATATCTAAGATTGATTCAACATTGAGGACAACATTTTTTTTAAGGGGAAGGGCATGTTATTCCCTTAACCATTGGTGTGTCTAGGGATATGTGTAGCTGAATTATAGATTTCATAAACATTTTACATATTATTTTACATTTCTCTATGCATTCATTATATTTTTAGGTTGGCATATGGGATGTCCATGGCCTTGGTAGACTATATATAGAAATTAGGCTAGGTTTTTCATCATGATATTTGAGCATACATTCTTATTGCTATCATTTGGGAGGTTTCCCCCTCAAAATGGGATATCTATTATTCATATTTTTTTCTATATTTCCATATCATTATGATATATTGCTATATTTCTACTATTTGGTGAAGTAATATCATTCCATCATGTGTAATTAATAAAGTATTATGGTTTGGACATTGTGCTCCTAGGTCAAGGAGACAATGGATCAATTATAGTAATAAGGGGAATTGAAGAGGGAAGGGGTGGTCAAGTTCACTCCAAATGCCTCAATGAAATTATACACTACCTACAAAGTCTTATGGACTTCAGGCCAAATGTAGTTCTCCTAAGGTTTGGGATAGAATAAAAATGATGATAAGTAGGTATATGATCATAGAGGAAAAATATGAAAGGCATACTCATAAAATGGCGTGAGTGTTTAAGATAATGGCTACTCATAAAATGATGAGAGCATTGCACAATGGTTTCTCACAAAAAAGTGAGAGAGTTAGGAAAATGGTGGAATATGGAAAAGGAATCAAAAATTAAAAGTGTAAAAGTATGAGTGGGAGCAAAGATTGGCTAAGCTGACATGAGATGCCCCATTCATCCAAGTGGTATCTACATAGTCTATGTGGACCTCAAGCCAGTGTAGTTCTCCTAGAAAATGGGAGGATAACTAATGGTATGTTAACGAGGTTTTGAAATGAATATAGATAGATAGGAGGTTCAATCCAAAAAAAATTTGAGTATTTATTTTTTACATGGAAATTATAAGCCAATTTTCATTATTTTGTGATTTTTAGAAGTTTTTCCTAGGTCTTTTAAATGTTTTTGGGTTTTTTAGAATAATGAGATCAAGGTAATATATGGAAATGTATAATGAACCATCTGGTAAAGAGAAATATCATTTAGGTAGAAGCTTAAACAATAGCTAAACCAAATATAACTGTAACTACCACAAACCAATAATAGAACATGAGGCACTGAGGGATACCATGTAATAACAAGATTATAATGGCAAAAACACATGAAAGGTGAAAAAATATGGGGAGAATAAATTAGAGGAAGTTGTAAAGAATTATAAAATATGTAACATCTTTGTTGATATACCCTAAAACACTTGTCTACAAAGAAGTTGCTAATGTTTATCACTTTGGAATGCCTGTGGAATAATAGTCATTAAATTTGCATATAATACCAATTGGTTGAAATTAGGATCATGAAATTAATAGGAAATGAATAAATAATGGTCTTGATAATGGTGTGGTAAATACATAATAATGGTATAGGGAATAGTATAATAACATAATAAGAATGGTCCAAGGGATGGTATAGTAAAAGGATGAAGGTGAAATGGGCATCGTAAACCAAGGAATCTAATAGACAATGATTAAAATTAGTTAGTCATAGTAACATTTGAGATGAAAGATATTCAAAGGTTATTTGAGCTCCTTCCCATTCAGGATAACTAGCCTATATGCTTCAAAATCATAATTAGCAGTAACGACAAAGGGCCCAAGTTAATTGGATTCAAACTTACCCTTTTTTATTAAATTAAAAATTAGTGGTCTTTTGATTTTTTTTCACCAACAAATCACTAAGTTTGAATTATATATGGATAATATGTTTGTTGTAGCTATGACACAACCAATTTTTATAAGATCTTAAATGGTTCAATGTTGCTTATCATTTCTCATCCAAGAGGTCTCGCTTTTGCAATGGGGCCACTCTATATTCTTCATCATCAATGATATCCTATAGATAAATTAACATAGAGGTAAACTTGATATAAAAAAGAATAATGGACTCAAAAAAAAACTAAACAATAAGGTGTGGCTCTTGTAGGCATGCAGGTACTAATACAGTAAGCCCATAAGGATATGAATAATTTAAAGTGTCAATCATGGCTAGTGTCATTGATAATATTCTTCATAATTTTAACAATGATATTTTTTTATGCCTCAACTTGGCCATTACCTTGTGTGGTAAAGGTTGTGGCTTATTATGCTTGATTTGAAATTTTTTATAGAGGGATTTGACATCTTTATTTTTTAATGCACCAGCATTATCATATATAATGGTGGCAAAAATGCCATAGTGGTAGATGAGGTGATAATAGATGAACTTTGATATATTATTGATAGTTATGTAAGTGATGGGTATGGGATTTATCCACTTATTAAAATACTCTATAGTAGTTAGGATATGTTTATGGACATCAAAGGAAGTGGGGTTGATTTTACCCATGAGATCGAGTCTCCATGTAGAAAATGGCCATGGTGTAGTAATTAGTTGGAGAGATAAAGACGGATCATATATCAAATCACTATGTCATTAATAAACATCACGCATTTTGAAATGTTGACAAGCATCTACCTCCATCATTGGCCAATAGTATCTAGTTTAAAGGAGTTTATTGAAAAGGACCATGCCACTAGTTTAGGCCCCACAAGTTCCTTTGTGTATGTCTTTCAATGCTAATTTGGATTCTCCTAAAGATAAACAATGAAGTAGATTTACATCATAGTACCTACAATAAATCATATTCATGAGTAAGGTATATCAAGTGTCTTTATGGATGAATGATTTCTATTGGGCTTGTGATAGGTCTATCAAAATAACTTGGTCATAGAGGTAGGTGTATAGTTCTTGGTACCGAGGGATATTAGGAACAAAAATATCACATATCATCTCAAAATAGAGGTGATAATGCACTAGATAAATAAGGTTATTAATTATAAATTGGTATTATTTAACACTTCTAGCTAATTCTATCACAGACCCAATGGTTACCATGGCATCAACTAGTATATTTTTTTCCCTTGGTATTTGATTTAACTAAAGAGTTTAAAAATGTGATTTGATTTTATTTACCATACCCTTATAAGGTACCTATTTCTCATCCATAGTTTTGTACTAGTCTATATCCGGATTAATGATTGGTTGGGAATCCCCATATACCATTAATTATTGAATATTCCAATAATGGCAAGACAGAGTCCTATAATTAATGATTCATACACAACCATATTGTTGTGTAATGGAAGCCAATATGGAAGACCTTGGGAATGAGATCCCACTATGGTGTGATAAATAATATACTAGCCCTAGATCCATGGGATATGAATGAGCCATCAAAATATAATTTCCACTATTTGTACTCAAAAATTGATGCTTCTAGGGTTAGAATGGAATCATTTGGGAAGTCAAAACTGAGTGGTTATGTATCTAATATAAGGGAATATGTAATCTAATCAGTAAGAAATTTCCCATTAATGGTATTTTGGTTCTAATATTCCACATAAAATTTTCTCAACAACATTACCCATTTGGCCATGTGACCTTTTAGAATGGATTTGGATAATAAATATTTGAATAAATCGATCCTAGAAATAACAATGGTCTTATGATTGAACATGTAGTGACACAAAATTTGGGAAGTTAACACCATTTCCAAACAAGCCTTTTAAATATTCATGTAGTTGTTATCATATGTTACAAGTGTTTTGATCAAATAACAGATGACATGTTATTACCCCACTCATCATGTTAAGCCAAAATCACCCCCAACACATGCTCTATTTAAAATATGTATAGTAGTAATTATATACACCATATTTTTAATACTTTATCAATTAATAATGTTATTTATCTTGAAATAACCCATCAAGTCTCAATCTCTCTGAGTGCATGCCTTAAGGGTTGCACTGGCAAAGGGGTGAGAAGGCTATTAGTGATTTGTATGATTTTTGTCCCTTTATCCACTTGTTATCCAGTTTATTCTTATCTCTTACACACTCCTCTACTCATTTCCCACCTTCCATCCCCCTTTTCCTCACATAAAACCCCTTTCAATAGTTTACAATACTACATTGATATGGATGACCCTATACTCTTATTGGTGAAATTCATTTGGGGTCTAGGTCAGCTCTTAACTAACTTAGCCCATGACCTAGTGAATTTTTGTCAATAATAGTACTAGGTTGACCCTATCAGTTGAATCTTTCAAAATGGCTTAGGGTTAAATTTCCATATATATACAAGATTAATTTTTCTATTATTTAGAGAAGAGAAGAATAAGAGATATTTTTTATCTACTTATCCACCATTCTTCTTAAGGAACAAGATTAGAGTTTCATACTTTATTTGGAGATATGGATCTTGTGTTATGGATAAGTCTTTTGGATGCATTTATAGGCTATGTAGCCTAGATATAATTTATCCTTCTCATCCTTACATACCAAAATAACCTCTTACAAATCACCTTGGACAAGGGAGAGATTGAGTCTCAATGGTTTCATTTTCAAAGGTAAGTATTCATAAATTTGTTCCTCCTTTGTAAGATTGATACATATGTATTTGTATTTCTCTTCCATGCATTAGGATTTGGTATACATTGACATGAGTATATGTCTTATATGCATATTTAATTTTTTTGTTTATTACCCCTGCTATATGTCACAAGATTTGGTGAGCACTAGATTAGACTTTAATTTACTTGTTATTAGTTTAGTTAATATGAGAACACAGGGCTTAGTTAGGGTTATTATGTGATTGTGCTTGATTGGAGACTTTGGAACCCTCCCTAGTATTTTTGTTATGATAAGATATCTCCTAATTGGGTCTATTAGATACACATATTGGTCATGTTCCTAATTATCTAATGTGTCCCCAATCAGAAGCATAAGTATAATCTAGCTTCTCTGAGTTATGATTGATTTATTGACATGATGCATTTTTGATTGCATATATTCTAGTGAAATGGACATGAATCTAATCCTTTCAAGTTTTTATTTCACATTTTTTTTATCATTTTATTTATTATTTTTCTATATTTATGATACTAAGGTGATGGTGTTAGTATAGTTTCTAACTTCTGTGCATATGTTTAATACATAGTCACATCAAAATGACTATTCTTTTTTGTGCAAGTCTTAATCAAATACAAGTTCATAGATCAAATAGGTTAAAACTATACATATTTTAAATTTTAGATAGGCTATTGGGTTGAACAAGTTGACATAATACTTTGATTCAGCTCCAAAAAGCATACTAGGTCAACCAGGTTGGTATCGTAATCTAGACAGGCTTCCAAAAAAGAGACTAGGTTGACTAGACTAGTATATTCATCTTCATAGGCTTCAACAAATAGGGAACTATAGAAATAAGTTGACACAATTGGTATAATTTTCAAGAAACATTCAAGGTAGTTCAACAATAATCTCATATTCCTCTACATCTTCCAACCCACAAAGGTTCCTTTCTCTCTTTTTTTATCATTTTATTTATGCCTTATAGTTTTATTTTTACATAGTTTGCAATCTTTAGAACTACCCTTATATAACAAACTAGGTTGACCTAGTCAATCTAGTTTTATATTTTGTCTTCTATCTACAAAATTAGGTTGACACTATCAACATAGTTCTTAAAGAGCCTTGCTTCAATAGTATAGTAGAAACACTATTGACTTTGTTCTATAATGTCTGCATACACTATCATCTAAATCGACACTATTCTATGTTTTAAATTGAAATTAGCATTTATATGCTAGTAATTACTTCACACTTTTAGTTGTTTGCATGCTTAGAGTAGATCATATAGTTTAATTAGGTGGTTTTTTAGTATACCATTTAGTTTCACTATTTCTCTCTTTTTTGCACACACTACAAAATTACATAATTTCAAAATGCATTTAAATAATTATCTATCCAAGGCCTACCTACTTACATTTCATCACCAAGGGGGAAGCTGACTTGGTTTTCTATCTAAGTATAAACATGTGGTTAATGGTATATATTGGCTAAGCACCCGACAACCTTATCACTATGATATTATGAAGTGAGGGGGTAGGCCCCAATACCAAGCTAGTACCAATGACAATACAAATCCTTTTTAGCCTAAACATATTGAAACCATTCATAGATTTATTTTTAGTTCCCTAATTTTAGCCAACTTCCCTATTACATTGAAATAACACTCTAATAATTTAACAATATTTAGGATGACCACTTAGTTAACATTTAATTTTCAATTTTATTTCTTACTCTTTGCTCATTGTATGTTATATTGTAAAAACTTGCATTGCCTAGCATTGGTGCAAAGTTTTGTGTTGTGTGCACCAATTTGATCATTATCATTAACCTAATTTATTATGTGTTTCCTTTAATTTCTTACTTTTAACATACAATGTAAAAAAAAATCTTATTTTAGTACACTATCATCTATTAGACACAGTCTCTTACAGACTATCTATTTATCCTACCTATAGTACTAAGTCAACCTGGTTAACCTAGTATTATTTTCTATGTCTCAATATTTTTTATCCCTATCAAGATATTTTCTATCCTAGGTTATAGTACTAAGTTGACCCTATCGACTTTGTATCCTTATTTACCTAGTTTGCAAACCCTATTTTTAGTATTAGGTCAACCCAATAGACTTTGTACTCTTATATTCTCCTTTTTATTTTCTTGATTTTGCATCACCTTTTATTTTCCTAATCTCCCTCCTTCATCATGAAATTCCTATTTGAAGACAACACTAAGTTGAATCCAATAGATATGATGAGTCTTACTAATCCTAATAGGTTCTCCCATAAGCAGCTTGTGGATCTTATCCTAGATGAAAGCAATGTTCATATAGACACTTGCAAAACAAACTATTGGACCCTTATTTATTCCTCTTCTATTTTTAATCCTCTCTTCTCACTTGAATATCAACCCAAATTAGAATATACACCAGAAATTTTCTTCTTCATTTTTGAATTTTCTCAACATTGAGGAAAGTATCTTTTTACTATTTACCAACTCATGATAACTGGTCAGACTAAAGAACCTCATTCACCTTCTCCCATATTATTGCATGCTAGCTTCTTTGTTTCCCAACCTCTTCCCTATATTTTGACCCCTTCTCATACCATGATTTCTTCTTCCTTGATTTCCTCTACCTCCATGCCTATCATCTCTACTAAGACGGTAGGTTCTATATATAGTGGGCCTCTTCCAAAACCCACTCTTCTCAATTCTTCCACTAGTGCATTATTTTTTACCCATGGTAATAATGATTTTAGTGCTTCATCTTCTCATCCCTTTAATATTCCATCTTTTTCCACATAATAAAATTATGCCACTAGTGCCTCACTTACTAACAACTCTTCTCAAGCTCTTACTAATACTCAAAGTGGTACCCAAGCCACTACTACCAATTATAATGCTTCAACTAATTCCAAAAATGCAAATCAAACCCATAAAATCTCATCAAAAACCCTTAATCAAATGAATGCTTATTAAGAATATAATTTAAATCAAATGATGCAAATGCAAAATCACCTTATCCATCTTCAAACCCACCTAGAAAAGATGACATGGGGCACACATAATCAAAATGTTTCCCCACCTCCTGTTTAGGATTCCCATGGTAATCTTATCCCTTAACCTCCTCTTGTAAAGAATACAATAAATCATCTTCAAAATGAGCCTCTTACATCTCAAATTGATAATATTGATATAGGAGGTATCACCCCTACCATTTATTACAATGGTTTAACCAATCCTACTCTTCATCTAAAATCATTTGAAAATCTATATAAAGATTGGGTCAAATTAAATACCTTTTTCACTACCAATATATTATAAAAATATCTCATAGGGGATGCTTTATAATGGTACAAACCAACTTAAAACTTATTATATTACTAGATTGGAAGATTTAGTAAATGCTCTAGTCCAAGATTTCTAAACTAATGATCTTCTTGAGAATAGATTGTCCCATTTTATAATTTGTAAACAACTTGAGATCAAAAATTCACAAGCCTTCATTAAATGATGGAAGACTTTGTCTAATAAATGTGAACATAATATGGTAGATGATCACCTTTTCCATCTCTTTACCAATTCTCCTTTTCCCAAGTTGTAATATTAGATCAAACTCTCTCTACATACTTTGGAAAAGGCCATTGACCAAGCCAATCATCAAGATTTCCTTATGAATAAATTTTAGGCATCCCAACCTTTTATAGGGACTAATATGTTACTTAAGAACAAGAATCATCATGCTACCAATTATGGTATCACAGACTCTTATAATACCATTCACACTATTCAAGATGTCATTCATAACCAAAATTCAAAATAAGCTTCCCTTCTTAACCACATCACCAATCCTCATTTCTCTTTAACTAATAAAATCAATGTTTAAAAAACTTTATCTTCACTATAATTACTAAAATTTCTACCAGGGCCTCTCCCATGAGAAATTTATCCCACTTGTCATATGAAATCTTGGTATGATCCTAATAAATTTTGTTGGTTTTATGTTAGTTGGGGTTATTCTCATGAGACCTATAGGCAACTTCATAATTGGGATATGGATTTCCATCTTGGTCCCAATTTTGACCTTGATTATATTATTTGTCAATGCCAATAAGCATATGGCATTGATATCAAATCCCATGAAACAAATACTAAATATCAATATTTGAATCAAGCTAGTGCTCATTTGGCCATCTATAAAGATCCTTTTCTAAATCACTAAGATACCCATGACATACCTACCCCTTCTACCAATAATGTCAAAAGTCTTATTGACACAAATCTTGAAGAGAATGTGGTTAATATGACTAACATGTTAATGGTTGTTTCTTTATTGATCCTCAACCCATCTACATTGCTTTATTATCATGCACATTTTGTGTTATCCAAGATTCTTCTCCAACTCACTTAAATGAGTTAGGGCAAGATGATCTTATAACTTTTGATGAACTAATTACAACTCCTCCCTTGGATAACTCTTCCCATTATATTTATACCATCCATCAATATTCTTTACCTAACACCAATGACACTCAAGCTTCTATCAACACTTCTAGCAATTATAAAACCACATCTACATCAACTGCTCCATATTCTCAACATAATCTAAAAACTTGTCCTCTAACCAAAATTTCTACCTCTTATCATCATAAATTAACATGTACTTCATATCCTCCTTTTGAGGACCTCCTTTAACACTATGCATGTCTTTCCAACAATCTTCTTATGGGTTATGATGAGTGGGATCCTATCATAGAACTTAATAATCTCCCATCTCAAATCCCATTTCTTAAAATTATGAGGACCTCTCCACATCATCATAGCCATCTTATATATATTTTATTCAAAATTATCATCCCTCATCCTCCTCTAAAAGGATTCAAACCAACCTTATCTAGACCTGATGATAGCATATTGCAATAGTATGAAGAGATGTCCATACATGTTAATGAAATAATGGACACTTCTCTTTCCCTCAAATTTCACATTTCTTATATGATTCTTGATGAGATTATAATTTGGTAGATGATCCTCCTCTATTCATTAGTGTCCAAATTGGTGATATTTAAGTCAAGTGTGCCTTCATTGATGAGGGTTATGGCACTTATGTTGCCTCTCTTGATTTTATAAAAACCCTTGTATATTTTGAATGTTATTCCTCCTTTAGGTTATGCGTGGCTCCCCATTACCATCCCACCTATCACTATTTATTAGGGTGATCATATTCAACTTTCATCTATCTTATAACATTTTGCTTGGTAGGCCATGGACTCATCGTATGAGAGTTGTTGCCTCTTCCACTTTCCAATGCACTGAATTTATTCACAATGGAATTATCTATAAGATTCAAGGTGACACCAATCCTTAAAATTTCAAATAATTCCAAGATCATGGTGTATTCAATATTCCTACCCTTAAACCTTTGTCTAGTTTTCCATTTTGTGAATCTCAATGATTTAAATTTCCTATAAATTCCACTTGTGGTTACAACGGTTATCACAAAATCATTGGGAATATACCTCCTAACATCCTAGATTTTTATGATGATGAACCTAATGATATCAATCTTAAGATTGAAAATTATGATCTCTCACCTCTCATGTTTCATCTTCCTACTTCTTTGCAACCTCATCTCACAAACCACCTTATGATGACATTCCCATTATTTTAATTAAGACTCAACATTCCATTCATCATGCCACATTAGATGATAAGGTCATCTCTACTTATGTTATTGATCTTCATATACTGATTATGATGATGGTTATACCTTACATGATCCATTCATAGGAGGTCTTATTTATTCCTACAATGCTAAGATTATCCATTATAATTTATATTTGCTTTAGTATTTTAGTATATCTTCCCTATTTCATCTTATATCATTCCTAATTTTAGAATTTTTCCTCTTTATCACAGGGTAGAGATGGTGCACACACCTCTTGTTTCTTAAGAACCTCATAGGAGTATGCTTATGAATTATGATATGACTAGTCCCTATTACTTTGATAGGTACCATAACCCCTATAGCTTATTTATATATAATATGCATGTAACTCTCCTTCAACCTTTGATGGATCCCATTGTAGACACTAAAAATATGCACACCATGTTTTTGAATGTCAAAATTCCCCTAGAACACCTTAGGACCCCTTAGGACCAATCCCACCCTTCAAACCTTAGTTGAGGCTAACCCATGGTTAGTTTGACCAAAATATATTAACCTATATTTTACCCACTTTGAACCCTCACCCTTGACTACTGATGGTCAAGATGACCATCAATGGTCACCTTGACCACCAATGGTTAGGGTACACCTCCTTAACCACAAACATGCAAGTCATCCTACCTTGCTTTTCTAAAAATAAAATATCTTAATCCACATGTGAGCCATTTAATGATCAAGTTATAATTATAAGGCCTAGTTAATGTTTTATTAAAACTCTCTTGCCTTTCCTATAAGAAAAGAGGAGAAGGGAAGTGAAAGGCATCTACAATTGTTTTCAATATCTTGTGCATCTAGGGTTCCTTTAGTTTACAAGTCAATTGTCATCAGTAATCTAGTGATGCAACCATCATGTTAGAGACCCAAATTACCATTATAGATCCAAAAAAGTTCTAAGTACCATTACTCTACTAAAATCATGTCAGACTCCACTAAAGAGTCAACCACCTCAAGCATCCACCTGATCAACCTTCTATGAGATAAGTATTTGTTTTTAACATTCAATTAATTTATTTGCCTTTTTCACTTATCCCATCACCAACCCATCTCTCAATCCACATTGTGGTCCCATAAATCAACCATTCATCAACCTAGTTCTACACATAATAACTATTAATGGTTGTCTCAACCACCAATGGTCTGCCCAACTGTCAATGATCAACTTGACCACTAACGGTTACCTTAATCATTGATAGTAACATCAACCATCAATGGTCACTATGGTAGGAAATAATATCAAATTATTTCCACCTACCTACTCTCATTCTAATCTAATTTTCTATGTCCCTACCTATTCACAAACCCCTACCTAATGTTTTGAAATAAACCGGAGCCATTTAACACTAGTGTTGACTTGATTATTATTATATTAATCATTTATAGTAGATTTATTTATCAAGCATCTCTTGTATTCAATTTAAATATATTTTGATTTTTGATGCAAGTAATTTCTATTCTATTTTATAAACTTAGTTATTTAAAATGTGTGGATTGGCAACCCCAAGGAAGTTCTTGATTCTGGGATCTAGCTAATGTTAGGCAATTTACTTAGATATCTATCGAACGAATCATTTGATTTAGTGTTGTCTTATTTTAAAGTCATCCACCCAAGCCAAATAGGAGTTATTCATAATCATCTAATTCAATACATGCACAACCAAATAATTTTTTCAACCATACCCATATTTAGTTTCTTTTTTCCCTTTCCAAAATATAATATGAAATTCATTAAAACATTTTGGCATGCCTGATGGAACATTGAGTATTTACTTTGGGTTTATTTTCTTTGAATTTATGTGTTATTATCTCTATCTATGTTCATTAATGAAACTAAAATCTCTTTTGAGTTTAAAATTGAGTGCATAGATTGATTGCTTACAAGTTTGGCTCACATAGTTTAACTTAAAGAAAAGTAATCTTATCATTGTGTCACTTTTGTTGCACACACTAAACCAAACCACTTTTATAAATTAAACATTACACAAAATTGAGACAAGGGCTGACAAGGATTTCATCATCTAGTGGTAACCTTACCCTTTCCTAATGATCCTACTTAGAGGTCATTACTAAGGGGAGAACCAACTCAGCTCTCTAGTTGAGTATAAACTCTAGAAATCAATATATATTGGCTAAGCACCCAACACCCTTATCATTTTGGTGTGTGAAGTGAGGGGGTAGGCCCTAATACCAAGCCACATATTTATTCCCAATACAAATCCTTTTGAGCACTTAAACAACCTAAAACCAACCATAGATTGCTTCGATAGTACCTAATCTATAAGCCAACTTCTAACACACATTCTCATAACATAAGGCATAAGACAAAAGTGAGATTAAAATTAACCATAGGATATTAATATACTCTAGTGTGTGTTGGATTTCCTTGATCATTTTATTATTTTCTCTTTATTTGAGTTGTAAGATTCTTTGTGTTTTCTTCTCATCCTACTTGCATAGTTCTTACTTGTCAATAATAGAGAGATTTAACAAGTCAAGACCCATATATATATATATATATATATATATATATATATATATATATATATATATATATATATATATATATATATATATATATATATATATATATATATATATATATCTAGTCTCCTCTACCTCTTCATACATGGAGTATATCTCAAATGTTGAGAGTTCTCCTCATCATTTTGATGCTTCTAGTGTACCTCAAATAGTCTCCCAAGGTGACCCATAATTTGCTTCCTTTTTGGATAATAACCTGATATCCTTGTAGCATTATCTTAACATAGTAGCTCATCATACACCCATTTTAGTACCACCTACCTATAAACCCTATGGAATGCCATTGGGATTTTTATGTAACTCTTTTATTTCCATTATCACTACCCAATTGTTAGTTACTTAGGCATCTACCTTAGCTAGCAACCCATCTAACACAACCATGTAGAACCAACCAGCTCAGCCTTCTAACACCCAAACACCTCTTAGTATAACTAATAATTATTCCAACATAGATACCACCCAACCCTTACCTACCCATACTCAAATTACCATTAGAGTACCCACTACCACCATCACTACCATTCATATGGTTACCTCCACTCCACTTCAAAACATAGTGGCACCCATACCTTTTACCTTTCCACCTATCACTATAAGGGTTACCACTTATCCCTTACCTCTATCTCAACCATCCATGCCCACTCAGTAATACATACCCTCTACCCAACCACTAGTGATCACATATTCACATGTGGCTTCTTCCTAACCACCTATGGCCACTTATCCATATGTGGCAACTTCTCAACCTCTAGAAAATTATCCATATATCACTCAACCCCAACCATAGTATGCAACTCACAAACCTTCAGGTGCACCACCCCAGATATACCCAATGAAGATGCTCATAGACATGATGAAAACTCTTGAGTCATCCACTCCATGGCTTACAATCTCTTATCCTATGACTAGGTTTGTAATGAGCCCATCCACCTATTTGTGCCTATCAGGCCATATCTTCCTTAATGGGAAATTCCCAATTTCTCCAAGTTTTAGAGTAAGGAGGACCCCTAGCAACACCTTAGGGAATTCAATCATTCATTTTATTTGATTGCCTATGATGATTCCCTCCTCTAAACTTTTTTTATATATTTGTTTGAACTGACATTAGATTGGTATAGTGCCTTAACCAAGCATTCCATCTTCTCCTTCACCCAACTAGCTCAAACTTTATTGGACCACTTTTAGATAAATATCTCCAAGAAAGTTTTCATAACTGACCTCTACTCTATCTGGTAGTTTGATGATGAACCTATTGCCAATTTTGTAGCTCGTTAATGGAGCCCAATCAACCAACTCTCATTTTCCCTACCTCAACCCAAACTTATAGAGATATTTTCTTAGGAGTCTGCCAATCACATCTCTTCCACGTTATGTGTTCAAAGCTTTTAAAAAATTTATGAAGTTTTCACCATGGTGTGTAAGTTAGAGAATAAATCTATTGATGAAAGAAAGCTAAAACTGAAAAACAATAAATCTACCTACAAAACCAATGAGGCTTCCTCCTCTAAACCAAACAACCAAACTAATAATAAGACCAAAATAAAGGGAAATAAAAATGTGGTTATCATTAAAACCACATCCCCATAATCTACTAACCAACCAAACTCCTCTAGTTCCTCAAAATAAAGCATGAAGAACCAAAATTGAAACACTCATAAGTAATTTACTCCACTTGGAGAGTCTTATGCTTCGATCCTAAAGAAGTTTAATATAAGATAATATCATATAACTTCCTCCTATCCAACCACCTTAGAAATTTGATTCTTCTCATCCTACACTTATTTGGTACAATGAGAATGACTTATTCACCTTCCATCAATTAATAGGGCATAATGTTAGTAGGTGAAACACTTTTAAGAATGTCATCTAATCTCTCCTTAACAAGGGTGAGCTTGTGTTGGATAACCCTAGTGCACCTCAAAACTAAGACATTAAGATATTTAGGCATATTTTTCCTAATCATGCACCTACCAATATCAAAATCAATATGGTTGAGAGCCCTCATGATGCCCATACTATCAACATGGTTCTTGGCATGCTCATTGCTAAAGAACCTATTAATCAACCTATTTATTCCTCACCCTTTCTATTTATTGAGGTAGTAGAGTTACATTTTCCTCTTTTGGAAACCTAAACTAAGGAATCACTCCTTTTTTTATCCTATACTTATTGAGGTAGTAGAGCCATCAACCCCTCCCTTAATCGATATTCTACAATAAGCACCCATCTTACCTTCTCCATCAACCACTGAGAAACTTACTACCCCTTTGCAAATCATTATTGAAGGGGAATCCCCCATGTATACACCTCCCATAGAGGAGTCACCTACTCAAACCTTACATCCTTTATTTGAGGAAAAGGATGAGGTTACTAGCCCTCTATCTCAACCTATGGTCTTATCATTCAAGTCCACTACCCAAGTAATAAAATTAGCCTATAAACCATTCTCTAAGTTAGTGTAGAAGCAAGAATTTATTTCCAACCCTAACATGGATCAATCCACCTTATAAGAATAATTAGGGCTACCTTAAATCACCAAGAAAGAACCTCTAACCATGCTTATGGTAGACCAACCCATCACTTTTGCTATTTGAACTCCTACCATATCAACCAAATTAATAGCAAATTATACTAACCTAATAGTTCCTAAGCCATACAAAACACCTAAACCCTAAGCAACCAAAACACCTTCTCCATCTAAATGAGCCAAGAAAACCAAGAACCTTGGTACCCTCCCTAAAAAGAGTCTTTATCACCCATCTATGAAGGTGGAGCTTACCTCACCAAACCTAACAACTAAGCACCAACCCAAATCAACCAAGGGAGTAGTAATACCAAAAGGCCAGAGAAGAAAACTCCTACCTCCCTATACATTTTACTCTATCTTGGGGCATCATCCCTCCACTCTAATTAAAAACTTGGTTGTTTTAACCAAGACCCAATCATCATTATTGGTTACACTAGCACACTTGCTTTTAGACACACCTATTTTCATCGAACCATCAATAACCAAGCTACCTATCCTAAATCCTCCTACCTCTACTTTTTCAACCACTAATCTACTAAAATCAAAACCACCAACCAAATGCAATACCTTACCTAAAGCTTTCATCACCAAACCCACTACCATGAGGACTCCCACCTTACCAACCAAGACTAAAACCCCTTAAACTCTCACCACCTTTAGTTGAGTCCTATTCCACCATTTTCCAATAATTACTACAAGCTTCTTGCTTAGCCTTACCCCCTATTAGTTTGTTTGACCCTCTTCATTCAAAACCCACCTGGTATAATGACCACCACATGTGCTCCTATCATAAAACACCAAGGCATGACGCATAGAATTATAAATATCTCTAAAACATTATTCATTAGATCTATGATGAAGATGATCTATTAATATATGAACTTCTCATGGACCCACTACCAATCCAATAACTAATAAACATTATCCAAAACCTACATACTCCTCCACTCTCACCCTAGAGTGATGAAGAGCCTAACTCATCTCCTATCCTTATTCCTCCCTCTATCCATACCATTCATGTGGTTACATAAGAATAATATAAAAATAAGGGGATGGTCAAGATGTCCATTCCATGGATGTACCCATCTTCTACTTCCCAACCAAACCCTACCCAAATACCTTCACCCAAACCCAAGATATCTATCTTAGGTGCCTCCTAATCTAACCCCTCTAAGTCCATTAGGAGAGTTGTTTTTAAATAACTCCACTAGATCTCAATGAAGATGAGATTATATGAGTTTATTACCACTTCACCTCATCATTACCAAGCATTGATAGAGGCATTATAATCAATATAGATCTAACATGAAGACCCTCAACCTTTGGTAGCCTTTGTCAATGGTTTCCAAATTTCCAACCTTGTCACCTTTAAGGATTTAGAAATATCTTATATCCATCCAAACAACCTATATCCCCCTCTTTTTATTACTACTTACATCAACCAAACCCACATTAAATAGGTCATGATTGATGGGGGAGCTAGTAATAACATTATCTCCTCCCATGCCTATATCCAACTCAACCTTATAGATAATTTCATGTCTAAAACCTCAACCATCCTTTGATCCTTTAATGACACCCTAACCACTACCCTAGGAATAGTTGTCCTTCATATCCATGTAGGACCCTGTATGCTCCTTAAACTCTTTTATGTAGTGAAAGGTGAATTCTAATATAATGTTTTGCTAGGATGACCTTAGATCCACTCTATGGGTTGTGTCCCCTCTACCTACATCATTACATTAAATTTGAGCATGAATTCTAGGTCATGACCATCCAAGCTGACCCAAGTCCCTTCTCGACATGCAATATGACCTGCCAACACAATGATGTCCTTTCACATCCATCTAACACACCCTCTTTAACCAAAGACAAGCATTTCACCATGAAAGAGAAAGCCATACCTCCTACAAATGAGGCATCAATTAGCTCATCCATCCCCTCTGATTAGATCCATACCTTAAACTTTTTGTAATCAACATTATACCACCTTTCACTATGGAGTATCACCTTTTAGCACTTAATGCCTTCCCTACTCCTCATGAGTATGGGAAACTTAAACACCAACCTAGGTATGACCCAATATTAGAACTGTTGTTCCTTTTGGAAATCCCAATTTTTAAACACATTTCATCTATGGGGGACTCAACAAACCTATTCACATTTCCACCACCTCTCTATCACCTCATCCATTCACCTCTGACTTCTCCTATCTAGACAAATCGAGTTTTGTTAAAACATACCTTCATAGGTGTGATTGGAAAGGATTTGGTATCAGATGATATGAGTATGGACCACATGAGTTGGTCTCCATTAAGACCTAAAATCCTCAAGAGAAACATGGCCTCAGTTTCATCCTACCTACTAAGAAACAAACAAAATCACCTATCACCATCATTATTGAGGAAGACACCCCTTCCTCACCAACCTCTCCCCCATCTACATGAGAGTATGATGACATCATCCCACCTGACATTTTTTTTCATCAACATGATCAACCTCAAACCCTTGACTTATCAAAAGAAGGGGGAAACCATAACCATCCCTTTGACCCATCCTAAGATGATAGGAAATGACTCCCCTACCATTAACATTATTCTGTGTTAGGATGACGAATCCATTCTCACCTAACTTGGTGTCTTGGATTCTTCCATCCACAAATCCCTTCCTCTTAAGACTTCAACCATGTTGAATGAATACACTATGGATATCAACTTGGTTACTCCAAAAAAACCCCCACATTTTCAAAATTGGCCAATCATTGAATGTTGAGGAACTTCAAGACTTCCCCTCTTTCCTCTAAGAATACAACATAGCATTCACTTGGTCTTATATAAACATGCCTATAATTAGCCCCACCATTGATACCCATAACATAGTCACTCATTATGATGCCAAACCTATCAAACTAAAACTTTGATGCATTCATGCTTGCATAGCCATTCTCATCAAAGAAGAGCTTCAACATCTCTTATCTATCAATTTCAATCAAACCACTGACTATCCCCAATGGATCTTGAATGTAATTCTAATCACCAAAGCCATAAGGGGACTACACATTTTTTTAAACTTTCATGACCTCAACCTCACTTGCCCCAAAGATGAGTTTCCTCTACTGAGCATTAAACAACTAGTTGATCTTATAGCTAGGCATGAGATGTTATCTCTCATGGATAGAGTCTTGGGTTAAAAAAAAATATTAATTCCCCTCAAATATAAGTAGAATACCAATTTTACCACCCCATGGGGGGCCTTTTTCTATAGATTCATTCCTTTCAAATTAATGAATACTGGTGTAACCCACCAACATGCCATGACTTACATCTTCCATGACCTTATCCATAAGATTGTTGAGGACTATGTGGATGACCTTCTTATAAAATCCAAACTCCAAAAGGATCATTTGGTATTTCTTAAAATCATCTTTGAATGCCTCATCCACTATCATGTTTGCCTTAACCCCAAGAAGTGCATTTTTAAGGTCTTATTATTAAATATCATGTGTTTTATTATCTCCCTTCATGGAATTGAAGTTTATCCCTCCAAGATCAAATCAATCCTTGATATGCTTCCTCTAGTCAACCTTAAGTAACTTTATAGTTTTCAAGGAAAGCTTCAATCCATTCATCACTTTATCTCCTAGATTTTGAACTGATGCCAACCCTTCCACCACTTTATGAATAAGGATGTCTTTTTTAGGTGGAATAATGACTATTAAAAGGCCTTTGATTTACTCAAAGAGTACCTTTTGTCTCCACATGTCCTTACCCATCCTAAGGATGACCAAGCTTTATACCTTTATATCTCTACCATTGATCACTTCCTAGGGTCAATGTTTTCTCATTGGGATGATCAACATAGAGAACAAGTTATCTACTACATTAACCACACACTTGTAGAGTACAAGACTTAGTATACCCATACCAAGAATCTTTACTTAGCTTTAGTCTTTGTGGCCACCAACCTTTGCCACTACCTTCTTAACCATAAAACCTATGTCATAACCAATATTGACCCACTCAAGTACATGCACTCTAAGACATACCAAAACCAACATATGGCTAAGTGGCTCATGATCTTAGCAGATTTTGATGTTAAGTTCCTTTAAAAAAAATTAATTAAGGGGCAAGTCATTTTTGACCAATTATCCAAAGCACCATTAGCATATAGTCAACCTCCTCCTCTTGAGTTCCCTAGTGTGTCCATTAAACCCTCTCTTAGGTGGACTTCACCTATCAAGTCAGCATGTTCTTTTATAGATCAAAGTGTCAATGTGGTGGGGGAGATGGTATCATCCTTATCCCCTTATATGGTGAGCCTCTTCTTTTGTCCTTCAAGATTGATTTTGAATGTACCAATAATATGGCCAAGTATGAGGCCCTAGTGATAGGCCTCTAGACTAACTTAGCCTTAGGATTCCAAATAATAAAAATCTTTGGTAACTTCCAACTTGTGTTCAATCAAATCAACAAATCTTACCAGTGTAAGAATGATGTTTTATAATAGTATAAACAACTAATTAATGAATTATTAGAATCATTTAAACACTACCACATCTATTTGACCCCATGATCTACCAATAAGTTCACTAATACCATGGCTTCCCTCACCTCTTAGATCCCATTTGTACCCTTTGACTCTAACCTATATGTCATTATATATAGACTTACCTAGCCATCCTATGTCAAGCCTGATTCTCCCACTATTTTCAATGTGGACCTTCAACTACTTTAACCTTGCCATCACTCTTTCTAGCCTTTCCAAAAATGCTTGAAGAGTGTTTATCTAGAGTAAATCATGTTATACCATTATGGGGTGAATCCTTTATAAGCATGACTTTGATGGTCTCCTTTTTCATTGCCTGTGAAGTCACAAATCCTCTCATGCTATTAGGGAAACACATTATGGTATCTATGGGGATCATTTTAGTGGCCTCACCATGGCTAAACACATCCTTTTCCTCAACTATTATTGGCCTACCCTTAACCAAGACTACTATGATTATGTGAAAAAGTGTGTTAAGTGTCAACAACATGCCAATTTTCATCATGTACCTAGCCATAGTCTTCATGTTTCTACTAATTTCTAGCCTTTTGAACAATGGGGTCTCAACCCTATTGGTGAAATTAACCCCCATTCCTTATAACAACACCATTCTATCATCACTTTAATCAAATATTTTACCAAATGTATAGAGGTTATTCATCTAGTCTTGACTAAAGTGAAAAAGATTATCGACTTTATCAACCATCATATCATATATTATTTTGGTGTTCCTCATAAGATTATCACCAACAATGATAAATAATTTAAAAACAAGCAAGTTTAAGGTTTATGTGACACTTTTAGCATTAAGTTAAGCTTATTCTCACCCTATCACTCTTAAGTAAATGGATAGGTTGAGGCCTCTAAAAAAACTCTTACCAACATGTTACCTAATGGTCAATGCATCTAATTAGGATTGGCATTTGCACATCCCCTTCACCTTATAGGCATATTGTATAAGCATTATAACCCCAATTGGTAATACACTTTTTCTCTTATGTTTGTATTAGAGGCCATCTTACCTTGAAATCCAAATACCCTCTTTTCACATATCTTTACAAGATCTCATTATTAAGGATAATTATCATTAGCACCACTTAGCCCAGCTTGAGATGCTTGATGAGTAGTGCTTATCATCCCTCACCCACCTTCATGTCTATCAATATTATGTCAAGCATGCCTAAAAAAATCACCTTAAAGTGAGATAATTCAACATCAGATACTTATCTTAAAGGAAAATCAGCATGACACCAATATGGAGAAAAGCAAGAAGGGCAAGTTTTCTTTCAATTGGCTTAGACCCTATATCACAACCCATAAGTATGGATTGGGAGCTTACCAATTATCCTCTTTTTGAATGAAACTCAGAGCTTGAACCCCTCAATGCTTCACATTTGTGTCCATTAATTTGTTTAGAAGGATCAAGTCCACCTTTTGTTTTACCTTAAGCTCATCTCTTACTTTCAACCATATTCATCTCCCTATTTTAGGGGAAACTAACTAAAACTAAATCATGTGATTATCCATAATATTCATAGCCTAATATTAAATAATGGGTACCATGGTTATACCCATTGCATGATTCTCATGGTACTTTTTGCCCCTCTCCTAAGATGGATTCCTATGGTCATTATGACCTATCCCTCTTTACACCTAACCAACCTTTTTTGTGATTTTAGTATTGCCTTCATAAAGGTAAAATATTAAGCCTATGTAAGCATGTTTATGTCAATCATAATCAAATAGGCAAATAATAAAATCCAAAACACTAGCAAATCATGGGTCATTATTATGCATTCATAGACTACTCCCTTGAATAATAGCTATATAAGCATACTATAATTAAAAATATAAGTTATAATACTCCTTGAAGGATAGCTATCACAAAGCCTTGAATTAATAAAATTAACTTAGACCACTCCCTTGAAGGATGGCTGAATAAAGCATTTGTCAAAAGCATAACAATTTCTTGGAAGCTTCCCACATCGATCAGTTTCCCATATATAATAATAAAGCAAAAGACCCATTTTCACAAATCATAACAAAATAAAACTAATTTTGGAAGCTAAAATCAAATATCACATATCAAAATATGGTGGAAACCATAATAAATTTTCACAAGTAAACTTCTTGAATCGATGAGTCTATAATATGTATGAAATAGACTTGTTTATATCGACTCTTCAAACTTGACCATCATCAATCATTGTGGGTGTTCTACTAGCAAAACACCCAAAACCCTAGCTACCATAGAAACTTCTAAAACCCTCTAATCCTTCCTAAAATCAACCTTAATACCAAACCCTACCCTATCTCACCTACCCTGACCTATCAAATTCCAATTTTACTTACTAATTTTCCCACATCACATAATAACCCTAATTAGTGCATCACCATTTAATACAACCCTCAAACCCTAATGTATTTTCCAAATCAATATAATCTAATAATTTGAATGGTAACCTTACCTCATTTTGTGACTACCACCATGGAGTCAACCATAGACTTTCCCATCCTCATCTATGCCCCTGTGATCCCTACATCCTCATTTGTCCACTCAAATCACTCTTCACCTTAGCTAACAGTCAACTCCTCCTCAATAGTCACCATAAATAATACTATCACCCAAATAACCAAAATGGAAAAGATCTAAAGTCAACATAATCAAAGGATAATATGAGTTAAAAGTAATTTTATTTTTACTTTTAACCCATAAATTTTTTAGGGTTTATCAATGGTCAGGGTGACCACTAACAGTCACCCTTGATCACCCTGACCATCAAATTTTCAAGATGCTCACCCATTTTTGATTTCACCTAAGAAAACCTTTTTTCAACTATACCACATCATTTACCCACCCATGGAGACCACCTTCTCCACCCATCTTGACCACTGCATCACCTCATCATTGGTCTATTTTATCCCAACTAGTGCACATTTTACAATGACTTTTTACCTAGTCCTTTGACTGCATCAATAAATTTTCCATGTTGACTAACATTTGAGTTTGTGCCACCTCATGCTTATTTGACCCACTTGAGTCTTCTTGAGATCACTTCATACTTCAGATACCCATGACACTTGACCAATTTGTGTTTTCACTAGGAGCACTTCCTACCTTAGATACCCACCAAAACATATACATCACTTAGGTGACTTATGAGTGTACCCAACTACCATACCTAATTACAATCATGTAGTGTACTTGTCACTTGTCCTTTTAGCACTGACCTTTAATTTTATTAATATTGTAACTTGGTCTTTATGTGACCTTGGATATCACACTTTTTGTTACACTTTATGTGCTTGTTTATGATTTAGTTCTAAACCCATCTCCCACCTTCATGAAATCCACCTTCATCATCACCTTCACCTACATTATCAAATCCACACCCAATTCTGTTTTACCTCATCAACTCTTGGTTTAAGGGGTAACACCTCTTCCCATACTTGGGGTAATCAAAATTATGAGTAGTAATTAGTTTTTGTTTTACAACTCATTAATTCAAAGTTGCATAAAAAAGGGGAAAATGTAGACCCCAAAAATCCACAAACCATAATTCCAAATGTCAAAATTCCCCTAGATCACCTTAGGACCCCCTTGGGATCAATCTAACCCTTTTACCCCTAGTTGACCCTAACCCATGGTCAATTTGACCAAACAGGCTTAACCTAGCTTTTACCCACTTTGATCCTTCACCCTTAATCATCGATGGTCAAGATGATCATCAATGGTTAGGATACACCTCAATAACCATAAACATGTAAGTCATCCTACCTTGATTTTCTAAAAATAATTCATCTTAATCTATGTGTGAGTCATTGTATGAGTGAGTTATGATTAGAAGGCCCAATTAATTCCTTGTTGCAACTCTCTTGCTTTGCCTATAAGAAGAGAGGAGCAAGGAGGTGAAAGGTATCTACAATTGTTATCAAGATCTTGTGCATCTAGAGTTCCTTTATTTTGTAGGTAATCATCATCAACAATCCAATGATCCAACCATCATGTTAGAGAGCCAACTTTTTATCATAGCTCCACTAAAGTGTTAAATACCATTACTCTACCAAAATCTTGTTAGAATCCACCAATGAATCAACCACCTCAAGCATCTACCTAATAAAACTACAAGATAAGTATTTATTTTTAGCATTTAACTACTTTATTTTCCTTTTTCACTCAACCTAAAACCAACCCATCTATCTAAAATCCACCTTGTGGTCCCATCAATCATCCATTCATTAACCCAATTCTACACACAATAATTGATGATGGTTGTCTCAACCACCAACATCAGCGCAACCATCGATGGTTAGCTTGACTAATAATGGTCACCTTAACTTTAAATGGTCACATCAAACATTGATGGTCACAATGGTAAGAAATAATAACTTATTCTCACCTACCTACCCTCAGCCTAATCTAATTCTCTATGTCCCTACCTCTTCATAAACCCCTATCTAATATTATAAAATAAAACTGAGCCATTTAACACTAGTGTTGACTTGCTTATTGCTATATTAGTCATTTATATTCCATTTATTTATCAAGCATCTCTTGTATTCAATTTTAGTACACTTTGATTGTTGATGCAATTATTTTTTATTCTATTTTATAAACTTATTTGTTTAAAATGTATGGAGTGATAGCCCTTGAGGAAGCTCTTGGGTTCAAGATCTAGCTAATGCTAGGCCATCCACTTAGATATTTATATAACCAACCATTTAATTTAGTGTTATCTTATTTGTAGGTCATCATTCTGAGCCAATGAGGATTTCTTCATAATCATCTAATTCAAGATGTGCACAACCAAATAGGTTTTTCAACCATACTTATATTTAGTTTCTTATTTTCCCTTTTCAAAATATAAGCTGAAATTCATTGAAACACCCACCCCTCACTTATTAAATCCTAGTTTGGATTTGATTCCTACAATTTATTTATCTAAGTCTATTCTTTCTTTTGATCCTATCACTCCTACAATCGATGCTTATCCAATTTTTCCACCATTACCACCATATATTGGTGATGGTTTACTCCCTTTATTGCAAAAGGATTCTTCATCCACCAAATGGGCTAATCAACCTTATTATGACATTCATAAATTTTATAATCACTGGATTAAAATTTTTCCCTCTAGCAATATCCTTTTTATTTTGTTACACCTCCTTCTATGATTCCACATGTTTATCCTACTTATAGGTGCATCTATTACCTCCATAGCATAGATAATCATTCATCCATGCATTATCACAAGCTATGATAATATATTGATACGTTACATCCTACTACTCCTCAGATAAGACTATACCTCCCTTGAAGGTACTACTTGAGTATATTCATAAGTATTGAGAGGTATATTATCTTTGGCATCAATGTGGCACACATCATAGTGATCATTATTGCATCCTTCAACATCTTAAATACCACCTTTTAACCATTAATTCACCTTTTACTATTCCTCCCATACGTCATTCTCAAAATAAGGCTCTCCCTTCTTCCACCATGGTTCCACCTCTTATGGATCCATCTCCTCATGTGGTCCCTTCTACACCTCCTATTCCTCCACCCATGAATCCTTCACTCGTGGACCTTCCCTCACCCATGGATCATTCTCCACCCATGAGCCCCTCACCCATGTATCCTTCCCCACTAGTGACCCCATCATGTCCCTTAGAAACTACTTCCATGTATTCTCCTAATCATCCCCTACATGATATCCCTCATCATCATGATACTTTAAGAATTCCTACCCTTTTTTGTTGAGGAATTTGGACATGAAGTATTTGTCTATATTTCACTGAAGATCGATGAGACATTAGCTACAATTCACATTTAACTTTATAAATACTTATCAGATGTTATGTATAATGTGTATGGGCAAATATATTAGTACATATGAGCACATGCATGGTGTTATTAAATTTTTATTTGGATTGGACATGTGCTCCAACTTTATCTTTGTCTATTTCTTATATCATGACATTGTGTCAAATTCTTATTTATCTTCCATGGTGACTTTCATTTTTCATTTTATATTACTTATGATGTCATTATGTTCTCCTATGGATTTATTCTTTATCATTTCCTTCTTTTTCTTCATGAGTTCATTTATTATGGCTCCCTTGTTCTCTTTTTCATGATCATTTTATTTCTTATCTATATATACATGGATAAATATTATTGTGACTTGGTTATACAAACCTTACTCCCTTTAGTTATTCCTCATTTACCATGTGATTAGTTAGCAAAAAATTCATCTCTTTATAATCTCCTTTTACTGATCTACTTTTGATTTCCTTTCTTCCCCTTTATTCCATTTTTAAAAATAAGTGTACACATGGTTGAGACTTAAGATAACATGCTAGTTTATTGTTAAGCCTAAGTGTTCTAGTCAATATTATCTTTGGATACTTAGCTTCTTTTATCTTAAGCCTAAATATCATTCATGTTATCACTCTATCTCTAATGATTGGTTATTCAAAGTCAATATGGAGGAGGAATCTTAAAAAATGCATAAAACATTAAAAATCCAAATCATTTAATAAAAGGAAATGATCCAAAAAGGAAAGATTAAAAATTCTCAAAAGTTAAAATCACACTAAAATACATGATTCTAAGCCCATCTCCTTTTTATATTCAAATATCAAACTCCACAATTGGCCTCATAATAAAGTCTAGGTCCATTTGTGTGAGGTAGGCTAGTAGATTATAAAAGGAGAATTAAAAAATCTTTTAGTGCTACCTACTTTCTCAAGCAAGTACCCAATCTTTGTAGTAGACTAAAAGTGTTGTAAGGGGTCTTGAGGAATGGGGAACACATCATGGGAAAGTAGGTCCATTTTAATTTTCTTGTTCAAAATTGACTACATTATTTGATCTTAGTATCACACTTATTTCTCATATGGCTTTGTGGCTATAGCAAATAGGTATCCTTGGTATATTGATGGTCATTAGTCACTTAGTGTCTTCTCATGTCCTTAGTGTGCCTCATGTCTCCTAAGGTCTTCTCATAAGACACCTAAGTTGTTTATTTTACATTCATTTTTTCACTCCCTATAATATTCATATTTCCCCTTGAGAAATATTATTTTATTCATTGATCATTCACCTAGGGATTACATTTGTGAGTTGTATTGTAAGACCATGAATAAGACCTATATTTCTTCACAAATTACCACATTTTCAACTTACCATTACAAACATCCACTTTTACTACATTTTCATATTACTTCCACCTCATTGGTTTTCCCTTTATGAGTTTCAATGTAATACCATGGATAGGACTTGGCCTTCCTCACAAAATTTTCCAATAATCAAGTCACAACAAGATTGTGTGTGTCAAATATGAGATAAGATTTTCTTGATTATGAAGTTACACATCATTGACATTATTCCCATCTTTATTTATTATGTTTTATGCTTAATTTATTACACACTTTTATTAAGTTTTTCATACTTCCCAAATTCTTATTTTTTGATTGCATGTAAAAATCCAACCACTTTTATTAAGTTTTTCATACTTCCCAACTTGAATTAGTGTGATTAATTTAAGACCATTTTTGCCAATTTTGTTTTTCTTTTATACTTCCCAACATGATCTAGTATAATTTATTGACTTAATTAATTTGTTTTTTTAATCCAATTTGATATTTTACATGTTTTCCATTTTATTACATTATTTTCATACTTCTTAATGTGATTTAGTGTGATTTTACTTGTTTCAATTTGGTGCCAAATCTTTTTCATGGTTTAAAAACAAACTTTTTTCCCTCTTATTTACCAATCTTTGCTTTATTACACTTAGTCATATTTTGTTATTACACATTTCCCATCATGAAATAATGTGTAATACATTTTTTTTTTGATTGATTATACTTAGCCAACTCTATTTACATATTTATTTTTAACCATGCATGTGTCCCACATAATGCTAGGAAAGAAAACACAACACATATTTACTATAGCATATACAACAAAAGAAAAATGCATGTGCTAGAGTGAAATATATCTATGCATCTAGAACCACAACCACAATACAAATTCATAAGATCAACATCCAACTATACAAATTATATATATATATATATATATATATATATATATATATATATCATGTGTTTTTGATACAAAGTACAAAAATACATCACTCCATCCCTAAGTTTGGGCTCTATCATGTCAATCACATGGCCTAGCCATTTTACCCATAGATGCATTAAACAATACCCTTTAAATATTACATTTTAAAGAGGATGTTTGATATCTCAAGCCTATCACTTAACCCTATAGGTTGGCCTCCTAGGCCTATACCTATTATAGTTGACTCATGGTAGCCATATGTGTTGCTCTCTCTTAAGCCAAGGCCTATCATGCTTATGCCTCAACCACTCCCACCCCTGATAGTGGCTATCGCTCATCTTTATGCACCTATAATCACCTCATAGCCTCTCCTTCTAATTTAAACCATCTATCCTAAGCTAGGGTAGATAGGAGCATGGTATCATCTAATGTGGTAGGGTCGTATGTTGTTAGTGCCTTGTCTAGTATCTCATGGAGTGCTCCCCTCACTAGAGATCCCCTTCTGGTCTCTTCCTCCTCTATAGGATTCATAAAACTCAAACCAAATAGATATTATATCATGGATATATCTAAAAATCTATCTATCTATCTATTTGTAATCTATCTCAACAAACTTAGGAAAAATTATAACCTTTTATTACTTATTTGGATGTCACCTATCACTATTTCCCCATTTGCTAGACCATCAAACATGATCTCTCTTCATCTCATCTCCTAAGTACCTCACTTATGGGATGAATACAAACCAATGCAAACCCTAAGGTAACCACCCATGCTCATATCAAGCCTTACCTTAGTGGTACCTCTATAGACTAACCATGTCCTAAGTTGATTAATGGGTCATCCTAGATGACCACTCTCTATGCTCTCTCTCACTATTAGTGTCCAAGTTGGTGGTATGACCAAGGTGATCATTGATACTCCTACTATAGTGCTATTTTTATACCTATAACACTCCTACATTCACATCCATCTCCTCTCTAGCTACTAGCCATCATGCTCAACCTATCCATGGTCTCTCACATCATGGTTTAATATTTAGTCTCATGACTAGTGACCCCTCTCCTAATTTCCCCCTCAAATATCTCTCATATCTATCCAAAAATGTAGGCACCACTATTAGATCCACTAGGTGAGGGAGTATGAACTATCTTGGTATGCATGCCACTAAATGTGGTTATACCCACTAGTTGTAGTGGCCTATAATCGATGCTCATGTCAAATTTGGTGTCATCATCCTCTAACTCAACCAAACTATCATGATGTGTGCATATGGATTCTATATGATATCTAATCATGTTACCATCTATAACAATAACACATGGGCATAACCCATGCCACCTGATACTATCTCCATCTATGTACCTGAGGTAACTAATCATCAACCACATGGGGCAACCCAATTGGTTGATATATCAAGAACCTCTCATATATCCAAGAACTTAGTATTATCATTGGTCCCATAGTATTTTTTCATATAGATAACATCCCATACATATCATGCATGAGCTTAACCTAGATGACACAACCTGTGTCATAAAGTGTTGCTGCTCTAAAATAGACTAGCTTAAAGCTATCACATATAGAGGTACCTTTCCATTTGACTTATGACATAGTACCTATGATATCACAAGTCTTATCACTAACTTCTAATTGTTTGTAATCTAGGATATATAAACATTAAATAGGCTCACCCTCAACTTTGGATATATCCTATCTAAGCATGTCACCCATTGAGCTAAATCTCATCTCTCCTCCTCATCTAGTATCCCCATGATCACTAACATCTCTCTTATCAAAAATCCAAATATAGAATGTAAATCCTCTAGAATTATACTTACCTTGATGGTATCCCCATCCACCACCCACTTAAAGTTATTAATCAAGCACTCCTAAGCACCTAAGAACATGACTGCTAGATCCACACATCTCCATGATGCCTCCTAATCTTAGTGCAACTAACCTAGGTCAATCTTCCACTATCAATCACTATAATCTATTTGGTAGCTAAAAATAATCCAATAATTACCAAAATCTATGATGCCCCTATAACCATAAAATAATAAAATGTATTATACCTTTATGTCACTTATAATCAAATACATTATTTTAAATTTTAACAAAAACAAACCTTAATTTGCCTTAATCTATTCATTTTCAATAAATTTCACATATTTTTAGCCTTGGCCATTTTAGTACTTACTTGGTCAACCTAAACCTTCAATGTATATTTCAGCCAATTTCCCACATATTAGTACTATATCAACCATTTAATTACATACTAAGCTAACCCAATAGTACTGGGTTGACCCTATGGACTTAACAAACTAAGTTGACCCTTTTTCCCTTAATAGTAAGTCAGCATAGTGGATTAATCAACTAAGTCATCATAGATGTACTAAGTCATCACGTAACCAAATTAACTAATTCAACCCATACATACTAAGTCAGCAATGTCAAAAGCTAATTTTTAACCTATTAGGTCGACTAGGTCGACTTAGTTGATTTAGATTATTAAATCTTTCCCCTACTTGTAATAAATGCCTTTAGTATTTATTACATAATTTCCTTTCAACCCATTTTCCTATTTGGACTTTATTACATTTAGAAACTTACTAGGGTTCATTATTGTTTATAGAAATGCTACAAATTATAAATTTCTATAAAACATTTAATTTTTAATAAAATACTCAAAATAAGTTTCAAATTCTTAGTTACCTACCTATGTTGTACAGATTATGACCACTAGGCATCATCCTCATCTCAACTATCATCTCCTCACCATCTTAGCTCTTTCATCTTTTGTTAGGTCTCAGATTTCTAGTTTTCTCTCCAAATGAGTTAAACAATAGTGCAGTCATATCGAATGTCAAATTTGGTTACTTGAGTATGGATAAAGACACCTAATCCGTAGGTCTTCCTACTTGCTTGCAAAACCCTTTTAGGATTTTATTTCACTGATTCTTAATCAACCATAGCCTTCCAAATTTAACCCTTATATACCTAGGTATCCCTTTTAAACCTAGATCCATCCCCCAGGTCTCATTCACTCTAGACAATAGTACCCAACTTTGATAGGAGCACTGAAACCTAGGGTGTATTATTTCTGGTACTATTGTCCAAGTTTACTTTTGGTCTTAATAGTCATATTTTTCCAAATCCTTATCCTAATTAATGTCAGCTCAACATGAATTTATTTAACCCATGATCATTAATTTCCCTATAAAAGGCCATTCAAAGTCCATTTAGAAGGATTGGCATGCATTTACAAGAGAGAAACAAGAATACAAGCAAGTATATTTAAGCATGTTTCCCTATTCTTTGTATACAACCTTCCAATATTATTCCAAGCTCATTCAAACCCTTACACAAGCCCCTAGCCATCTATAATATACTCAATTTCACATCTAGTTGAATTTTCATACACAATTACACCAAAAACTTCAATGGAATAACTACATTAGCTTGATCCCTCCTCAGAGAATCGGTATGTAGGTAGCATACCCACACATGGGGTGTGAAGTGCATCCAACATATCCTTTACACACTAACCCCTTTTCTCTCTTTACCAAGTTTAAATTCAAGTTTAGTCACAAAGAGATCTTAGGGATTTGAAGATTAAAATATATACACAATGAGCTTTATAGACTTTTGGGCTTCAATATTTCACTGAGAAGGTAATATAGACCTACCAAGCAGAACCCAAAAAACTTAGATCACCTAGACAACAACACTAGAAAAGGATTATAACACTAAAAATTAGGGTGTCCCACTTTTGATGCTCCTATCCAATTCATAAACAAACTCTAGGATTTTATTTGTGATAGTCTCCCAAGCCTACATATAAATTTCCAAACCCTACAACATCCATCTTAGGCAGTTTCTCGCTAAGTTTGATTTTCTCTCTATTATTACTATTTTTATAAAAATTAAAAATATAATATGTTTATACAAATTAGTTGCTTAATTGTTGGACATTATTTACTGATTTACCCTACTTAGACCCATTTATTTAATTAGGATTAAAACTCCTTTATTTCTAAAAACAATCAAATGTTTGGTGAACCTGACTTCAAATTTCATACAAAAACCCTAGAAACCCTAAGGTACATTATTTTATAATGTTTTGCCATAATTTATTGATTTTTCTTATATTTAAAAAAAAAATCTAAAAATTAATTGTAAAATTATCATATATTTTTTTAAAACCCTAGTTTGCACATATTAGGTCCTTTTTACATATAAACACATTCCAAACACTAAAAAATATATATTGCTAATTTTAGAAATATTTTTTTATTTTTCCTAAATTTTTCAAGTAAAATTATACAAATTTCATATAAATTCATATCAAAAATTTAAAATTATCATACTATTTTTTTTTTAAAATCATTCAAACACCCTAGTTGTATCAACTAGTTCCTAGTTATTTTCCACTAATTTTCCAACTATTTTCTAAATTATATATTGCATACTTAGCTCAAAAATTCAATCTAAATTATAAAAATTTGTAGGATTTTGCACAAATATTTTTGAAACAATCCATAGTTACATGTACTAACTCCTATTTTGCTTCTTATGGTATCACCTTACATCCATAATCAAATTAAAAAAATGATTCTCACTTATGTAAAAACTTTTGTTACATTTCTTGAAAATAACAAGGAAACCATAATGGGCCCTATCATGTACATCAATGATGAAGTATATCATATAGTATTACAAAGCTTCATCCTTTGCATTTCAGGCTTATGTTTCATTATATGGGATGATATTACAAAATTCTTTTTGCATATTTTATTTTACTCATACAAAATAATTACCAACTCCATTTTTCTAAACGCATTCAAAATGTTATGTTACATGTCAAAAGCTTATATGTCTTTATGAAAAAATTAATTATATCTACCCTTTACTTTCTATTTCTCATGTGGAATTTTTTTCAATTTTATCATGCCAAACACATTTGAAATATTATGTTACATGTCAAAATTATATATACCTCTATGCAAAAATTCATGATCTTTATCCTTTACTTTCTATCATTCATGTGAAAATATTTTCAAGCTTATCATGCTAAACATGTTAGAAATGTTATTATTCATGTCAAAATTTTGAATGCATTCATGTACAAAGTCATGCTTTCTATCCCTTTATAAATATTACATGGAAAAATTTTCAATTTTATCATCCTAAACACATTAGAAGTATCATACCACGTGTCAAAGTTCTTTATGCATTAATGCATAAAGTCATGCTTTCTATTCATCTCTTGTTGTCTCTCATGAGGAATTCTCTTTATAAACATATTATTATACAAATTATAACTCCACTTTCATGATTTTTATCCCACATACATGGTTTCTACCTAGAGGATCCATTACATAAGCTAAAAACCACTTATCAAGTTTCAATGTCATATCTTATCCACAGGAAATAGTTTCTTTCTCCTCCTCTCCCCTAAGAGGGTGATATCTAATTTCCCTCTAACCAGGTCCATGTTATCACCCCCTAAAAAAGGTGAGGTAGTCCATACTATTGTTCATAATATATAAATGTAGTCTATAGCTTCTTCAAACCATCTTCAGTATATGTGCTTACATGTTCAATTGAAAGTAACTAGGGTTTGCACTTGTGAGACTCTAAAGGATCAAACCACCAGTATGAGAAAGTTAATTTTAGCTTTAAAAAAATAGAATTAGATATTACATGACAAGATCATAACATTAGCAAATCAAATTATAATACAAAAGCCTCAAAGGTATCTTAGTGTCAATCATGTATATGTACCTTCAAGACCTAGTCTATTGGTTGCAAGCAATGTTACATATCAAAATAAAAAATCATAACAAAGTAACTCTATAATTAATGATTCAAAAAGAATTCAAGGATCAAATAAGCTATCTCCTCTACATCCAGTGAGAAGATCTAAATATTATTGTGCATATCATAAAATGCATGGGCATCACACAGATTCATGTTTGGCATTAAAACAACTTATATAATAGATAATTGTTAATGAGGACGATACACAAGGTAAATCAGTCAATTAATCCATAGTGACATAGGAACACATTCACAAAGGATCAAGTTTAGAAATAGTATAAAAGTGGTTACCAAAGCATAACTCAGAATAACAAAAGGATCAAAAATCAAAATCAGAGTAAGAAATAGTACCATAAGCACATGTAAAGTACAAAAAAGATGTAAATCTACCTCTCCAAAATGAGGCTCAACTTTCAAAGTATTATGGGTTTGGTCAAAAACATCTACAATAATTTGAATATCAAGGTCAAAGGTTGGGCAAGCATGCTCAAGGCATCTCTACTCCTATTCTATCAGTTGATAATGTTTGTTACCAAGGTTTGGGATTTATTGAAAATCTTATGACAAAGCATTCACATACACAATTTATCAAAGGAAAATATATAGATACAACAAAAATCAGCACAAACATTCCATTGGTTCAAAATCAAGATGATAATGATGAGTGAAATAATCCAAGCTATTTGATTTCCAAGATACTGATAATTTAAGAGTCATATTTGCATCCATTCCCTCATTCTTCATAATCATTCATGATTCCTCTATTAGATACAATACACCATGATAGGGAGTCTTCCATGAGAATCATTAGTTAGTATCATCTTTTCTTAGCCTTACTTGTACATAATTTTTCAAAAATACTTGTATATAGTATCTTCTTAGTATTACCTATACATAGTTTCTCATGCTTGATTATACATAGACAAAACTTTCAAAAATACCACAAACATTCAAATATATTCAAAATACAAAAACATCAATTACTTCAAAAATACCAAAAACATTTTGATTATATGCATCATCCATGTTTTACATTTCTAATATCATGCTAGGACTTATATTTTTTGTTTCATGTTATTGTATGTCAATTTATATACATTACCATGCTTCACTTGATCTTCTTTGTGTGTGTACAGTGACATATAGCTACTTGATTGCTTCACTCTACCCATTGAGGAGGTATCCTACTTCTATATTTTAGACACACTTTGATATACATACACACTAGGGGGATATTCTACATGACTACACCATCCAGGTTATGTCATTCCTACACTACACACTCCAAGTTATCATGTTGATGTACACTACTTACTAGATTGCATAGATTACTATATTAACATTTCACTAGTATCTAACACTTATGTATCTTTAGCATATACCTAGTCTTGTACTAAACATGTCTTGCATACTTTCACTCTTGATTTGATTAGTTAGATGTGATTCTATCTTTCTAGTTATTACATGCTTTCTCTTCTTGATTAGTATAGCTTATTGGATTACATTTCCAGTTCCTGCTTATCTCTTGCATGTGCCTTATGATATTTTCCAATGTCCTTTTCTTATATTTATGTATGTGTACCTTTGTACATTTTCCAATGTCCCTTGCTTGTACTTTTCTATGTGCATGTGGCCCTCATGTCAATCTTTGCTTATTTCAAATTATATGCATATGTGGCATTTTAACATTCCTTGTATGTTTTATTTCTAGTTTGAGTGAAATGTGTCCATGTCACTTATTTTCATGGCCCCTTAGACAACCTTGTATGTTTCTTGATTATTGTTTTTTTGCTTTTTATGCTTATTTCTTGATTGCCTATCCTTGTTTACAATGTCATGATCCATATCATGCATTTACCTTGCTTTCTTGGATGCCATGATGGACATCGTGCTCCATCACTCCAATTAACATCTAACATTTACATTTATATTTCAATAAATTGCACATGATTTTACATTATTATATCTATCGAGGCATACCCATGTTGATCTAACAATCTATCAATATAAATATTGTTCTATCTAGAGATATCTTCTCAAATATCATTGTTATATCATGTATATATGTAGCAAACACACTTGTAGGACTATTTTCTTCTGAGGTCAGTCATTATAGGTTCAATCATTCATACCCTTAGAAGAGGGGGAAACAAACAAGGATTTTTTCATAGAGATCAAAGCTCTCAATAGTCAAAACATCAACACTCAAATCACCTAGTTCAGAATCTAGAGGTCAAACAAGTCAGAATAGAATAAAAAATAGTGATAATTCTAGATTAATAACTAGTTTTATCATAGGATAATAATGTTGTAAATGGATAACAACACTAAACATAAATGTGTTCTCATTTTGGTTCTCTTGTCTAGGCAAAAACACCCACATTTTCTAGTAATAAGTAAAAAGTTTAGCTTGGCTATAATTTTTTCACATCTAGATCAGTTAGAATCATCAATTTTAGTATAGTTTTTTCAAGGAATCTAGATATTGGGGGTATCATGCAAAAAATGATGTCTCTCACTTCCAGTTTTAGATTAGGTAGTTCACATAACTTCTAGATCAGAATCCATGTTCCAGACACTAGTGATTGGGGGCAATGTGCACAACACATTGGTCTTCTTTTGTTTTCAAGTTTATTTTATTACCCAAGTATTCTTAGTAGTTGTGTGCCTTACTCTATCTGTACTTGGTTAGCATATTTTTCAAGTTGAACTTTCATACAATTTTAACTTCTCAAGTACCCAAGTTCTTGAGTTTTTAGACAAGCCTACTCCATCTTTTGGAATGGCCAAGAGTGGCCTAATTTCTAGCATACATTCAATTATCCATGCCACATTGTTAAATTTTTATAACATCCATGGGATCCATGAGCCACCTCATATGACATCTATTCTATATTGATATCAGTTCATAGCTTCACTTTATGGGGAAATGATGGAGCCAAAGGGCCAACCTTTGTATTCTTGAGCCACCTATTTAGACAGATTAGACACATAGTCTAGACATCAATTATCACATGTATGATCATCTACCTTCACTCAGTAGAAGATAATGGAGCCAAAGGGATAGCCTTTGTATTTTTTAGCCACTTTTTAGGGAATTAAGCACTCAACTCCATTTATAATATAAATATTGGTGTCACATCATCCATCATAATCCAACATTACTCATCCTTACTTAGGATCCCAACAAGTTTTGTATTGGTTCACATACTTGATGATGTGTATTCATTCCTTTTTCTTCCTTTAACTCAACTTTTGTATGTTTTTATTTTATATCACATATAATAAGAACAAATATACTCTTTTTTTCATTTCATAGATTCACACTTGCACAATGTGTTCTCTATGCACTATCCAACATTATTCAACATCACACAAGTTTCATGGGCTTCACCTTTGTAGGTAAGTTTAGGTATAATTTATATTTTTTCCTTTATCATAGTATATTACTTTTATACATCACTATAATAAAGAAGGGACAAATTTAGTCATATAAAATTCAAAATTTGGTTACTTGAGTATGGATAAAGACACCTAATCCATAGGTTCTCCTACTTTCTTGGATAACCCTTTTAGGCTTTTCTTTCATTAATTCCTAGTCATCCATAGCCTTCTGGACTTAACCCTTATAGACCCAAGCAACTCTTTTAGGCCTAGATCCATCCCTCTAGGTCTCAATCTCTCTATATAATAGTGCCTAACTTAGATAGGAGCACTGAAACCCAAGGTGTCTTATTTTTGGCATTATTGTGGAAATGTACTTTTGGTCATAATGATCATTTTTCCCAAATCCTTATCCTAATTCATGTCATCCTAATGCAAATTCATTTAACCCATAATCATAATTTCCTTATAAAAGTCCATTCAAAGTCTATTTAGAAGGGTTGACACTCATTTACAAGAGAGAAGAAAGAATACAAGCAAGTACATTCAAGCACTTTTCCCTATTCTCTACATATAGCCTTCTAATATTATTCCAACCTTATTAAAACCCTTACACCAGTCCCTAGCCATTTGACATCTAGTTATATTTTCATATACAATTACACAAAACACTTCAATGGGAGAACTACATTAGCTTGATCCCTCTTTAGAGTATTGGTATGTAGGCAGAGTGCCCACATACAAGGTGTGAAGTGCATCCAACATATCCTTTACACACTGACCCCTTCTCTCTTTTTCCCAATTTTCCATTCAAATTCAAATTCAAACACAAAGAGATCCTAAGGATTTGAGTATTAAAATAGATACACAATGAGCTTCAAAAACATTTAAGCTTTGATATTTCACTGATAGGGTGACACAGACCTACTGAGTAAAACCCAAAAAACTCAGATCACTTAGAAAATAGCATCAAAAAAGGACTATAGCATTAAAAAATAGGGTCTCCCACTTTTGGCACTCCTATCTAATCTAAAAATAAACTCATGGATCCTATTTTTGAGTCTCCCAAGCCTGCATAGAAATTTCTAGACCCTGCAACATTTGTCTCAATCAATTTATAGATAATTTTGATTTTCTCTTTATTATTACTATTTTTAGAAAAGGTAAAATTACAATCTATTTACACAAATTAATGGATTAATTATTACACATTATTTATTGATTTACCCTACTTAATCCCACTTATTTAATTAGGAATAAAACTCCATTATTTACAAAAACAATAAAATAAATATCTTTTCATTTATCTTATTTTCTCCTTACTACATTTTACTTAGCATCAGTATTATGTGTCATCATATTCTATTCCTCAAAGAACCATCATGTGTTGTACTCACATGACATATCATGAGCTTTGAGTAGGGCATATGTATATAGATAATATTTTAAAAGTTTTATCAATTACTGACACTATTTATCTTATACGATCCCATCGAGTCTCAATTTTTTGAGTGTATGCCTTAAGGGATGCAATGAGAAAGGGGTGGGAATACCATTAGTCATTCATAGGATTGTTGTGCCTTTTTCCACTTGTTATCTACACACTTGTCTCTTAAAAATCATTATCCTAAGTTTTTTCTTCTCTCTTGCACACTCCTCTAGTTATTTCCCACATTTCATCCCCCTTTTCCTCACCTAAAACCCCTTTTTGTAGTTTACTATACTAGGTCAGCTAGATTGACCCTATACTCTTATTAGTGAATTCATTTAGGGTCTAGGTCAGATCTTGGCTGACCTAGCCTGTGACTTAGTGAACTTATGTCAATAATAGTACTAGGTTGATTGGGTCAACCTTTTTGGCCAAAACTTTTGAAAGCGATTAGGGTTACATCCACCTATATATACAAGATCATTTCACCATTATTTAGAGAGGAGAAGAAGAAATAAAAGATATTTTTCATCTTCCTATCCAACATTCTACTTGAGGAGAAAGCTTAGGATTTCATACTTTCTTTAGAGATATGGATCTTGTCTTATGGAGAAGTCTTTTGGATGCATTGATAGATTGTGTATCCTAGAGTTGATTTATCCTTGTCATCCTTACATACCATAATAACCTCTTGTGAAACACCTTGGCTAAGGGAGAGATTGAGGCTTAGTGAGTTCATCTTCAAAGGTAAGTATTCCCAACTTTGTTCTTCCTTTGTAAGAGTAAATAGATATGCATCTATACTTCTCTTCCATGCATTAAGATTTTTTATACATTAATGTGAGTATATGTCTTATATGCATGTTTAATTTTTTTGTTTATTACCTCCAATTTATGGTACAAGATTTGGTGAGTACTATATTATAATTTACTTTAATTATTTTTACTTGTTAGGGTTATAATGTGATTGTGCTTGACTAAAGGCTTTGGAACCCTTCATGGTATTATTGTTGTGATAAGAGATCCACTAATTGGCTCTAGAAAATCCATATATTTGTCATATTCCTAATTATTTAATGTATCCCCAATCATAAGTGTAAGTATGGTCTATATTCTCTAAGTTAGGATTGATTTATAGGCATGATTTATTTCTAATTACATATAGTAATGGTCTTCTTGATGTTGGTGGAATCAATACTGGTGAGCTGGATAAGTAATTATTCAATTTTTCAAAGGCCTAGTGTCTTCTATAATCCCACTTAAATGCTACACCTTTCTTCAAAAAGTGTGTAAAATTATTTCATCTATTGGTCAATTTAGAAAATAATTGGTGATTAGATTTAATTTTCCTTGAAGACTATGGAGTTATTTCAAAGTAGGAGGAGGAATTTCCATAATGGCCTTAAAATTAGAAGGATAAAATTCAATACCTCAATGTGACATGATAAATCCTAACAATTTTCCTAAAGTGACACCAAAGACACACTTTTTAGGATTTATACATACCTTATATTCAAATAGTCTCTCAAATATTCTTCATTAAACTTCAGGATGTCTTACACATGTATTGGATTTAGTGAGGATGTCATCCATGTAGTACTTAATAATGTTGTGCATCATATCATGGAAGATGAAATTCATGGCATGTTCATAATTTCCCCCAACATTATTCAATTGAAATGGCATGACTTGATAAAAAAATGTTCCCCATGGAGTGGTGAATGTTGTCTTCTACTAGTCCTAAGGTGTAATCTTGATCTAGTTGTATCTTGAGAATCCATCTATGAGAGAAAACATATCATAGTATTTTATTGATTATAATACTATTTCAATGTAAGTTCAAGGTAAATCATCCTTAGGGAATGCCTTTTTAATATCTCTAAATTCATTACACAAGAGAATTCCCTAAGGATTTTTGTTGACTAGTATAATGTTTGATATCCATTCTAAATAATCCAATGGTTGAATGAATCTAGCTCCTAATAATTTATTTAGATATTTATTAATAAGTATATAAATGCATGAATACATTTTACATAGATTATATTTGATGATATTGATATCTGTATGTAAAATAAGTTGATGCACCACTGGAGATAGGTCTAAACTCAACATGTTAGAATATGACCATTCAAATATATCAGTGAAATCCTTTAGGATAGAAATGATAAACTTTCATTCCTCATTAGTGAGAGAGGTGCCCAAGTAAATTATCTTGGGGTCATTATAGTTTTTGATGTTCACCTCCATGGTATCTTATATAAGGATTATAGAACCATACTCAATAATAATAGGCATAGATGGAAATTGGTCTTCTTCAGCTACTTATGAGTCATAGGGCTCACCAATGTAAAATCATGTCTGTAAATGGCCAATTGATGAACTAATTTGGAAAATCATGTACTAATTGTGAAAATATTCTATTTTCATCCTCACTAATGTCAAACCCAATTGAAATTCTTGGACTTGGAGGACACTAAGCTTACTAAAGAGATGAGCAGAATTCCCCATGCAAGAAATAGGTTTTCACCCATGGACTTGTATTTATCTTTACTTTTTTCTTGATCCAGAGGCACCTCAAATTTTCAAGAGGTTTTCACTAGAGGATCTCAATGTTTTACTTTGTTTATGAGCAAGGAAGTTCACCAAATCTCCAAAGTAGGTAATAAGGTCCAATACAAAGTCAAATCCTTGTTTATGATCACCAGTTAGTAATCCATCCCTTAGTCCCATTAATTTAGTAATGGATTCTTCATTCTATATTTCATCTAATGGTATAATCAAATCTTTTGAGTCTTAATTGATTAGGCTTAGATGATGTAAGGAAAGAGGATAATTATCCATAATGTTAACTATGTTAATGGTATAAAATTGGTTTATGTTGACAAACTCATTATGGGCACTATAATGGGATTTTGTGTCACTACTAGGAGTCTCTTCATCAGTCAATGAAGTTGTATCACTCTCAAAATCTATGGGGTCACTTGTTGGAAGTAGAACTAAGAGGGGGGCTAGATTAGTATAGAATAATGTAAAATTAATTCCAAAACCATTCCATCATATATATACTTTATCTAGCAACATAAACATGAAATTACATACATCTAAAGCATGAACAAAATCATAGATCACATGAACACATCATCTATGTGGGAAACCCTCATAGTGGATAAAACCTAATAAACATCAAAAGATGGACTATAGTCATATAAATAAAATATTTAAAATTTATACCAGCACCAAATAATCAAGGAGCACCCACCCCTTAATTTAGTCAAGCACCCACTTGACCTTTAACTAGATCCAACTAATAAGGAGGCTATAACCCCCCAAGCAACCAAGTACCAAGTCAGCTACCTATAATATAATCTCCACCTCTAACCTAATTTCAAACACAACTAATTATTTAATCCTCTTTCTTTCACTTTTCACCCCTCAATCTCTTTCAAACATCCTCTAGGGCTTACTCACTCAAATTGCCTCTTCTAGGCTTATTACGTCTAATGACCTATGTGTTCACCCTCATAGCCTTGATCAGATAATCATGTCTAATATTAATCAATATTTTATGATCCTAAAAGACCTTTACCTTCATTAATTTTATTATTTAATCATGTCTAATTTTATTCTCTTTCAAAGGTTATCTCCTTTGCTTGGCTCCTCTTCTTCACAACTAGCACAAATAGACCAATTAAGCCTTATACTAATACCACTCTCTTAGTCTGACCCATCTTGTTTAGATAGGATGATTAACCCACTTATATCACACTCAAAATATTTTTATACATACATTACATATGATAAATGCACACTACATAGGTCAGCCATTACGTCATTAGCCCAAAACCTCTATTAGGGTTTAATGAGACCTAAAGTAATTTAGGCCGACACAAGCACACATTACCACTTTAACTTATTATCCCATATTTACATTATATAAAATCTTCAAAAACATCAAAAAATCCTCCAATATACCCTTTATTACTCCCACAAATATCCATAACACCTAAAAATCTAATTCACACCTTGCACCAAGCCTTTTAGTCCACTCACCAGTTAGGCCTTCATATACAGAAAAAACCATCTCAAAGAACTAAAGCACATAGATTATTTTATAAATAACCACCTAAAAATCACATTAATAGGTCATATATGACCTAAAAACATAAACAAAATCATTTTTCTACATTACACATGCCAGATAATTTTAAACCAACTCTCTCAAAAGAACCACTCAAACTGGTCACATGTAGTCAAAATATAGTCAAAGTATTTTGACTCTCCACATATAAATATGGGTAAAAATTCCTCTAATACTTTATCATGAACCTTTTAGACTTTTTTGACATCTTCATACTCATTTTTTCCCTCAAATCTACTCATAACACCTTCAACTTACCTATGTAAGATGGTCACACAACCGAGAGTGTATCCAAAAACATAGTCATGATGAACATGAATTATCATATCTAAGGAAACACTTTCAAGATATTCCAATTCTTATACACATTCATACAACATTTTTATATCACCCTCCAACATAAATATCATTTGCTTCAATGGTAAATATGCTCCTATAAATCATTTTCATTGTCTTGGGTTCTACTATCTTGTGTTACAGAAAAATAATTTTATGATCACCTTATTTCATGTGTATAGGAATCAAAATCACATAAAAACCAAGGTTTAATAAGTTATACATCTCAAAAAATTACCCCAATCCATTTAATCCATTCCTACTCACTTGGAATACTTCCCTAAACACTTATTTACTTGACTAGATTTTTCTCACTATTATCACAATCTGTAGATTTAATGATATGAAAAGTGATTAACCAAAATTATTGACATACTGAATCAATCATGCTCAAATTACTTCATGTATTTTTATAATAAATCTCTATAATTTAACTTCATCCACTTATAAGTGTTGACTTAGTCAATCGTACCTGTAATGCAAAAAACATTAGAAATAAGCATATTTATGTATCTTATGCTCACTACCCTAACACACCATTACCACATAGAGATGAATTAAGGATTAATATACACCATATAAGAGTCAAAATTGGTAAACCAAAACATTTTTTTCCACTAACCTTTCACATCTTTCCAATCACTCTATTATAAGGGTATATATGAGGGTTTTGACTAGTTTACATTCTTAAAAAATGTTCATAAAGCTATATCCTTAAAACCACTAAAAATACTTAGAAAAAATTATTATGTTCAATTTATATCTCTACCAAAATTATCAAGTCATCATATAAATTATACATATGCAAATGAGCATCACAAGCTTCTTCTTGGGCTATAACACCTTCATTATACATGCACAAGTGTCCTTCCAACATTGTTTCTTGAATTGTATTCCTCCTCAATACCTAAAAATTATTCAACACCTTTGAAATAAACTATTATACCTCATTCCATGATTATATGATCTCTGTTACCTTGGAATCCCAACTTGACTCTTCATTTGGAACTCACTAGGTCAATATGCACACTAGGTCTAAGACAACAAGTCAAACTTGGATATAGAAAGTTCTTAGATATTTATAGTACTAATATCACCACCTTAGGAACATTTCATACATCTTAATTCCAAGCTCCATATCTTCTAACCTTCTTCTCCATATCCTTAACATGCTCAATATATTAAGATACCAATCCTATGAAACTACATAAGGCTAGCAAGCCTTATGCCTATGCCACTATTCACATACCTAAAACAACACCAAAAATAAACATGAAAATTATTTAACAAATTCTCACCTTCATGACAACACTACTTACCTTTCTTATCCTTCTTTGACATCAATGACACTAATCATACTATGACATCACCACTTTTTCATTTCTCTTAACAACAATGTGTCAGAGTTATGAAAACTCTCACCCAAGATCTCTCCAATAATCCATTTCCATAGCCACTGCCATTAACATATTTCTCTCAAAAAATAAATAAACAATCTATTAACAAAAAAAATATTACAATGGATCTTACCTCCTTTATGTTCTTTATGCCTTCATATTGAAATGCACTACTAAAGTGACTATAAATAAGAGAGAGAGTGGGTGAGTGGGTATGTAAAAATAATGACAACATAATATTTACATACTCTAAGTGAGATTAACACAAGTAACTAAACCACATTAATTAATCTAATACCCTCCCTTAAGTGCAACTTAGGGAGTTGTGAAAAAATAAAATAGTGTGAGACTCCTCAGAAGATAGGTCCAAACAACTATGCCATGTTGGGTATCTATGTACAATGTCAAGATAATATAGTGAAGAAGTCAAGTGTCCTAATTTATGCCAATACATATTATTGGAATACATGGATTCCAATCACTGTAACCACCAAGTAAAATATGAATTGGTACTAAATACAAGGATCAACTGGAAGAAACACTTATCTCCAAAAGATTGAGTAGAAGAAGAAACCTAATGAAGCATTGCCAAACATCCCCCCCTCAATGTTGAACACTAGGTGAAAATACTCATAATATATAAATGAGTGATCTAAGTCCTCTAATCAATCACAAAATAACTAACACTAGGCTTCACCAGAATAGCTTCAATAAAGAAGATTATTATTGGTGATAAAAGTATAAAAGAGTACACCAAAGAAGGCCAACAAATGATGAGACATTATGAAATCGTCATATAGGTTTAGACAAACAAAGTTCTTGAATAAGATACCCATATACAATAGAGGAAGCCAAACTCATTATTGTGCTAAAGCATGAAATCACACATGCACACAAAAGATACAAAAACATAACTCTCAAAAAGGTGCAAAAAAGAGAGAAAACCCATAAGAACTCTCCCTCCCCCCCAACCCAAAAGAGATAAAAGAATACTAGAGAGTTAAACACCCCCCAAAGATCTCACCATGTCAAGCATAACTCTCACCCAAGATCTCTCCAATAATCCATTTCCATAGACATGGCCATTAACGCATTGCTCTCACAAAATGGAGAAACTATCTATTAACAAAAAGATAGATTACAATGAATCTTATCTCCTTTATGTTCTATATGTCTCTCATATGCAATATTCACTACTAAAGTGCCTATAAATGTGTGTGTGTGTGTGTGTGTGTGTGTGTGTGTGTGAGAGAGAGAGAGAGAGAGAGAGAGAGAGAGAGAGAGAGAGAGAGAGAGAGAGAGAGAGAGAGAGAGAGAGAGAGAGAGAGAGAGAGAGAGAGAGAGAGAGAGAGAGAGAGAGAGGGTATTTCAACATAATATTGACATACTCTAAGTAATCTTAACACAATTTATACATAAAATTAAGCCTTTAACATCAATGACAACACACTTACCAATAATCTCCCCCTTTGTCATTGATGGCAACCTCTTCTTCTCCTTCTCCCCCTTTTCCATTAATGAAAAATTGGACATATTATCCTCTCAAGTTCATCAACATAATCCTCTAATCTTAGGACATGTCCTCTTACACAACTCCCCCTTTGTCCATGCATGAATATTTAATACAATGTCAAAACACATGACTTGGTTTGATCAAGTCATCATGTAAACTTGTTGAATCCTCATATGTGGTAGACATCTCCACATTTTCACCATGACTAGAACACCATAGATATGCTCCCTCTCACATCATGCACATCTCTTCAATCCTCTCAATATATTTGAGGTAGCTCCCCCTAACTCCATAATTCTACTTGGGTCATGGCATATTCAATAGGTATCCTTCAAATATGCAAATAACTCTTCAAGTATTATGTTCCTCATACCCACACACAACTTATCTTGAATATTAATAATGCATTTTAGCTTAAACCATTATAATACACCTTCTCAGTCAAGATATAGTCAAGCAAATTTGTGAGACCTCATATATTGTGACAAACCTATGATCACACTTTTGTATTCTTCATGAGATTACAATCATGAAAAGAACAACATGAACTCATGCAATAGATGACCTTTGGTTCACTCTACTTCTTACTAAGACATCTTCATCTTCATATTACTTGAGAACATCTCTATGGAAATCTCAACATGTCAATACATCCTCTTTAGAATATTTTTAAATCCATGACATACACATCCTATCATCTATAGAACTATGAGACCTTCTTCATGATATCAATAAATTGACACTTTTACAAAATCCTTTTTGATCTTAAGGTCATCTTGATGCATCTAAAACACTATAACCTTCAAGATATACTTCAATTTGACCAAAAATTAACCTTTCATACTTACACTCATATTTTTATTAAGATGACACATAAATTGTCACCTCAAGAATGTTGATGATCTACTTTATGACTTTTACAACAATTCAATCACTCATTGAAGCATATACAAACCAAAAAACAATTCTTAACAAGACTGCCAATGGTTTCAAAGACCATTCTTTAAATCACTCATTCTAATGTTTAGAATCATGCACTTTAGACCCCTTCTTGAGCTAATAGGACCATCTTACATAGATTATAAAAACTTTCATAAGGTCCTCACAACATCAACCACTCACATTCATGATTTACAAGTCATCAAGACTCAAACACTACCAAACACCCTTATAAACAACATACAATCAATAATAGGTCTGAGAGACCTTATTCAATTTGAGGAACCTCTGATACACTTTAAAATATTTAGATATAAAAATATAATCTCAAAAACATTCTAATATCACTCTAGTGTTTAGAACAAATGAACAACATCTCTTCATACTAGCATTGTTCTTTAAGACCAATCAACAACCTTTTATACCCCTACTATATTTTTGTCTTCTAAGGCACCATATGTACTCACACAAATGCATCAAGAGTATGTAGATAACTAGATAATAATTTGGACAAAACTTTACCTAGTTATCATTGAGAATCATAGGTCATTATAAGACCAAACATTCAAAAATAGTCACCTTAGGATTTGCAAACATCAAACCCTCAACTCACAGACTTCACCTCTTAATCTTGTTCTTTCATTCAAGAAAAAAATTGATAAAAAAAATCATCTATAGGATATTTGAGACATTAAGATCCACTCTAAACACTTATTAAAATATTATTGAGTCTCTAAAAACAACAAACAACTCATCATGACACACAATTCTGTCAACAACCAAAGTCCTTTACACACAGTCACCTTCCATGAATATTTCTTTACATAATAAGAAATTCTAGATCACTCTTAAGGTATGAAGCAATTTTATACTAAACCATAAATAATAATAAATACTTAGAACATCAAAACACAATCAAATGACAATTTCTAGTCCCTTATTACTCTTCTTGGGTTTACTAAGAGAAAAACTAGTCAACTACAGTCAACTTTCACCTATAATTATTGCACCTATACAAATGGTCAAGCCTTATAATCACTCTAGAGGTATTCTACATAGAGTCTTATTCAAATTTTATTCTTACCTAATTTTTATATAAATTCATCCAAGTCATCTACAATCCAATCTTTTCAAAATAGTTTCATTTATGAAATTTCAAATTCAAACAGTCATATTTTCATGCAAAAATGACTAAGTATAGGAACAACAAAAAAAACATGGGAGACCAGAATTTTAAATGACATATAATTTTTAAAACAAATTATCATGACCTAAATTTTCATCATATGATATTATCTCATATGGGAATCCATCCATTTATAAAACAATGCATAAGACCTTCATACATGCCAAAGGTGATGTCATCAATCTGTTCACTCAACATAGTTTGGAAAGTAGAATAAATGAATTAGTCAAGCACACAAATAATCCAAAGTCTTCTTATCACCTCCATAAGTACAAAAAATACATATTACACCTCATAGGGCCTCTTATGGTCCTCACACAACTTATCTTACCTGATGACCACCTAATCCTTTACTTACAAACGTCTACCTTTCAAGACATATGTACATACTTAGACTCATCATGTTAATTGATCAATAGAGATTATTAAATAGGCCCTATCATCTAGATTAATTTTTATTTTAGACTTATCATCAATATATTCCTTCGTATTTAACCTTTTTAGTGCCAGTATATAGACCTCTATGCAGACTTCAACTCTTACCTTCACAAACTTATACATCACAACAAATAAGATGAATATTGCTTTCATCATACCTCAAGCTACTTAATATCACTTTTAGGTTTTTAATCCTCTTCAAAAGGTCTTGATATGATACCAATTATTGTAAGTAGCTATTAAGATGGGGGTTTAATCAGTAGACAATAATGTATATTTAATTCTAAAACCATTCCATCATATATCAACTTGATATAGTAACATAAACATGAAAGCACATACATCCAAATAATGAATAAGAGCATCCATCACATAAACACATAATCTATTTTATAAACCCTCATGGGGGATAAAAACACATCAAACCCTACAAGATGGACTATACTCCTATAGATACAACATTCAACATTTAGACCAGAACCAACTGATCAAGGAGTACCCACCCTTTAATTTAGTCAAGCACCCACTTAACCTTTAGCTAGATCCAACTAGTAAGGAGGATACAACCCCCCATTCAACCAAGCACAAGATTAGATACCTATTATATGATATATACCTATGATCTGATGTCAAACACAATTGATGATGGACTCCTCTTGCTTGCACTTTTCACCCCTCAATCTCTCTCAAACAACCTCTTCTAAGCTTATTAGGTCTAATGACTTATGTGTTCACCTTCATCACCTTGATTATATAATAATTTATGATATTATTCACTCTTTTATGGTCCTCAATGACATGTACCTTTTATTTTAAAAGTTTTCTCCTTCGCTTGGCTCCTCTTCTTCATAACTAGCATAAATAGGCCAATTAGGCATTGTACTTATACCACTCTCTTGGTCTAGCCCATCTTGGTCAAAAAAATGATTAACCCAATTATATCACACTAAAAATATGTTAATACATACTTTAAATATGAAAAATACACATTTCATAGGTTGGCCATTACCTCATTAGCCCAAAACATACATTAGGCCTTAATGAGTCCTAAAGCAATTTAAGCCTACACAAGCACATGTTACCACTTTAACTTCTTGGCCCATATTTACCTTCCATAAAATATTTAAACACAAAAAAAATTATTCCAATAGACCTTTTATTACTTCTGAAAATATCCATAACACTTGTAACTCTAATTCACACCTTGAACCAAGACTTTTAGTCTACTCACTAATTAGACCTTAATATACAAAAAACATTGTCTCAAATAACTAAAGCATATAGATGATTCTATCAAATAAAAAAATAAAAAATAAAATTAATATGTCCTATATGACCTAAAAACATCAAAAATTTAATTTTTATTTATTAAATAGGCCAAACAACTTCAAACCAACTCTCTAAAAAGGGCCACTTAGACTGGTCACACATAGTCAAAATATAGTCAAAGCATTTTGAATCTCCACATCTGAATATGGGAAAAATAAGAACTAAAATACCTTTTTATTAACCTTTGAGACTTCCTTCACATCTTTATACTCATTTTTTTCCTCAACTCTACTCAACACACCTTCAACTTACCTCTATACGATGGTCACTTAAACTGCTAGTGTATCCAAAAACATAATCATAATGTACATGAATTCTCATACCTGAGGAAACACTTCTAATATATTCCAATCCCTATAGTCATAAAACATTATTATATAATCCACAAACACAAATATCATTTTATTCAATGGTAAATATGATCTTATAGATCATTCTCACTATCTTGGGTTCCACTACCTTTTCTTACATAGACAAGTCACTTTGTGATCACTTTTTTGCATGTTTATAGGCATAAAAATCACTTATAAACAAATTTTACATAAGGTATAGGTATTTAAAAAATACCCCCATCCATTTGATCCATTCTTACTTGCCTAGAATACTTCCCTAAACACATATTCACTTGATTGGCTTTTTCTCACTATTATCACAATCTGTAGATTTAGTGATAGGACAAAGTGATTGACAAAAATTATTGAAAAAATTAATAAATAATTCTAAAATTACTTCATGTAATTTTATAAAAAGTCTCTATCTTTTATCTTCATCCACTTACAAGTGTTGACTCAATCAACCCTACCTATAATGCCAAAAACTTTTAAAATAAGCATATTTTTGTACCTTCTACTCACTACCTTGACACACCATTACAACATGGATATTACTATAGGAGTGATATACACCATATAATAGTCAAAATTGGTCAAACAAACCATTCTAGAAACTAACCTTTCACATCTTTCCAATCACTCTGTTATAAGGATTTATAAGAGGGTTTTAACCAGTTTACATTTTTAATGAATGTTCATAAATATCTATCCTCAAAAACACTAAAAAATAATTATAAAATCTTCTTAGTTCCATTTACCACCTATCCAAAAAGTATTAGGTCACCATGCAAAGTCTACACATGCCAATGGGCATCATAAACTTCTTCTAAGGCTAAAACACCATTCTACATGCAAAAGTGTCCTTCCAACATTGTTTTTTGATTTATCTTCCTCCTCAAGACCTAAAACTTGGTTAAAACCTTTGAAACAAACTATAATACCTCATTCCATACTTACATGAGATATATTACCTTGTAATTCCAATTTGACTCTTGATTTAGACCTCACTAGGTCAATATGCACACTAGGTCTAGGACAATAAGTCAAACTTGGAATAGAAAGCACTTGGATTATTCTAGTACTAATATAACCACTTCAAGAACATGTCATACATATACATGCAAAGCTCCACAACTTACAACCTTCTTCTCCCTATCCTTAACATGCTCAACATACTAGGCTACCAAGCTTATGCCACTACATAAGGTTATCAAGCCTTATGCCTATGCCATTGTTCACATACATGAAACAACACCAAAAAGATAGAAGAAACATGACAAGACTTCAACCAATGCTCACTTTTATGACAACACTACTTACCTTTCTTATTCTTCTTTGACATCAATGAAACTGTTCATACTATGAAATCACCACTTTATCATTACTCTTGACATTAATGCACACATGACATCAAGATTTTGACATAAATGACAACACACTTGACCACATGTCCATTAAGTGATGTGAATCCAATACCTTTATATCATACATGTGTTGATGCATGTACAAGTTTGAGGATTCCTTGTGTTTTGTCCCTGATAACTTTCCTTGATATCCATGATTATTCATAATCCTATTGGGAATGGGGTATTTAGTGTTTTGATAGCAAGTGGAAAAACCATCACTATAAAACCAATTTCCTTTAGATATAGTGGTCTGATCTTAATTTGGTGATAGGTGGCTCATGAAGATCTAATGTGGATTTCATTTACTAGATTAGGTTGGGCCTACCAAGGATAGGTTTGGTCCTTCCATAGGATTTAGGGGATTGTGGTAATTAATTGACATGCAAATCATCTTGAATGTGATATGTGGTTACGTTGGCCTCTTTAACATTAAACTGAGGAAAATCAAAAAATGTCAGAGGAAGATATTGTCCAGGATGGCCCGGTTGAGGACCCTGTTTCAAGAAATGAAAAGGAAAATATAGTTCAGGATGAAAATCAAGAAATGGACATGGAAATTCAAATTGGAACTAGAGAACAATATCAAAGGGGTCGAGAGGATCACTTTGAAGAAGGTGGAAACAGTCCCAATAAGAATTCTGAGGAATGGAGAGAGAAGGGGTAGAATGATGGTATGCACACACCTATGAGTTGGGTTAACTGCAAAGCAGAGGCTTCTCTCCAATTTGATTCTTGGATGTGTAAGGAGATTAAGGATCTCAAAAGGAAAGTGGAAATTATGGAAGATAACCAGAAAGCTGCAAGGAACAAAATTAATATCATGGAAAAATAGATAAGAGATATCCCCGTCAAGCTCAAAGATTACGAGAATAACCTTCGGGAACTCACTAAGGAGAACATAATGAAAATGGAGGAAGTAACATCCAATATTTGTGCTGCAGCTGTCAATATTGGAAAAAGAGTAAATGAGGAGACCAAATCCTTGGAGGGGCCTAGCAAAAGGACAAGACAAAGCTCTAGAAAGAAGGCTACATAGGAGGGAGCCAAGTTGGTGGCAACTACTACTCAGGACACTACTGTTGTGAAAGGTAAAGAAATAGTGAAAATGATTTTGGAACTGGAAGAATAGTCTGGTTCTTCTTGTTGGTTATGTTTACTGGTCCTGTTCTCTGGTTTCTTTTTGTAATCTTCTATCTATGGTGCAGCCAGATCTTTGTTAAATCTGGGTTTTGACTGGAGGTCTCTCTGGTGGTTTCAGGTCCATATAAACCTATTTTTGCTACTTCTCTGTAGTAGTTTTTAGTTTATGCCTGTGGTCGTTGAGGCTTTATCTTTCTTTCTTTGTACTTGGGTTTTGGGGTCCCATCAAAACCTGATTTTACCTTAATCTAAAACATTAGAGTGAGCATAAATTGATTCATGAAGTGGATTAGAGGAAGTGGATGCGAGGTCACTTGGGTCAATATAATTAGACTTGGGAGATTCAAGTCCTTTTCCTTTATTTTTATTACCTCCATACTTAGTATTAGGATAATAATTATAGTTCCCATACTTGGCCTTTAGGTTCTTACAATATAAGTATGCTTGTAAAGCACTAGGAATAGTGACCTCTAATCTTGAATGAAGGAATTTAAGGCATTGGTACAAGGTGGAAGGGACTAATTTTACTTCATGGATCTAAAGAAAACAAAAAATTATATTTTAGGGTATCTTGATTTTAATGACATGGAATAGGGTGTCATTGGTGATAAGCCCAATGATGATAAGAAAAAAATGGTGCCCAAAGATTCTCTCTCTATATTTTCATAAGATTTGATTATAATAGTATCTGACTACATGTTTGTTTCTATGTATTAGGATACAACTTCAATGACATAATGTTTAACACTAAAGCATTGTCTATAAGAACCCACTTGAATTTGTGTTGGAAAATGATGGATTTGATGTACAAAGGATTATTGTGAAGGGTACCAAGGGATGACATATCACATTAGTCAAGTGTCAATTTTTTACATAGGGATAAATGTCTCACCAATGTTTGTAAATAGACTAGAATGATGTAAGTAGGCACCTTAGATTATTGGAGAAAGTCACTTAATATGGTATGATGAACTTCATACATACATAAGAGATCTAAGATAAAAATTTGTGCAAGAGTTTTGATTAGTTATTCACCAATATTAAATGTTTTTTTAGTAGAAAGGTGAGGTGATTTTGATTTTGATATGGTATTATCCTAATTATAATTAACATTGGTATTATAAAGTGGCAAAGGGCCTTAATGAGTGACTCTTGGATATATAATTGTGATTGCATGATTTTGAGTCAGGAAAGAGTTACCTAAATTAGAGGAATTAGGAAATGGTCTAATAATATTAATTCTTGATGGTAAAGATGTCATTTAAGTGCTTTGATCTATGTTATAGTTACCTATGATCAAATGAGGTGGTCCCAAGATATAAATGTTAACACTCTATCAAGTGTTAGGTGGGTTTAGGAGGAATGACTTTGATAGTATCAATGTAATTATTTTTAACATGTCTTACGACATCACCATTATCGTATGGTACACTTTGATAACCAACTTGGTTAGTTTGGGTATAATGATACTAATTAAAGTTGGTCTAGTTCTAATTTTATCCTTATCTTGTTACTAATTATGGCCCTATCCTTGGTTTTGAGTGTTTGATTGTTTTTGATTGTTATGCTTTAGGAAGGGGTTCTTATAGATTCCCATCTCCTAATTGGTATTGGGTTCTCTTTTCTCCAACTCAATTACCCCATATTCAATCCAATATTTAATTAAATGTCTCAATTACATACACATATAAATTGAATGACTAACCACATGATGGTGATCATAGTACTCATTATCATGATACCATCGGGTTTGGGTTGACCCTATAGAAAGACTTTTGGATTAGGCCAAACAATCATATTAGCTAACACAAACTTTTGAAATACTACCTCAATGGGCTCCCTGAGGTCACTAAAAACTCTTTGTAATATCCTTGTCAAAGGGGAGATATTTGCATTGTGACAAGTGGTGGTTTCACTATTTTTTCATGTATTTCCTTTATAACCCCTTTGTTTACCATGTTTTTATTTTTGACTAAGGTTTTTAGCTTTTCATTAGTTTTCACTCGAATTAGTGTTTGACTTTGGTTCAACTCTTGGGTTTGAGAATATATCTTGATAAGACCTTTTTCTATTAGTGATTTTTTAATTCTCACTCCTTTTTCAATTATTTATTCAAATTTTTTGGAACAATAAAGTCTTATATTGTGAGCAACTTGTCATTTACATTTTATGCAAAATTACCTACAAATTATTTGTCTAAAAAGTTATGTGAAAAACAACTAGCTAGAACTCTCCACCTTTGTAAATATGTTGAAAATCGTTCTCCTCCTCACTACTTGGCATTGAAGAAATCTACTATTTTTATCTCATGCTCTATGTTTTATGAGAATTAGTTGACATTTTTTTCTAGCAAATCATCAAAAGTGGTTGCCAACCCTTTTGGTAGTGTCAAAATCCACTCCAAATCTTGTCTACCCAAACTACATAGAAATAAGTAAAGAAAATATATAATGATGTAATATACTTCTTGTCACATGATGAAGAATGATTAAAAAAGTTATATGGGGACACCTTTCCATTTATACTTGTCAAATTTTAGCATTTTAAAATGGGGAGGGAAGGGTACCTAGATAATTCTATGATCAAGTGGATAAGGGCATATGCCATTAAATTTGTACTTCTTGGCCACTTGGATAGATATTGGGATAATTTTTTGATAAAGGGAAGGTACTTTGTTATGTTTTATGTCCTTGGTTGGTAGTAGTATAAGTACAAATGGCTCCTCTTTGCATGGTTTTATTAGGGATGTTCACCCTATAACCTGTATTCATAGTTTGGTAATGTATTTATTATTTGTCTAGATTTGGATTAGAATAGGCCAAGTGAATTTGGTTTAGAGGAAACTAAATTTTCACATTATAAGGGATTTGTGTTGATGGTTTTAATGAATTTATTATTGGTTTTGAGGAATTAGTTGTTGGTTGTGAGGAGATTTTTTTTGGTTCACAATTAATCATTATTATTTCAGATTATAATAAGTAGGTAATGTGTGTTGGGAACATCTTAATGCTTTTTTTGGTGGTAGATTATTGGAAAATTATTATTTCAAATTATTGGGCACTTTTTGTGTTTGGATTGGCACTTGTTTATTGTTTTTCACTTATTGTGCATTGGAAATGATCTCTTGGTGGTTGAAAAAGGTATGCCACATGTCAAGTGGAATTTTTTGAATATCATTTATTGGAATGACATGTTTACTAGGTACCAATGAGTATACATTAGATGCAACATTATCTATGTCTTGTCATGGTTTTTGGAACAATTAGTTTTACTCTATGAAATTTGCATTGTTAAATTATGTTATTACTAAATAAGTAGTTAAATTAGATTCCAATTGATCGACATATCTTTGGCTAAATTATTATATGGTATAAGTAGTGATTTTATACATGTTGGGATGGCTTAACAAGTTATCCATTACCTTTACAAGATGATGAAATGGTTGGTTTAGTACATGAATAAGGGGATAACTTTGGGTAAAAATTACTTCTTGAGGTAATTCTTCTATGCAAAAAAGAGTATGTAATTGGTCCATAGGGAAGTCAAGTGGGAGCTTGGCTCCAGATTATAATAGTCTTATAAGTTGTTCATCCTTATCTTCCATAATTTATTATTCAAATTGACCTTGACTAGTTACAACAATGGAAGGGAGGTATATGAACATTTTTGGGTGATCCTTAGTATCTTAATTATATTCATCTAGAGGGATCATTTAGTTCTTCCTCAAATCTAGGTTTGTAAGAGGCCCCACTTCATGTGTGCCTATGAATATTTCAAATCGTATTCTAAAATTGATAATGGATTAGTCCTTGGTATGTTTTCAACTTAATTTATTTGAAACTTGGAATAATATCAAATGGTTTTAAGTCTAAATTTTTTTTGGTATGATAAAATGGAAGTTTGGATCCAAACTAAAACTAGAACAATAATGAATGGTCTTGGCACTTGGAATTGTCTTAAAAATGGTGCAAACTTAGTTGGTCCTTGAACCTAACTTGGAATGAAATAATAAACATGTTAAAATGGTTTAGAATCTAGAGAGTTTATTTGGCATAATAAAATACAAGTCTAAACTAGAAATGGAATGGGCAACATAATGTTACCAAATGAGACAAGGTTATGTTTCAGGTGGTATTATTTAACACTAAAAAATGGCTAAGGATGGCTTGGAATAACTTGATATCATAACAACTTAGTGTGTAAATGTGTAAGGAAGTGTTTTGGAATGTTTGTTTCTATAACTATGGTGCATTTTTTTGGAAGGTGGTTATGAATACAACATTTGTTTTTAACAAAGCATTTCAAGCAATCACCTAGAAATTGAAATATGTTTATAGAATGTCAATGAGTCCTTTTGATATAATTGCATTTGAGAGGATAAAATTGAAGGGGTCATTAAATAGATTATTATAATTATTGGTTGGGTTTTTAAGCCCCCCTTATCTCAAAGTTATGTATTGAAAGATGATATTCATGGGTGGATACCTTTGCACCCCTACATTAGTGATAATTTCATGGAAAATGTGGTTTCTAATCTAAATTTTCATTTGGAAAACTAAATGGCCCATTATACCTTGTATTATGTGGGTGATTTAGAATAATCCATCAATTAGATGTGATATCTTGTGGGACATTCATAATCACTTCAGTTTTAAAGGTCTTAGTCAAGTTCTACTCATGCAATTATGCTCCAATGGACCACCAACTATGATAATGTTGGTATAACCCAAATTTATATACCCTATCAGATAATAGGGTTGTTATGATACTATGATATCACTTCCTGGGTCAATACACCCTTAAATACTTGTGGGAAAGTTATGAACTCCATCCCATAAAGTCAAAAAATAAAACGGGAAAAATACATTTCATTTTTTATTCTCAGGATCCCATAGATGGGAAAGAGAAGAGCATAATTTGAAAGAAAATATTTTGGGTAAGGCAAACAAACAAGTAAACCTATGTGTTTTTGGTCACCTGAGATCCTTAAAGGGGAAAGGAGATAGCATATGCACAATGATTTTATGTAAATAAGAATGTAAAGAACAAATTACTTAAGCTAACCATGAAAAATATGTGCTCTTAACAACTACGTCAAAATTGATTGGTCATTTTTGAACTCAAAGTAGAAATGTGATTGAAATTTTTCTTTGTTACTTATAAAATAAATTTAATAAGAAGTCAAAACCTACAAAAAATATAATTAGGCAATTAAATAATAGTTCTATCCACCCAAGGAAATTTATTTCAAAAAATTTAAGGTCTCAATAATTCCAAACATGTCAACCTCATCATTTAACATGGCATATTCACTATTTAGTAGAGTGAGTTCACTAATCAATAGACAAACTTAGAATAGCTTTGGATAATTCACTAATTAATAGAACATATTTGTTGCTTTTATTATGAGTTCACCAGTTTAAGTAAATAATAGTATAAAACATAGTTTACATCTTTAGTGATTTTGTTGTTTATCTATCGACTTCACCAATTTGAAGATGATTTCATTGATTTGCATGTCAAGTTCATTGTTTTTAGAAAATATAAGAAAATATAGAGCATTGAATTCACTATTTTTCATTCAACGTCATTGATATGTAGGTTGAGTTTGTTTTTTAACATGGTGAGTTTGTCGTTCCTGTTAGGATATAGAGAGCAAACATAGAGTGATAAAAGTAACTTCATTGATTAGTAAGTTAACTTCACCAATTAAAATAGCTACCTCACCAATCCACAAGATGATCTTTGCATTTATAAAAACATTAAATATATAAAAATAAGAGGAAAAATGGGGAAATGAATGTTAAATAGCAATAAAATTTGGTAATTATAAGAGTAAGTATCTTTCTAAGGAAATTTGTGGGGTGTGTGTGTCCCACTAGGTGTGCCAAATGTGAAATAAGATTATGAATTAGATTAGTTTCTTTGTTAGTATCAAAATATAAACAAATTCAAGAAACTAGCATAGTAGGCCTATTACCTTGGTTGGAAAATGTCAATAAAGTAAATAAACTAAACAATAAGAATAAAAAGAGAATTATAACTTCCCAAAGTGACTTATCTTGATAGACGGTCCACAAGCATATTTGTGCCTAAATATGGAGTTCAAGATATTTGGAAACATGGTTGGGAAAGTGCCCCCAACATATCCTTATGTAGCATATAGATTGTATTGTAGATGAAAATAATATAAATGGTTGAACCTTTATCATAAATTATGTATTATATCTTTGCACTAGAAATCTTGATAATTATTTGCGGTGTCTCTTGCATTTATAGTTTAGGAAAATCAATTATGGACTTTGGATAAAAAATGAGATGAGTGGACACAAATAAGTTCAATTTTGGATGGATAAATAATTAATATTTATAAAATAGAGAGCAATTAATAGGCATGGCTAGCCTTACCCTAAATATTTATCTCCATTAATATTTGGTGGATGACACCCCTTTTGATGATGTCATGGGTGATGTCATGGTCCTAATATTTGATTTTTTATTTTCTAAAACTATATATTCACTAATTTGACATGGATTTTACACTTAAGAATTTGATTATATTTTCTTAGCTAAGTGATTCTGATTAGGCCTTTTTCAATTCTTAGAATTTGATTAGTTGTCTTGCACTATTAGTCAAAATATTAATTTCATAGGTTGTAATTTGAATGGAGATGAATTGGAAGAAGTTATTTATTTATTATAGGTTAATAGCCAAAATTAAGACATATTGATGTGAATCAAAACTTTCTTGTGATATGTGCATATGAGTTAGAGTGTTTTGAGGTTTCAGTCCAGTTTGTGTGTTATTGTAGGAAGTCATTTAGACTTGCAATTTCAACACAATAGTGGTGAGAATTGGATGTCTACGTGAATAGATTGTTGTAACCAATTGGAATATATAATTTTTAATCATTTTTTAACAAAATACACATAGATTACTTATAACATCATCAATAATCATCTATATATTTCATTGTTTGACTAATAAATGTATATAATGTAATAAATGTAGAAATATATTAACCCATTGGTTAAAAGTATGATCTATTAGTTTTAAAACATTTTATAATACAATATTAGATGAATATTTCTCATGAAAAGAAAATTAGAAAGAGATCTATACATTGGTATACTAAAATAATCCTCAAATACAACTATAAATAAGCATACAACTACTATTGTTACAATATTCAAAATATTTACTATTCTCATAGCCACTACTATTTTAAATAGTCATCAATAATAATGTAATGCATATTAAATTTCAATAAAAAATCAAATATATAATATAAAACATTATAAATAATCCTCATAAATAGCTCAATCATCCATATAAATATCCATGAGTATGATTCCCAAATGGTTTAATATCTAAAGAAAGGGAGAGCATCATCAAGGTGTTTTTCCTCCAACCAAAGACCCTCAGTTTCTTGCATATCTCCCCACTGGGAATGGCCCTTCCCTTCACATAGGGATAGATAAAATTGGTTTAGATACTGATGAATAAACAAAAACCTATGAGTGTATATTCACTAATACATGTAACATTTACATAGACCATGGAAAAAAAATCCTCTATCTAATATGATGTCACACATACAAATGTAAATTAGAAAGTATAGTAGAATGACAATGTCTCAGTTATAACACTAATTTGAGCAAATTTTTTATTAAGTAAATTAGATCTCTCATGTATTTGAGTTAATTCCACTCACACATACTCTCTGTTAATTAATCACAATTTATAATATGATAC